>OX424502.1:13525402-14125402 GCA_949152395.1 Agrochola litura
TTACAGCGAACGGGAGGGACGTTTGACTGACATTTTACCGCGCGGGAACGTGATTTTCAACATTTTTTTAAAATGTTGCCTATTAATATTTTTGCTTTTAGTCGATTTATTTGACGAGAATATTTATCCGACCATAGACACAAAAATTCACAGACAATAATAGCCATTACAGCGAATACAAATAGAGTTGTAAGCCGCGTGGGTACTTGAACGCACCGGTGCGTCCGCGGTCCTTTAGCGGTAAAAGAATTGAGCACTTTTCAAAATTTCGATTTATTTTACGACGTACCCTTTTCGATTTAGTTTTCTGCCGTTTAGTTTTTTACCGTTTCGTTCTAGAACGAAACGGTTAAAAACAATTTTTTTTTTCGTTTCGTTTTTAAAGCGCTCGGTTACTTATTATCTCCGGAAAATTCAGCAGCAAAAAGAACTCACAATCGATATGCAACCAATACACTAATCGATATTTTAAATTTCAGTATCTTGACAGAATCACCTTCGAAAGTGTGGTAAAGAAAACTAAATCGAAAAGGGTACGTCGTAAAATAAATCGAAATTTTGAAAAGTGCTCAATTCTTTTACCGCTAAAGGACCGCGGACGCACCGGTGCGTTCAAGTACCCACGCGGCTTACAACTCTATTTGTATTCGCTGTAATGGCTATTATTGTCTGTGAATTTTTGTGTCTATGGTCGGATAAATATTCTCGTCAAATAAATCGACTAAAAGCAAAAATATTAATAGGCAACATTTTAAAAAAATGTTGAAAATCACGTTCCCGCGCGGTAAAATGTCAGTCAAACGTCCCATCCCGTTCGCTGTAATAATTCGTTTTTTAATGGTTTTTGTGTGTAAATCGTCGGAAAGTGGTGATATTTTCATTTTGAAGTAAATATTACATCGTTTTAGATATAAATAACATCATGTTATACCTATTTTGACCCAAACAAAAAGTGTAAACAAACATTTGAATGAAAACGTGACCGTGCTGTGATTTTGTGGTATTTTGGTGTGTGATCGTCGATATTTTATGTGTAAGTCCCATTTTTTATACAAAATATTAGATTTCTAATAATTTTAGCATGTTTTTTCACCTAAATACGGCAAAAAAATATTTTTTTGAAACGGAGAAAATTACGTAAGCACTAGAAATTCTAGATATTAAAAATTCTAGATTTTTAGCATTTTTTATTTTCAATGTTTGTCTCTAAAAACGCTTTTGTTAGATAACATAACTATCCATAATGTACCCTGCAAAATTTCGTGTGAATTGGTACGCTAGTTTTATCAGAAATCGTTATTACAAAGAACAAAAGAAATAATAACAAAAGCGGGTAATAAAGATAAGTGAACGTTGTTTACAAAGACTGCAACCATTTGAAACGTATTCCTAATCTATTCGAGTAGCAAAAAACATAAACAATACTACTTGAGACGTTATAATGAAACCCGAGTAATTGTTTATTTAAGTGCGGTCGTAAATCTGTCACGGCGCGGACCGCCCGCGGGCCTTGAGCGGTTGTCGGTATATTATTGCTAAAAAGAAATGCATTTAAATCATAACAGTAAATGTTAGTACCGGATTGAGAAATAAATTATATCAATTTAAGACGCAGACGGTTCGACGACAGATTAATTTTGTTGGAGTGACTACAAGACACTTCGTTAGACAAAATAGCTTTGCAAATGAAGTTCAAAATCGATGACTTAAATGGTTACCAATTATATTTGAATGTTGTATTTAAATCTGGGTTTAACACTACTATGCACCACAGTTCCAGCTACTGTAATTATAATAAGATTGATCTACTCAATCAATCAATATGCCTAGCCTTTTCCCAACTATGTTGGGGTCGGCTTCCAGTCTAAACGGATGCAGCTGAATACTAGTATTTTATATGGAGCGACTGCCTATCTGACCTCCACAACCCAGGTTTTGGGTAACACGATATATCCCTCGGTAAGACTGATTGTCAGACTTTTGGGCTCCTCTATGGCTGCGTCAAGGGCGGATCCGGCACGGGGGCACGTGCCCCCCCCCCCCCCCCCCCAACGCTAAAATAAAACGAATCGTCTGAATTGACTGGCCTGAATGCATATATATCAAGACGTTGCTTTAAAATGATGCACGCTGAAGAGGCTACTATATCTTCATTAAAAAAGAATGAATTCCAAAAATGCAATCTATACTAATATTATAAAGAGGAAAGATTTGTATTTTTGTATGTAACGAATAAACTGTTGGACCGATTTGAAAAATTCTTTCAGCAATGGATAGCTACATTATCAGCGAGTAACATAGGCTATATTTTATCCCCTTACTCCCACGGGAACGGGAACTACGCTAGTACAAGATATGGGAGACACTTCTTGTCTGTCTGGCCCACGTGCCCCTCCCAGAAATAAATCCTGGATCCGCCCTTGGGCTACGTAACGACTGTCTGTGTATTTTAAAGATTTACACTGACATTTTACTATTATAATTTTACAAATGATTGACATTTTTATTCTTAATATAATAACTATGATGTATGTTCCAATTTTATTAGCTTGTTATTTAATTTGTGTAATTTTGCATGCTAGTTTTAGCGAATTGTGTTAGAACTTGTCAAAAAGCCCGACCATCTGTAATAAAATTTCATTTCATTTGTCAAAGACACGAATCTACGAATGACAGCCGGGACCAACGGCTTAATATGCTTTCCGAGGCACGGAGGGGTATATATAATGGATGATCACCCATCCAGGAACCGACCACGGCAAGCGTAGCTTAACCTTCGATCGACTCATGCGGCTGTTATTATTTAGCCACGAACCCCACCCTCAATAAGATCAATCTACTATCCTTATCCTTACATCCTTACATATTATAAAACAAAGTCCCCCGCCGCGTCTGTCTGTCTGTCTGTCCGAACGCGATAAACTCAAAAACTACCGAACGGATTTTCAAACGGTTTTCACCAATGGACGGACGGAGTGATTCATGCGAAAAGTTTTGGTGTATAATTCATTAAGGCTTTGTGTAAATTGGCTGAAACATGATGATTAGTGTCGAAGGTCCGATTCCCGGGTCGGGCAGTGTTATTGGGTTTTTCTATCTGGAATTTCTCAGTAGCAGCTCGGACTCTGGATTTGTGCCCGGTTGATGGCAATAGGCTCACCCCCTATTACATGGGACTTAAACATAACTGGCGAAATGTGGGTGTACCATCAAAGAAACCTATAACTAAGCAATTTGAAAACAAAATCCCGTGCACACGACCCTTTTTTTTCGTAGGTAACCGTTACTATAGTGGCCGAGCGCTGCAAGCAGAAATAGTCCTTACGGGTATGGGTTTCTTCGATGGTACCTGCTACAGGGACACCTCTGCCCAACCCTTCGGGGAAACAAGGCGTGATGTTATGTTATGTTATGTCGGAAGAAATCATGCCGACTGCGAGCTTTACTGGCGTGCGCGACGGTAAGCCGTAAGAGATACACCAAATTGTTGTTCTACAAGATTGAAGCTCTTTAAAAGTTCACCAAAAAAGTCCGCCATAGCATAGGTATGTCTATCTTCTAAGGATGACCCACAAGTAACTATTTTTGTCTTTCAGAATTTCATAATTTCAGTGATTTTTCCGGAGCTATTTTGACCGGTATTATATCAATCCTTATTAAATAAAATATGTTATTTAAATTGGACATTTAATTTAGATTAAGATAATCCCTGCGGCGTGTTGCCAGTAATGACCTATGGTACTGAAACGTGGTCGCTCACAATGGGCCTTATCAGAAGGCTAAAAGTCATCCAAATGGAGAGGGCTATGCTTGGAATTTCCCTACGTGATCGAATCAGAAATGAAGAGATCCACAGGAGAACCAAGGTAACCGACATAGCCCGAAGAATTGCCAAACTTAAGTGGCAATGGGCAGGGCACATTGCTCGCAGAACGGATGACCGATGGGGTCGAAAGGTTCTGGAGTGGCGACCACGTACCGGAAGACGTAGCGTTGGAAGGCCTCCCACAAGATGGACCGATGACCTTGTGAAGGCCGCAGGAATCCGCTGGATGCGGAAAGCACAAAATCGGTCGAAGTGGCGGTGCTTGGGGGAGGCCTATGTCCAACAGTGGACGTCTTTCGGCTGAAATGATGATGACGATGATGAATCTTATAATTTAAATGAATACTTGGCTATTAGGTATGAAATATCCGGTAGTACGTTCCCGTGGAATATTTTTCCGAGATCCACGCGGGCGAAGCCTCGGGCAAAAACTAGTTAGGTATATAATCAACTTGAAACTAGTTGACAACGGAAAAATACAGCTCGGCCAAAATGAGAGGTCGGAGGTCAAAGATCAAATTAAACATCCATATTAATTGTAACCCTTCAAATAATTACTTTTTATAAATAAGTAAAACTTTGCATTAAATAACAAACATTGATTGGCAAACCAAGTAGCATGTAGTATTCGAATGGTATTGAGATTCTAGATATTTCGATTTATGATTTGAATGAAGCCATAAAATCAACGATTTACACAAGATAACAGGTATGTACACTGCATGGTTAATAATTATAATTATTTTACTAAGCATGTAGGATTGTAGGTATGACAACAACATTTAAGTGCCAGTTATAAGCAGACGCAAGATAAATCAAAATGGATCCATTAAGTACTTGCCTACTTTCACTTTATGTTGATAATTTGGATAACATCTGTATGCTCAGCGGTAAGTTAACTTTACCCGTTACATTCAAGATCATGCCCGTGTATTAAGCTGCCTCCTATGTCGATTTTGCATTCACATTGTACAGGTAATTGTTAATCAGCCTCTGGTTTATGGTTCAGCGGTACATACACCTATCAAATTGCTTGAGATTAGAAGTTCAGTCGAACAAAGATACACAGGGCACACGTTCGTTCGACAAACTATGTAGGTGCGTGATCCGCAATGGCTCCATGTTTATTAAGTTGTCTACACAAATTAACTTTTACTTTCACGGAAACGAACGCATTCAGAGGATGCAGGTGTTAAAAGACCTGCGTCACATCCGCAATCGTATAATACGTCATAGAATTTCGTTTCGCATTTTCATCGTTGTTATTTTTTTTAATAAATGAACAGCTTTTCCTTTCAATTGTTTTAAAAGAAATGGCAGCGTATCATTATTTTTTTTTTATTAATAAAAAATATTTTAAACTTCATTGCGTTAAAATTTACATGTTTATTTGTGTCTGTGTAAGCTGCTAAACCTTAGGCACGCCTTAGGCTGCAGGTAGGTTATATGGTATCAATAAATACCGGATAAATAAATACCTACACGAACAATTATTTTTAACCGACTTCAAAAAAAGGAGGTTTCTCAATTCGACCGTATATATTTTATTTTTTTATGTGTGTTCGCGGATAACTTCGTCGTTTATGAACCGATTTTGATGATATTTTTTTTGTTGGCAAGGAGATATCCCAAGGGTAGTACCATAATAAGGAAACCAGGATCTGATGATGGCATCCCAGAGAAATTGAGGGAACTCTTCAAATATTATAGGCAAACCTATAGCGATTTGGGTATTTTTTTATAGTATCTCGTGCAGTTGCTCTTGAAAAGCACCATTTGTTGAAGTGAAACTGAGGATGAAGACCACAAATGGCCACCGGAATTACTCAATAATAAGTATTTCACGGAATGCGATTCGATTACTTTAATATGGTTGCAATGCAATTTATGCTATGGCGAAGAGGAGCTGATGGTGAAGTACCAGGAGAACTCCTCAACGAAAAACGTCCCTGCATCGGGAAAAGCAATATTTTGTAAAAAGGTGATGAGCAGTTGGCATTAGGCTATTGTAACTTAGATAAAACCGACTTCCAAAAAACCAAAAGTGGCAAATAACGAAAATGCAAAACCAAAGACACCAACTTCCGAAATTTAAGTTATTTTTCACTATGTAGTGGTTTTTTGGAAGTCGGTTGTTTTTTTTTTTTGTAAAAATGTTTTTTAGGTACTTATCACGGAAATTCCGAATATTATTATTATTTATTTATTTAATTTGACAACATTGGTCCAATGGTTAGTAGATAGAACAAACTTATCAACTAAGGGTTAGTATTTACTAAATGTACACACGTAATTATATTTTCAAAAAAATGGCACTAATACAGTTTTATGAATTTTATGGCTGGCAAGCGAATGCTTTCGATGGGATTTATTTCCAGCAAAAATTAAGAACTTCGATACAAACTTTCATCCCGTTTTTTTTTTTTTTTGGGTAGTAAATTATCAAATAACTTCTCCCGCTCTGGGCGGAACGGTAGGGCGTGTCAGACTCTTACTGACTAAAACCCGCCCGTGTTCCTTCAGTATGTTTGCCGGGGGCCACGGTATCCCTTTCGGACTTCCCCGCAACCCCGGCAGAAACTTTCATCCCCTTAAGGGGGGATAGAGATAGAAAGGAGATAGTTTTTTTTGCCCCTGTATTGTATTGTAACGTATATTAATCGGGTTCCCTCTATTTTGAAGAATCTGTTATACGCCGAAACTTATTTGACATAAGACACTTGGCATAATCTTCTTTACACGAATATTTTTATGGCATAAAAATAATTTACTATAATAATAATTGGTCGAATATTTATATGTCCGAATTTACAATGGCATACTTTTCAGATAGCAGAATTTTATTTGGAATGTTTTTAGTAAGGCATATTGCCATTTCTATAAAATAGCATTTTTAACCTTAAATTAAAATTAAAATATTGTCTTAAAAAGTCAATATGTGAAGATTGTATGATTCGTCATTTTGAACTGGTTGAAATAGGTTAGGTTAGAACTGTGAATAACCGCGCGCGAGCCGAGCGAGCGAAGCGAGCGGTGCCGCGGCAGCGGCCGACGAACGCTACTTCCAAGTTGCTCGCAGAAATATTTTCACCATTGTCTAATTATCTTGTCTCGCTTGCATGCTGCATGCATGGTGTGTGCTTGTTTGTATGAACTTTCTGCAATATGGAATTTATGCCAAAAGATGATTCTGACTTACAATATTATGAATTTTGAATTTATGCTAAATGAGTGTATGCCAAACAATTTTCTGCGAAATGAAGATTATGCCAATAACCTGAAATTCTGGTGAAACTTTTGTTTGTCCCGGGGGGACAAACAAAAGTTTCACCAAAATTTCAGGTATACCAAAATTCTATATCTTTGTAATACTTGTTTTTCTCTTTTCAGTTATGAGTTTTGTGCAGTCGATTTTTTTGTTTTTTAATAATTTTTAATTAATTCTATTTTTAAGTTCGCTTATTCTCGCGTAGTGTTTTCAAAATCAACGTGAAACGGAATGTAGTTTTTGGTTGCTTGTCAGTTGGATTAGTGTCTCTAGTGTTGTCAAGTCATTAACGGTCAGCCACTAGATTGGCCCGATTATGTAATTCGAAAACTCAAACTAAGTTGAATCTAAGGAAAGTAATAGATAGGTAATAGAGACGGGTGCCTAGTAGCTTTATACGTTTGAAACGCTCCGTACCTACCTATTTTGACATTAAAAAAAAAAACGTTAAATTTCATAGCAAGAACCAAAATACCGCAACCGTACGTACAATATTGGGGTTTACGTTAGTGACATTAGGCTAAGATCGGATTTTAACGACTTTTTAAATACCATTTTCCCCTACTTACATTCCATTGTAGGTATCAACTGACAGCACTTGACATTGACGGCGCTATACAAACCCGAACCTAACCAAACCACAATACCACAAACATTTTGATTTCGCTCTTATTCCTCATGTATTGTGTCAATTAAATCGCTAGATATGCAACAATACAACGCTACATGGAGCAGATTTATTCCATGGTTTATTACCCACCTACGTATCGACTTATGAAATGACAGTTAACTAGAGTTGTAGTTTTGATGCTATTTATCTAGTCGCGACTAAATCGATTGGCACCTCTCGAGAGAAAATGGACTCGAGCCAATATTTTATTTACTCACTTACAGAGCTAAATAAAATCAAGCCACATCACTATCTGACACTGACTGACAGTGACAAGTGACAACAACACATTTTTTTTTTTTGCTTACCTTTTCAACTTTAAAAAATGTATCATGTCAGTAGGACGCAAATTTTCCATAAAATTCCAATAATGAAAAAAGCGCAAAAGCAAAACAAAAAATTACATTACGCCCCAGCCAAATAACAAATAGAATAGAATTTTGATAGGAACTGGAAGATAGAATCAAAAAAATAATAAACTTTTTAAACGCATGAAATAAGAATCATCCTTGCTCTAAAATAAAAGAAAAAAAGAAAGAAAGAAAATACATTTATTTAGTACAGACCAAAAAAACACACAATATAGTTAACAAAACAAGTATAGTTAAAATAACTAATTTAATTCCGAATAAAATTATTTAACCTCAAAATAGATACTAATCTCCAAATTAATCTTAAAGTCGTTACCCCAATATCATAATCTAAAACTGTTTAATGAAACTACATATTTACAACATTTCAGGATAAGGAAAATAATATGAAACACCAAGATATTTTGTCAGTCATTTATACCTATTTTTTTGCGAACATCAAATTCAATATTCTACACCATACCATCACATCTCCTATTCCCCACATAATATCACAATTCAATCCGTATTCTAATATTTACCATAAAACTAATAGGTTACCTTAATTTATAGTAGATCTCCAACCAATACTATGCCAATCTATCTTTTTACCGACACAGCCACTAAGCACGTCTTACCGTCACGAGCGCCTAACCCAGGAGGTCGTTCTTACCATAGACATATCAAGTAAGTTCAATGGTTCTTACCTTACCCCCATTTTGACATCAAATCTTTGGGTGTTGCCAGTACAATATCCAACAATTACGTATTAATAAATTGAAACCTAACACGCATTACTTTGTTTTGTTACTTTACCTATTTATCTAACAACCAGCCAGTGACATGGGGCACTACGAAATACTTTCAGGAAAAAGGTTCAATATAGATACCGACCTACGTACAGCAAAGTTTCATTTATGGCCGATTTTTCAATCTTCAGATAAAAAAATCGGCCCTAGTGAGATTTCACTTCGTGTCCTCGAGTAATAAGGTAGATCTAGATGGCAGAGGTTAGATAAGAGTTGGTAACAATCGGTCTGTTTAAAGTATTGATACAGCTTTATCTGCATCTTGTTAGACTGGACTAAGTCCAAAATGAGGAACAAATTTCCTGAATAGCACCAGCTAGGGCACTTTGCTATGTTCCCGGGGAGAAAAGAAAACAAACAGAATGTTATTGTTGAATACCAATATTCTTACAAAATATTTATTTAACACGTGCTTAAAACATGTTTGCCTAACGGTAAATAAATAAATTCGCAACCGATTTGTATATGCATAATTTTTGCATACCATAATGATGTTATTTCAATAATACATAATATTCCCGTGCATGCAGCAATTATAAAGTGGCCATATTTACGTTTGTGTAGATTAGCACTAGGTAGGTAGGTAAGTAGGTACTTATTTTTGGGATCATGCAATGTTTGAATACTAAGACAGAATGTTCCGTTACATCGACAAGTATCGTTAAAAATTATCGGTATTACTTAAAGCACCACAGAAAAATAATGGTATTGCTAGCTTAAGATCTGGCAGGGACATCGGCACGAAAACTGTTTCTTAGGCTGTTTCATGGAAAAGTGCAATACCTACGTGGTCAAAATGTATGGAACAGCTGATTTTATTTTAAATAACCGACGAAATATTTCAGCGCATGGGGGTTCAGAATCATGTACTGAATCCATGGTAACAGTTTTCGCGTCGATGTTCCTGCCACCCTGTATACCTACATAGTATATAACAAATTCGCTTTTAGTGTCTGTTTCTCAGACCGCTTAGATCTTCTAAGTACACAATGGATTGGCAGTTTTCACCACCAATTAGAGCATTTATTCCCGCAGTTTGTATGTATAAAACATTCTTATTTGACTAAGATTATATCACAGTAAGTACATTATTTCCTTGTGGTCAAATCAGTTAGACAAAATAATAGATCTACTGATAAGTAATAGATCTTTCGTTGTCACACGTTGATATCGTACTTACGGTTACCTACTCAAGTTCTCATATCAAGTCGAACTCATAATCGGGAAAGTTGTTAATGATTACAAAGCAGCTCAACACGTAACAATGTTTTCTCATGTCAATAACTCCGTCTACCATTAAAATATCCTGTACTTTACATACTCTTATACAATTTCTTACCATCGTATAGAGCTGATCGTTGACTATATTTTATCTCATAATAAAATAAAACTATAGGTAATCGAAATTTCTCTTCGACAGACTTCGACTCTCTCAAGCTGACTTATTATGTTCCAATTCTCAGTGATGACGTTCAAATATAAACGAACGTGAGAATAATCGTAAACAAGATTACGGAGTAATTAACATAATGGGTAGGTATCTCGGGGAAGCTGTCGCATGCCGCAGCCGCAGAGACTCGGCGCACGAGTCGCACGACGCGTTGCGCCCGCGAACCCGGCCTCCAGCTCTCGCTCGATACTCTTGCCCCACTAACATAAAAGTTTCTTTTTAAATGTAGTACTGGACTAAGCTTCTGATAACCAAGAATAGGTAGGTACCTAAGTTATGGTCCAAGCTCCATAGTTTAAATTTGCCTACAGAGCTAGTTAACTTGTTGAAGTTCTGGTATAGCTCGCAAACAAATCGCGTTAGGTGGTGTAATGTGTCTTCTGAGCCGTATTTGTTGCAGTGTGGTGTTAGACAGGGTGGGTTGACATCACCGACTCTGTTTAACCTGTACATGAATGACCTGATTGATGGGCTCAGCGGAACCAATGTCGGCTGTTCAATAGATAGTGTAATGGTTAACAATCTCAGCTATGCAGACGACATGGTGCTGCTGAGCCCATCAATCAGTGCACTCCGCAAATTGCTTGTTGTATGTGAGTCTTATGCGGCGACGCATGGGCTTACATACAACGTTAAGAAATCGCAGATGGTGATTTTTAAGTGCAAACGTGCATCGTTAGCTAACGTTCCTCCAGTGACTATAAGCGGAACACCTTTGCAGCGTGTTGCTCAGGTTAAGTACCTAGGTCATTTGGTTACGGAGGACTTATCT
This sequence comes from Agrochola litura, assembly GCA_949152395.1. NCBI lineage: Eukaryota > Metazoa > Arthropoda > Insecta > Lepidoptera > Noctuidae > Agrochola > Agrochola litura. Next base: position 13,536,548 of record OX424502.1, read on the forward strand.
GATGATGCAGATTTGGATAGGGAGCGTAGGGCGTTGGCGGTTCGGTGCAATATGTTAGCCCGCAGGTTTGCACGTTGTAGTGGGGATGTGAAGGTGTATCTTTTTAAGGCCTACTGCCAAACCTTCTACACGTGCAGCTTGTGGGTGAAGTATACGCAGAGGGCCTACAACGTCCTACGCGTTCAATATAATAATGGGTTTAGGATGTTGATGGGGTTTCCACGCTTCTGCAGCGCTTCGCAGATGTTCGCGGAAGCCCGTGTTGACGATTTTCATGCCTTAATGAGAAAGCGGGCGGCGTCAATAATGGGTAGGTTGCGCGGAAGCTCCAACAGCATCCTAAAAACATTGGTCGACAAGGTGGACAACCCTTTTATTAGGCACTGGATGAGGAGGCACGTGCCAACATGTGTTGACCCACGTAGTTATTAGTTGTTGTTTGGTTAGTTTGTAAGTTTTACTAACATAGTTTCTAAGTCTTTGTTACTAATACTATATGGATTGTGTGTACCTTTATGTGTGATCCGCAATAAATGAAATATATATATATTGAATTATTGAGCAGTTCCACGCAACAAACTGGAAATAATTATGCACGCTGCTATAGCTTGAGGCACTGCATTTTATGTATCAACGAGGTAGTTAATACATAAAATGCGGTGCCTCAAGCTCAGTAAGTAGGTACGAACTAGGTGTTTTTCTTAGGTAGACTTGATACAAGAAAAATATCATCAGAGGATGATTATTCATCTTCTGATGATCTTTTTCTTAAATCATTACATAAAACCATTTTCACGAGATCCATTTCAAACAACGATTTTCTTTTTCAGGATTTTTTTCTACAATATACAGTTGGTTTATGCAATCCAAGTCATCATGGTTTGACAGCAGCTGGTTTTCTGAGGATATTTTGCCTAAGAAACCGATCACCACGACTACTCCTCAACCCCTGACTACTGCACCAAGCAGCTGGTTCCAAACGCTACTGGACACAGAAGAGAGTGACGGCGCATACATCTCCAATGATATTACTATAAGTAAGAATAACTACCTATTTCTTAATTAGTGCAGTCATAAATTTAATTAAAAGTAAGAGGAAAGTTACGAAGTTAAATCAGAACAAAAAGAACAAAATTGCCCAGTATTATTTATTTATTTGCACAGTGTACATACGGTTACGGGCTACGTACGTGACCCTGTTGGGCGCAAGTATTACTTATGTACATTTAAATTATAAATATTATAATAACCTACTAGATAATATCACAACACTCATTATTATAATAGTTATTCTCCTTCTAACAATTAATATTTAGTTATAATAACGAAAGTCATTTGAAATAATATAAATATATTAATAAATTATTTTAAACATAGAGACATAATATGTGTGCTTTATTTCAGCTTCTTATCTTCCATCATTAAATACTGTGTTGTTATTATAACAATACCGCATTTTATTTTTGCAATTATAAATACTTACCTACATAGGTACTTGATGGGTTTTACGAGCTAGGTAATAAAGCAACGCTCGCGCATGATAGTAAAATCAACACTTTCTCGTCATTATTAATCCCATAAGAACGCATTTATACTGGACTAGCACTTTGCCCGCGACTTCGTCCGCGTGGATTTCTTACTTTCCTCAAAAAAAATAACATACCATCGTCCCCCTTTGAAAGGTAGTTTTCGAAAAATGTATGTGTAAAACTAATAATGATAATCTTTATTGACTTAGGCAAGTATTCGTGTCAAGTTTCAAGTTTATTATTAACTAAATTGATAATAAAAAATCATAAAAACTGTATGGCTCTTTTTACCTCCACAGGGGTGGAATTTTGAAAAATCGTTTGGTGTGTTTCCATAACTTGACTCAAAGATGATTTATACTAAGTACCAATTTTTGAGGTAATCAAGTCACGCAGTTAAATCCTCCCTTTAAAAATTTAATAACCCCTTTTTGCCCAGTCACGGGACTATTTTCGAAAAACCCAAAAATATACTTTATTGTTTATTTTCTGTCAAAAGTATTAATACTGAGTTTCGAGTTAATCGGACCGCGCGTTTAAATTATTCCATACAAACTTTAACACGCCCAAACCCCCATTTGAGGGATAGTTTTGTAAAACTAATAATGACAATCTTTATTGCAAACATATTTAGGCAAGTATTCGTTTCAATTCAAGTTTATTAACCAAACTAGCTGCACCCCGCGGTTTCACCCGCATAAGTCTCGATCCCGTGGGAATAACGGGATAAAATTATCCTATGTCTAATGTGTCAAATTTCATCTAAATCCGTTCAGCCGTTTAGCGTGAAAGCGTAACGTAAAAAATCAAATCTTTACTCTTTATAATATTAGTTTAGATAATATTAGTTTAGATGAATAAAAAATACATAAAAACTGTATCCCCTCTTTTTACCCCCATTGGGGTGGAATTTTGAAAAATCGTTTGGGGCTTTTCTATAAATTGACTCAAAGATTATTTACAGCAATTTTCGAGTTATTCAAGCCATGCAATAAAATCCTTCCCTGTAAAATTGACAACCCCTTTTCAACCTGTTAGAGGTCGAATTTCGAAAAACCCTGATACGTTATTCTTTCTTTTTGGTCTTAAGTTTCAAGTTTCAAGTAGGACCGCGCTTTAAGATTCTTCGATACAAACTGACAACCCCCAATCCAAGGGGGATAGATAGTAGATTAGAAAAACAAACTTGACAAATTTTATAATTTACTTAGATAAATATTCGTGCTAAGTTTAAAATTTATTAACTCAAGGAATAAGATTTTTCATAAAAACAACAATTTCCCCCTTTTCCCCCTTTACAGGTCGAATTTTGAAAAACCCCTTCTTAGTGCTCCCCTACATTATAAAAGGAAGCCGTGTGCAAAAATTCACAAATTCCTCTAAAATCCCAGTAATTTCGGCTGTGCGTTGTTATGTCAGTCAGTAAGTCAGTCTGTCATTCAGTCAGTCAGTTTCTCATAAATGACACCAAAAGATTGTGAACTTCGTTAGTTTATAATCTATCTAGCGAAATTATAAACTATAGAAAAATTGTGAACTGTTACAACATACTTAATGCATTCATTTTCAGTAATTTATAATCTATCAATCTCAAATAGTCAAATTGTGAACGAACCTGCACTTATCGACAGAGTTCATGATCTGTCCGATTTTATCGACCGTAAAATTGTGCATCGTCCCTGATAGATCCCACCGGTCTTGGCGGTAGCCGAATTGGTCGCAGTAACAAGCCAGGGCACCCCGACCAAAATGGGTTAGTTTAGGTTAGAACTGTGAGCAAACGGGCGCGAGCAGATCGAGCGAAGCGAGTGTTGCCGCGGTGCGAGCGCTTTTTTCAAGTTGGTCGTAGTTACTTGGCTATTGAATGACACACTACTGGTATCTAGAGTGAGCGCCACGAAATAAGGCCGGCGGAAAATTGTTGAACTACATTTTTTTTAATGCAATGACATACACACTAGCGTCGAGTCTAAAGGACTTCAGTGGTGGCGCGGACTCTACTAGACTCTCGCAAACGTCATAGGTACATATTAACAATACTGGCGTCAGACAGTTTTTTACCCGACTACGGCGAAGCAAAAAGGAGGGTTATGATTTTGACCGGTATGTATGTATGTATGTATGTATGTATGTATGTATGTATGTATGTATGTATGTATGTATGTATGTATGTATGTATGTATGTATGTATGTATGTATGTTCATCTGTTACCTCGTAACTTCGAAACTGCCGATCATAATTTGACAAATGAGGTATCATAGGAAGCGTTTTGATTGTCCGCTGGTTATAGGCTATGTGACGTCACATTAAATGCAATATGGCGCCCTCTAGAGGACATAAAGTAACGAAATAAAAAATAAATATAATTGAATTGTGCCATGTTGGGTATCAAATGAAAGGGCTTGACGAGTACATTACAAATATGTATACATATATTATTGTCCAAGTAAATAAATAAGTTTAAATTGTTAAAAACAAGCAAAAGTGAGACTGTGTTACGTACGGCGCGGCTGTAAAATTAATACCTATTTTATACCATAAATGCCGTGATGGTCCTGTGGTTAAGGCCTCGCCTCTCATGCACGAGGTTGTGGATTCAAATCCGGGCAAGTGCCAATGTAACTTTTTCAATTCAAATGTACTTTCTGAGTTTATCTTAGACATTACTAACATCGTTGAAGGAAAAATATCGTGAGGAAACGTGTACCCTAATTGCATAATACAACACAACCACAACCTGTTTCGATTTGAAATGGTTTGCTAATCCATTGATTCATAAGTTGTAAAAAAAATCTACTCAACGACGTAAATAACGCAATGAATGTTGTTGAACTGTCAAAATGAAACAAATTAGGCATAATTGCTTACGAAAATAAGTTACGCAATTAAGGTACTGGACTTATAGTTCATACTAGCTTCTGCCCGCGACTTCGTCCGCGTGTAATAGTTACTTTGGTGCTCCGCTCCTATTGGTCTTAGCGTGATGATATATAGCCTATAGCCTTTCTCGATAAATGGGCTATCTAAACCTGAAATAATTTTTCAAATCGGACTAAAAACTCAACAAGACCAACTGAGGTTTGAGTAGTAGAAAAGTCAGAAATCGCAAAAAAATAAATCCCTAACATTTCGTAGGAAATGAGGCTCCTTGATCATTTTTGTACCTATGTCTTGACTTCTGTCTGAAATATTTTCTTGTTTCATATCTTTTAGTCGGGTTTTAGTTTTTGAACTTACTTTTTATATTAAATTAATTTAAATAGAGTAAACTGCCGTTAATGACGTTCTGGTCTGGTAAACAGTTTTATTTTTTGGTTTTGTGAGCATTTAGTCAAAAAAATTACTTAGTTGGTATTTAGATTAAATTTTAAGTTGAGGTTCTAGATTAGCCTAGCCTTGAGAATCTAACTCAAATCCGTGTGATTCTTTCCTTAAAAGACCATTTCAGACACTGATCTACATGGTGCTCACAAGGTCTGACCAAGATTATGTCTGGATTTTAAAAGAGACAGTAACCTCTGGATTTGTTTCGGCCTTTCTTCGAATCTTTAGTCGGATAGGAAACGCCGACCTCATCTAGTTTAAAAAATATGATTGACGTGTAAAAGTGTTTGTACAAACCTACTTACAGAAATAAAATCATTTATCATTTAATAACGCACTGCTTCGCACATTGATGCGTCGCATTTCTTTCACTATCAAAATATCCGATAGCTTCGTTAAACTTCGTTTAATCAAAGGCTATTTTACAATTTATACTTACTTAATTAGGGCACAAAATAAAACAACCATCCTGTATGTACCAGACCCCGTCATATTTCCGACCTCAGCAGGTTTAACCCCAGACAATAACACCGTTTGCAACTTTCTAGAGTCAATGTTTTTACTATTACCACTTTCTCACATTTTTTGTATGAATGTGGCTGACTTGCCAAAAAATGTTCTAATTGGCGTTTCATATCGCACTCTAGAAAAATCTGCAAAGAAGTCTTTGAAGAAGAACTACAAAGGTTTCCAGTTAATAAGAACGTATCCCGACGTTCAGTGGAAGGTGCACGAGATGCTGGACTTACAGGAGGAGGCACAAGGATCGGGCGTCATGTGGTGGACCTCACCATCACTCAACGGATCCACCGACTTGCTTGTACCTCCTGATCTTCTCCTAGACGTCAAAGATCATCTCAAATCAAATAAAATAGACTTCGATATAGTAATTTGGGATTTGCAGGTACAGTAGCTTCAATCATAGACTTTTGTGATGAATAAGCTATTTTGAATTTGAATTGAATTATCTTAATTTCTATCATAGAAAGCCATAACCTACGAGAACCCACGGCTGTCAAAGAAACAGAGACTTGAGTTGGAGCAGTTACGTGGTCACCCGATGACTTGGCGAAGATATCATCGATATGCAGATATCCTCCGGTATTTAGAGTATCTACAGCACTCGCATTCTGACTTAGTAGAGCTCATACCACTGGGTCGATCATCGGAAGGATTGCCACTTGTTGCAGTAAAGGTAAATTCATGATCTGTATCTATATGTAATGCAGATTGTCCCTTAAAAAAAACTTACGTTTATCTTAAAAAGGTAAGCTAATCTGTCTTGTGATTTTCAGATTTCACTATCAAATAATGAGACTGTGATGAAAGGAAAAGAGAAGAAAAAGTGGAAATTGCGCTCGCGCATGAAGCCTGCCGTGTGGTTGGATGGCGGCTCGCATGCGCGCGAGTGGATAGCGCCGGCCGTCGCGACCTGGATGATACATGCACTCGTCGAGGGGGAGAAAGACCTAGGTTAGATCGTAACAATTATTACATAAAATAAAAATATGCACGACATTTCTCTAAAATTTCCCTGACACTTATCAAATTAAGTATTTCAATCAATTAACCGAGCGCAACTTTCATTAGCGTAGCGAATTGATATTTTTGTTGGTAAACTTGTTTGTTGCACCTATTAATAGGCGCGGAGTACGAAGTGCTCAAGCAAGCCGACTTCTACATCATGCCGGTGTTGAACCCCGACGGTTACGAGCACTCGCACACTCACGACCGGCTCTGGAGGAAAACACGTTCGCGACTGCCCGACCATTCCGACGATTACTATGTAGGATGGTAAGTCATTTGATTGAACCACCTTTTGCAGGAATATGTTTTTTGCACCGACTCGATATAGGTATGGCCTACGTGCTTTGAATGAGCACGTCAGATAATTCATGCGCAATGCCGAAACGCCCCATGCTTTTCTTTCGGCGACAGGCAACTTAAAACGAATTAAAATCTAGGTAAGATTTTTTATTAAACTGTAATTGGACTGGCCAAAAAGTTGACCACTAGGTAATTTTTTGTAGTCGGTTTAGCAACAAAAAGTAACGTACAAAAAGTAGATAAACCTCTTTTGAAAGCGTCCATTGGCGACGCTGACCACTTACGATTACCATTAGCTGGCACATCTCACATATGGTCCACTTTTTATTGAAAGAAAAATTATATTGAAATCATTAGTAACTAAGTACTTTGAAAGGCATTCATTTTAAAATATTTTTTACCTTTGTAGAAAGTTAGTCTGTATATGAAATAACGTCATACCTACATTGCTCAAGGCGAGGGACATCCTGTTCGAGCAGCTTCAACAACGTTAGCGACAAAGCTTTTGTATTTTTTTTAATTCTCGCCGTAGAGTGTGGCCATAGATACATGTTCAAATGTTCAGCTTATCTTATTATTTGTATAGTACTTACAACCAACAAGACAAGTTTGTAGTGAAAGCTTTGTTTAAAACAAAAGTCATGTAGTCCATAAATCACATCATGCCTTTTAAGGATTACGAGTTATCATCGTACTACCTACAGGTAAGTCACAATCTGGTGTTTCATATGGCGATGTCTAGGTATCCGAAACTGAAGAGTAATTGCGACGCAAATAATGTTAAACCAGTGATCTCTGATTCCAATTTATCGAGTAAAAGAAAACTATTCAAGATTTATTTATTTTTTTTGTGTGGGAAATTATCAAATAACTTCTCCCGCTCTGGGTGGTCGTGTCAGACTCTTACTGACTAAAACCCACCCTTGTTCCTTCAGTTGCCCTGTTGCCGGGGGCCACGATTTCCCTGTACCATGATCCTACAAACAAACACTATGAATTACTTACAGAATGAAGGTGCATTATTTATGTTCTGTTTTACAATCTACATAAGTTGACTTACACAGAAACACTTTCTGCAACGGTGGTATTACGTCCTATCAAAGTAATATAAATCATGAGGGCTCAATTAATTCGTACAGGTGAAATGTTCTAATGACAATTTAATATTTTTTGACACAATGACAATATGCAAGCACATTTTACTTTATGGTTTCCGGATAAGTCACTCATACAATAATGTAAGGCTTTCTCGTGAGTTTACCGGAGTAGGAAGTTTTTAGGGTTCCGTAGTAAACAAGGAACCCTTATAGTTTCGTCATGTCCATCTGTCTGTCTGTCTGTCCGCGGTCTAGCTCCGAGACCCTTAGTACTAGAAAGCTGTAATTTGGCATAGGTATACATATTAATTACGCCGACAAAGTGGTAAAACAAAATTATGAAAAACATTTTTTTTAGGGTACCTCCCATACGCGTAAAGTGGTGATTTTTTTTTTCTCATGGTGTATTTGGTATCATTGGAAAGGTCCTTCAAAAACACTATGAGTTTGTGAAAACCGTTTTTGGATTCAGAGATCCGTTTGCGAAATATTAAGCGTTAAAGTGCTAATTTTTGTTAGTCAAGTGCCCTAGCGTTGCAAAACTTCGGTAGTATTCGCAATAATTCGGTAGCATTCGCAATAATTCGGAAATATTCAAAAGTATACTTCGATTGGATGTAATAATACCGCAGCAAGAATTAATTTAAAAACTTGAATTAATGGCATCTAGCGGGCAGGAGCAGAACTTTAAATGGCGAACTTCCCTCGTTAGTCGCTCGACGACGCGATGCCAGCGCTCGCCTACACGTTGTGTGACACGTGGCACTGCCCACGAGCCTCGCGGCCGTTCATTCAATAAAAAATCAACGAAGTATTATTTAGCCTACTCTGCGGGAATATTTCCGCGTAAGTAGTTATCTACTTGTTACTTATTATTTTATTTTTGTATACTTAGTTGAGTTAGAATGTGTCGATTTTTTTTGCGGGTGGATGTTATGTAAGTAGGTACAAGTTTAGTCTACTTTGTAAAAATGTTTTTACTTTACGATTTTTAATGGAAAGAAACGTAAATAATTAGGTAAGTAGATGAGTAGGTACTTACCTAGTTTTTACGACTATGTTTTACTTTTCTTTTTGTAGAAGTTTTCAACTAAAATCGATAGTTCAAACAAGTAACTACCTACTTATAGAAACACTAGAAATAATGTAAGTACCTATCTACCTAATATACTTATGGTACTAAGCTAGGTATTTTATAAACTCATCTTAGTATCATCATCTGCCTAGCTTTTTCCCAACTACCTATGTTGGGGTTGGCTTCCAGTCTTACCGGATGCAGCTGAATACCAGTATTTTACATGGAGCGACTGCCTATCTGACCTCCACAACCTAGTTACTAGGTAACACGATACCCCTTGGTAAGACTGGTTGTCAGACTTTTGGGCTTCTAACTATCCGTAACGACTGTCAAAGATCTACCATTGACAGCCCGGACCAACGGCTTAACGTGCTTTCCGATGCACGGAGGGGTCTTGGTATGTAAAGAAGGTCACCCATCCACGGAGCAACCGCGCCAAGCGTAGCTTAACCTGATCGATCGACCCATGTGGCTGTTATTACTTAGCCACAAGCCCCTCAAACTCATCTTAGTATCTACCTATGTTGAAACCTCTCTACCACTTTCACACCTAAACCGTGTACAAAAAGTTATTACGTCAGTACTTATCTAAGTAGATGAAAAGAAATATTCGGAAGTTTTCAAAATCGTAAATTACTCAGTTTTTTTAATGAACGCATAATAGTATAAAGTCACTGGCATTAACGCCATCTAGTAGTCAATGGTCGAACTTTAATAGGTAATCCAATAAGTACAGTACGACACTAATGTTGCATAAATTTAAAAATTTGCTTTCATTTATTTCAATTTTACGAATGTATTTGGGTATTATGACTTCACTAGTTATTGCGTTAACCGGTAAGGCGCCGTGGGTGGTCCGCGCCGTGACAGTTTTACGACCGCACTTAAATAAACAAACACTCGGATTTCTTTACAATGTCTCAAGTAGTATTGTTAATGTTTTTTGCTACTCGAATAGATTAGGAATACGTTTCAAATGGTTGCAGTCTTTGTAAACAACGTTTACTTATCTTTATTACCCGCTTTTGTTATTATTTCTTTTGTTCTTTGTGATAACGATTTCTGATAAAACTACCGTACCAATTCACACGAAATTTTGCAGGGTACATTATGGATAGATAAGTTATCTAACAAAAGCGTTTTTAGAGACAAACATTCAAAACAAAAAATTCAAAAAATCTAGATTTTAGATGATCTAGAATTTCTAATGCTTACGTAACTTTCTCCGTCCCAAAAAAACATTTTTGTGTATTATTTTGTTCTAAATGTTGTCTAATACGATAATACATGTAATATAGAAAAGAAATAAAACACTTACGGATCAGATCCATACAGAAAAACCACAAAATATCACAACTTTCACTTTGACGGGAACTTTCTCTTATCTGTTTGTTTACACTTTTTTGGTTGGGTCAAAATAGGTATAATATGATGTTATTTAGTGCGAATATTATCTAAAACGATGTAATATTTACTTCAAAATGAAAATATCACCACTTTCCGACGATTTACACACAAAAACCATTAAAAAACGAATTATTACAGCGAACGCGCGCGTCCTGGGAGTGACGTTTGACTGACATTTTACCGCGCGGGAATGTCATTTTCAACATTTTTTTAAAATGTTGCCTATTCATATTTTTGCTTTTAGTCGATTTATTTGACGAGAATATCTATCCGACCATAGACAGAAAAATCCACAGACGATAATAGCCATTACAACAAGTACAAATAGAGATGTAAGCCGCGTGTGTCACTTGTTGCCAATTGGCAACAACGGTCCTTTACCGGGATCATTTTTACCTAAAGCAGTAATAAATATTGATGATTTTGAAGGCGTACTCGGTTCAGACGGTGATCGGTTTTACGAATTTTGCAGATGCTACATCTAAGTTGTGTCGTACTGTACCCGGCTTGCATGCACGTGGCAGCCCGAGATTCGTGGACGTTCATTCATAAAATCAACAAAGTATTATTCGATGCGTACGTACCTACTCTGCGGGAATATTTCCGCGTAAGTAGTTCTCTACTTGTGACTACTTATTATTTTATTTTTATATGGTTGAGTTTAGAATTTAAGTCAATTTTTGCAGATTATGTACCTACAAGCTTAATTTAAGTATTTCGTAAAAAAGTTTTGCTTTGCGATGTACCTACATAATGAAAAAAATTAAAATTATTAGGTAAGTAGGTAGGGTAGAGAAACATTAACATAAAGACGATATTTTACAAAAAAAAAATTGTTTCCTTCTTTCTAGAATAGGTAGTGTTCAAGTAAGTACGTGCCGATTCTCTTGTACACCGAACTAAACTATCACTAAAATTCCTTACTTTTGGCACAACTAAATCGAATTTTACAATGGCGAATCCACGTGGTAGGTACTTGTTTGCCCTAACCCGTGATTTTTTTAGTGGTGGAGGCGCGCAGGGTGAGCATCCTCGACGTGTTTTTTTAAGGAATTTTTCACTTTTTGTATGGAAAATCTGAAAAGTATTACCTACATGTTTAGTTTTAGGGGTTTATGGGTTTTATAAAGGGGGTCGAAATTTTCATTATTTTTGCGATAGGACACACCATTTTTGAGATATAAGTAAAAGAAAAAAAGATTCAATAGGTACTGTTTTTGTCTTGTTTTTACCCTGAAGTCGAGGTGTTGGTGTGAATTTAAAGTTCATGACAACCAATTTTGTTCCAAGCGTTTTTAATCGCGATTAGAAATAGTCAGATTTAGTTAGATAATCAAAATTTTAGGTGAAAAACATCAAATTCAGAATAGCAAAATTGCCATTTTCACTAAATCACTTTAGCCTATTTCAGAATAGGAAATCGACGAAATCGTCGTTTGACAGGAATAAACAATTTTTTGGTGATTTTTAGTTTAGTTTAGAGGCATTTGTGACAAGAGAATCAGCACCAGTACCTACTTATGAAAACGATTGAAGTACATGATATAATAGTTACTGTTTTATTAGATAAGTACCTCGGTACATGATAATATGTAAGTAATATAAACACATCTTAGTACCTACCTACCTATGTATTAACCTCTCTAAGTACATAGTATTCTCGCAAAATTACACCTAAACCGCAAATAAAAACTTATTACGTAAGTACATAGCTAGGTAGATGAAAGTAACATTCGGAAGTTTTCAAATAGTATTATTCTCAGTCTTATGAATGAACGCGTAGTATTGTGTCACTGGTCTTAGCGCCATCGAGCGGGTAAAAGCTTAACTATACAACTTCCGTCGGTAGTGCTCGGCTGCATGCGCTTTCTGCTGCTCCAGTGACCAAGGTTTGCTGATAAGGATAATTAAGAATGGTGAAAGATTCGTGGGTATGAATACACAATCACCAACACGCAACATTTAGGACTGTGATTTGTAATGGTAATTGTTTCGCCATCTAGCGGTGAACAGTCGAACTCTTGGCGAATAATTCCGAATGTTACTCAATACTTCCGAATGCTACGCGAATAATACGACGGGAATACTTCGGAATATTACTCTCCGGCAACGCTACCCCCCCCCCTGCCAGCTAAATGGTTGGTTTTGGATGTGTGAAAAAATCACTGCAGTAATTTATATAACGAAATTAAAAGGAAAACTGTAGCGGTTACACCGCCACATACAAACTACGCATCAAAGACATGACGTCACACAAATCCTGCATCGCGCAGTTAGAGTTTACCGAGCGATCGACATACATACAAGATTTCAACTTCCAACCGATGGGCAGTTGCTCGCCAGACACAACACCCGTCTGGTCGGAGGATCCTCCCTTTTCTATGGTGGATGAGTGAACTTTACACCCTGTTCCTCATACCCCTAAAAAACTACTCGTATACAGCTAAGTAGGCTCTTCAAGTTAACGAATAATAATTGACCAACTTAACTTTGCAGTTGCAAAAACTTGTTTTCCCATACATTCCGTATGGGAGAACATGTTTATCAACTACAAAGTTAAGTTTGTTTTTGGGATAAATTCATCCCAACTACGGAACCCTTCATTGTGCGTGGTCCGACACGCACTTGACCGGTTTTTAATAAGTAGAGGCGAACCTATTGCCAACTTGTCTTCAGTCATGGGTTTACATTATCTTTGCTCGGTTGAAGCCGAGTTCCAACTTCACACGCACTGTTATTGTTACGAGATTATTTTCACTTTTTATATTTTGTTATTTTGTATTTCACGAACTGTGTCCAAATAAAAATTAAACTGTCTTTCTTTCTAACTTGACCAGATGTGGCCGAATTTCTATTAGGTACCTTCAAGACGGAAGTTTGGAAAACCGGTGAAAAATTCAAACTTTTCACCGGTTTTCGAAACTTCCGTTCCTTCAAAAATATTAATTGTACCTATTATCGTGACTGTCGGGTTCAATGGGCCATGTCAGTGCAATCAGGACAAACTAGGAAGTAACATTCCGGTCCAAAGTACCAAGTTTATTTAGGATCTACTAAGAAAAATCTTTCCCATGAAGGTTTCCATGGAACTGGGGTCAGACGGAGTGTGTTGGCGTGGATGCGGACCGCAATTGGGACTACCACTGGAGTGAAAAGGACTCGTCACTGGACCCTTGTTCGGACAACTTCGCAGGACCACATCCCTTCAGCGAGCCAGAGACAAGAGCCGTTTCAGAGTTCCTATCCGAACATAGAGGACAGATCAAGGTGGGCAATTATTCAAGTTACCTATAAACTGTCCCTCTTTTGTCGGGAATTATTGGAAACTTTAATTTAGCTAAGATGTGTTATTGACTTGAAAATCCACTATGCATGACACACTTACTTTATATTGATCAATTTCAAAAGGTTGTCTCTGAGGTCACTTTGTTTGATTTCAAATACCACTGGTTATTACAAATGTAGATGGTTCTATTAAACTCTTGTACCTACGAGTGTCTAAACCTCGGTAATCTGCCAATATGCCGAGGTTCAAGCGAGTAATCTTGTTTTCTATCTCAGTGTTTTTATCGCGTGACGGATGCACACAACGATATACGTCATTACAGGTACTTATTACCCATTTACAGTGTTCATGTAAATGGGTAATTAGAACCTATAATCGCCGGGTGTAATGGGTTCGTAGTATTCGTTTTCACTTTAGATCTTATTAGTTTACAAACTCGTACCGAAGACATAAATATGCTATCTTTTGAATATTATTAGAGATATAGCGTGTCATTAGGTACGAGTATATCAACCTTTGGTTACCTTCTTTAGTATTATTTACGATATGCGGGATAGTGTGGTCTACAAATATCAGCAAGTTTTGTAAGTATTCTAATAATACCATATTTTATAGAGCTGATAACTAGATGGTAGATATCACTCTCCTGAACGACACATTCACAAAAATTTATGACTGTAAGCAGTCACAACCTGTAGTCACTGAATAGAAATCAGAAATGGTTTCCTCCGCCTTTTTAAGTGTAGCAATTTATCATTCGTTCAAAACCGTAAAGGTAGACAGACCGCACGTCTATCACTGGAAATTGTGACAATACGGTATTTGCCCGCATCGTTACTTTCAAAAGATTTTCTACTACACTTTCAAACGAAACACCTCAAAAGTTAGCTGATGTAATCAAGAGAGTACGAAGTTGTAAAAAATGTGGTCTGTAGCTTGGTCTAAATGTGGTAAGAAAGAATGACAGGTAAGTACTTATAAATGCTAGATGTGTTATCAATGTGCAATCAGAATTGCGTGTCGACTGACACCTTTCTGCCTAGCCTTTTCCTAACTATGTTGGGGTCGGCTTCCAGTCTAACCGAATGCAGCTAAATACCAGTTTTAAACACCTTGTTAACTAAACTCATTTAATCTTTACGCATGCTAAGTTTTGCTTCTTATGCAAGGCTTATTGGGTCATCATGATACATGTAAATTATTCAGATTACTTTCGTTCAAGTTCATGATCATGTTGGACTTCCTTTTTTTGTAAATTGTTAAAATACACTGGTGCCGATTCTCTTGTCACAAATGCCTCTAAACTAAACTAAAAATCACCAAAATTTAGTTTATTCCTGTCAAACGACGATTTCCCATTCTGAAATAGACTAAAGTGACACAACTTAACTATATTTTAGTTTGACAGCACTAAGATGGCAACGAGATATTAGTTTAGTGAAAATAACATTTTTGCTATTCTGAATTTGACGTTTTTCACCTAAAATTTAGATTTTCTAACTAAATCTGACTATTTTTAATCGCGACTAAAAACGTGTGGAATAAAATTGGTTGTCATGAACTATAAATTCACACCAACACCTCGACTTCAAATGCAAAAACAGTACTGAATCTTTTTTTTTTCTTTTGCTTATATCTCGAAAACGGTGTGTCCAATCGCAAAAATAATGAAAATTTCGACACCCTTTATAAAACCCTTAAACCCCTAACGCTCTACATGTAGGTAATATTTTTTCTTATTTTCCATACAAAAAGTGAAAAATTCCATACAAAACACGACGAGGCTGCCCCCCCTGCGCGCCTCCGGCTCTAAAAAGATCATGTGGTTAGGTATCACGTGTGGAGTCGCGATTGTCAAATTCGATTTAGATGTGTCAAAATTATTTTTAAATTTAGAGAATTTATTTTGCAGAATAGCTTTAAGATTCTCATAGTCAAAAGTAAGGAATTTTAGTGATAGTTTAGTTAGTTTAGTTCGGTGTACAAGAGAATCGGCACCACTGTGTACAAATAGGTCTCTGGATAAGTGGCATTGGCATTTTAGTCGGAGAGTAGCGACGTGTTTACTTGCTCCTTACAACGATACGTAGTCCTGATCATCCCGGTCGTTATTATACCTACTTACTAAAACTAGGTATCACTTATCAACAACCGATTTTATAACCGAAACAAAAATCTCTCCCCGTCCTAAAGGTAATTAATCTGAGTCTGTTCATGTAGGTTATTTTTTGAGTCAGTAGAGACTGCGACAGAGAAACCAGTACCCTAATTGCGTAATACAACACAGTCACAATTTGTTTCGATTTGAAACATATTGCTAATCCATTGCTTCATATGTTGGAAAAAAAATCTACTCAACAACGTAAATAACGCAATGAATGTTGTTGAACTGTCAAAATGAAACAAATTAGACATAATTGTTTACGAAAATACGTTAGGTACGCAATTAGGGTACTGGTATAAATGCGAAACGGAACTCTTATTCTTGTTCTAAATGATGTGATAATTTGTAGCTTATATTATCTAGATATTTAGGTAATGTTGCTACAAAATGACAACGAGCTTTGCAAACTGATGGGAACGATAAAGTAACTAGCGGTTTGTTGCGTGCACAAACACATTAGTATCGTTTAGATTATACAATAAGTAGGTAGCGTAATTTTCTATTATAAACCTACAAAGTCTAATTGGCGTAATGGCACTTTGATTCACAGCTGTACCTGTCGCTGCACGCGTACTCGCAGGCGTGGTTGGTGCCGAGCTCACACGCGCATGAGACGTTCGCAGACGATGGCATGCTCACCGAGATGGGCAAGTTGGCCACCGTCGCACTTGCTGACTTATATGGCACCAAGTATCAAGTAAGAATCATTATAGAAAGTTGATTGGTTATCACTGTGTTTCTTTGTAGATATTATTATTGTTCTATCCGTGGCTAGTCAACCTGTGCCATTACTGAAGAACCCTGTTTGAAAGTATGATAAATAAGTAATTAGTTTCACACCGTACGCTGTGTCATTTGAATAACTGTCTTTTGTCTTGCAGGTTGGCACGGCCGCTGAAATCCGACAGCCTGCTTCCGGAATGTCTCATGATTGGGCGAAAGCACGCGCTGGAATCAAATTCTCATATCATGTGGACCTCAGAGATTCATTCGGTCCATACGGTTTCTTGCTGCCGGGATCCCAAATTGTGTCTACGGCCCGTGAAACCTGGCAAGCTGTCAAAGCAATAGTAGATAACTTAGCCCCAAATGGATAAATAAAATTGGAAATTATTAATATTGTACCAAAATTGAAATTTTATACGCCTCGCCAGTTGCTCAATTAGAATTATTAGTTTAGTTATTAGAATTTATACAAACCTTACTTTTCGATTTTATAATTTATTATTTAATGCCATAATTTATACGTTGACAATTAAATATCGCTAAAAGATAAAAATAAAGAAAACACTACGTTTTCCTTACCATTAAGGCTCTCGCAGACTGGCGCGACAACGGTAATTGTTCTACCGTGAAGTTTTCTTAGAAATTAATTTATTAAAGTCGCGTCACGCTGTTGCGTCGCGCCTCTTTGCGGGAGCCTTTTTGGTGACAAAATATTTACAACTCTTTTTGAAGCTACATTAGCTACACGGAAAAGACCCAGATAAGTAGGTACATATATGAAAAAATCTCAAGTATTCCGCAAATATTTCCATGGCATTTTCATAGGTAAGTAGGTATAACTTGCCTATTGCTCAACCGCAAACCTGTGTCAACGCAGTGATTAAGGACTGATCTGTGGTCATTAGAGCGTGGTCATCGAAGGTACCTACCTAATGTGCTTTAGAAGGCCCGTGATCAGTGTGAAAGATTAAAAAAAAAAAAAAAAACGCTACATAAGCATTTATTTAGCACATTGCTGAATTAACAAATTACTACTTTTTTAAGACATTTCGTAATGCACTAAATGTAGACGAGTAGAACAAAGTTTGTACAAAGAATTAATTATGGTGTTACGGTGTGGTGTATGTAAAGCCGGGTCTCTTGCGCATGTTTTTACACAAAAACTTCGCAACAAAGAGGCGTGGTCACACACATTTGTCTATACTTTGTATGAAAATAAATGTTTATGTGTAAGCTTTTTTGTGTAATGTTTCGAAAAAACATGCGCTGGAGCCCAGGCTTACTGTGCGTTTGCACTGGCGTAACATCACAGCAAAACATGTTGAAATCTCTAGTTCCTGTCAAACATTGTGTGGAACATTGACAGAAAATAGAGATTTCAACATGTTTTGTTGTGAATGTTTCGCCAGTGCAAACACACAGTTGGGTCGTATCTCTATGTAGTCTGTGGGTATATGTATTAGTGTATCTGGGTAAGTAGAAAAATAAAATAAATGGAGATTTGAGTTACCTAATTGTTTTTTTTTTCAACTCTAAGGGCCGAAACACATCAGACCGTCGGCGTCGTAGTCGCGTAATTGAAATCTTGGTTTGTTATTGGCAGTATCTACCTATCGCATCTTCGTTAAAATGGCTAGGTACGGTGTGAGATTTTGGTACCTATACAGAATGGTCAAATTAATACCAAAACCTGTTTAGGTATCGATACCCATAGTCTGCGGAGTCTAGCTGCCTATTTTAATTTGACCCTGTATAATTAAAAGTATGAATGTACTTTTGTGTATGTGTTTCGGTCCTGACAATCCTGACTCCTTAAATTTTCCTCTTACCTTACAGCGGCTTACCTATTTATGGCACACACCATACACGAAGACTAGGTAAAGTTAGCGAAAAATTGAGTATTATAACTGACCTAGTACGGCGACCTGAGTATTACCCGAAGCGGTAGACAAAAGGTAATAGGTAGTGCACGGACTCCATAATTCGCTTGTTATGTTCCATGTCGGCCTTTATTGAGCCAAGTAACTACTACATGAAGCAAATCGCTAAAATCAGAAACGTGCTGATGCAGATTTGGCTGTACATTTTATCTAATACGGTCTGATCACCCTAGTGAACTCAAATCAGTGTAGCACACAGTGTAGGCTGTATGGATATTGCAGAGCACAAATAATAAAGTGCACGCAAAGAAAAACGGAACGGACTCAAACGTCAATGTCAAAAACAATTGTCAATGTCACTGACAATTGAATTTTTTATCTCACCCAGTCGCAAAATAAACAAAATATTCGCAAATAAAAGTAACAATATGTCTGAAAAAACAGAAACAGTACTGGAAACTGTTGAGATAGATTCCGGAAAGTTTGAAGAGACCGTAAGCTCGATATTATGTGGCCTAGGCGCTCAAAAATATATCGATATATTCAAGTAAGATCGCTCAACAATCAAACATATTAGTATTTTGATTACTTCATCTTATTTTTGTTTACTTTTATTACACACAGAAAACAAGATATTGACCAGTATGGATTATCAGAATTATCAGACGAAGATCTAACGAGGTTGGGCATTGTTGAACCAGAAATAAGAACACAAATCATTGAACATGCCAAATTAATTCCCGCTTATGATGAGACGGTTGTCTGCACGTAAGTACCAAAAAATGTATTATTATTTTGAAGATCTACACAATATCCTCCCATACGCCATTCCTTGAGTAGGTTACTATAACCCAGTGTATAACAGAACTGATAAGAGCATTTAATATTTTCCCTCTCTCTCCGGTCACTACGTTCATTCATCATGGATTTTGTAGTTGTGGACTACTTACTCCTTAGGCCAAAATCCATATACTGGAACAATCAGTTTATTAAAAACCTGAAAAGATGTAGGCAAAGACTGCAAATAACTCCAACTCATTCAATTCAATCCATAATTGGTTCTTGAATAATATTTAATTAGTAACTAATTACAACAACTGTTATTTGTAGATCTTTAACAGTTGTTACGGGTCGTCAGAAGCCCAAAAGTCTGACAACCAGTCTTACCAAAGGGTATTGTATTACCCAGTAACTGGGTTGTGGAAGTCCGATAGGCAGTCGCTCCATGTAAAATATCGGTATTCAGCTGCATCCGGTTAGACTGGAAGCCGACCCCAACATAGTTAGGAAAAGGCTAGGCAGATGGCAGGGCAGAACTAATTACAACAGCACCCAATTAGTTTTACGACAGAAATCTAAATTAAACATGATTTCTTCATAAAATGGGGCAACTTATCTACAAATAATACATAATAGTATAATTTTTTAATAATAATAAATTATTATTTCTTAAATCTTCCTCAGGTCAAATCTTGGTCCAATGGAGATAGTTGAAGTTTTTGAGGAGTGTGCATTGCTTCTCCACAGAATACATTTAAGCATGGTTGCCAGCAATATGGTTCTGACCAAAACAAAGAGAATATCTGATTGCTTGCTTTACAAAGACAAATATGCATCTAACATAGCGCTCTTCACTTTAAATGAAATTCTCAACATATTAAACTCGATGGACAATGCAGTACACACACAATTGAAGGTAAAGAATTAAAAATCAAATTGAAGCCCTCATTTCTCTCCTAATTTACTGTGTCCGACAGGGTCCACAATGATATGTCTATGTAAAATCTACCATCGAAGTTCACATTGTGGAATGTAAATAAGTATTGAGTTTTGAAATGTACATTGAATAAATAATTTACTCGTACTGAAGCACATATTGATTAAAACTAAGTGTTACTTACTGTCACAATTTATTTTCAGATAAAGTCAAAGAAGCAACGCAGTACAAAAAAGAAAATTATTGTTGGCACAATTGGAAGTACAGTGATTGCCATGTTGGCAGTATTATTTGCTCGGTCCCTGAAACAACTTGATTAGTATTGTCCTAAAGTTCTAACACACAACACATAACAACTACCTGTATCTGTGTTCTGTGTGCGTGTTCTCAGAATCCAATTTTGTACATTCTTTAACATAGTTAAAAGATACCAATGAAGTCTCATTAGACTGTTTTGTTGAATAAAATAAACCTTAAATTTACTTATGTATTTTTTCATTGTAAAGTCTAAAATTCCTTCTATATCTTTTAAGCTTGCTGCTAACACACTATTTTTGCCGTGGTAGAATTGATCTCGATTCGTTAACGCGTTTATCAAACAAAAACGCATTTGCTTCGCCGGTCCTGACTCACAGTCCCCACGGTTATACACCGACTGCAAATTCGTAATTTACACGGTCATTCGGCCGATAACAAGTACACACAAAGGAGTATACTTAGGGTCAGCGCAAACCGGAAACAGCATAACTACCAGAAATAAAATGTTTCCCAGTTTGTACAGTAAATAAATCCAGATGAAGTGACCCAATTGTTTTGACCTCCCCAATTAAAAAGTGTAAGGTAAATGATGGTTCGGCAGGCAGGCAGGGCGGGCGTGACGTCACACGCGGGGACAGGCGGGCGCTCCGGAAGCGTTCGGGGACCGCGCACGCCGGCCGGTAGCGAAGTCCCGCGCTCCCTGGACCGGCGATATCGTTATTGCGGCCGAGCGCGCCAATTGAAACGCGTGTCCGTTGCGCCCAATCGGGACGTGCCCTCTTCGACTTGTGAAATTTCGGACTACGAATTTTGTAATGTGTAATAAAATAATTATAAAATTTGTGTAAAAATGAATTGTTTTATACATTTAATGGTGATTGTTTCATTTTTGAATTGTTTATGTGCGGAAGAAATCTATGAAAAGGGTGAGTACCCGTACCTAGCTGTTTATATATTTCTAAAAACTTTTTATCATGAACAGTTAGGTCAAAAACTGGATCATGAAAAAGTGCATAGGCAGTTATATTTGCGACTGAGAATTTTAAAGTTTTCAGTTACAAAATAATATCTTTAAACTTTGAAATAAGCCGCAGTGAAAACCCATTTATCAATAAATGGAATCACAGATGATAAATAAGTCGAAGGAAAAATGTCTTGGAAGGAAGAATTGTTTGGTTTTCCAACCATATTATTTAAGCATACCTAGGGAACTAAGTAGCAACCTAATCAGTTCTCCTTATCGGAAGAGTTTTATATCTTGCAAGTAAAGCAAGCTACGCCCCACAAATTTTCCGGATATCAATAATTTTCCTAGCATACCTAAACAGGTAGTCAGGTACTTTCAAAGTATTATTGTAAGGAATTACTTAACTTTTCAGTCCTTTTTAGGATTAATATTTAAGTAGGTAATAACCAAATGAATGAATGCGATTAGCAGCCAGAGCAAGTACCTACCATACCTCCCTAATTACCGATAGGTATTAATAATAGGTACTCACCTACTTAATATGTTCTGATCACTAATTATCAATATCTTCTTTTCGTGTGGTTTGAGTTTTAAAACCGCCCATGGGCTTCTGATTTAGTTTCACATGCCGTCGAAAAATATCTCTCAGGCATGCCGGTTTTTCCTCGATGTTTTCCTTCACCGTTTTTGAAGCAAGTGATAATTTAAATACTTACAAACCGCACATGAATCCGAGAAGTCAGAGATGCGTAGCGTGCCTTGGGAACTCGAAACCTATGACTTGGCAGTCCGACGCCGACGGTCACACGTCTAGGCTATCAAATTGACATCTCGCAAATTGTGATACTATCTCTGTACGTAGTAGTAGTGGCTTGTAAAGAGGTTGACGAAAAATCACTTTGATAAAGTTCGCTATAATTATGCTGGTAGGCATCTGACAACTTTTCTTTTAAAAAGATCAGCATATTTACCCAAAAACTTTACGAAATAAGTAGATAACAGCCCGCCTGTATTCCCCGAAGGGTTAGGCAGAGGTGTACCTACCTATAGTACACCCTCATTTCGCCAGTTAAGTTAGTTAAAGTCCCATCTAAAGAGGGCGAACGAATTCCATCAACCGAGAACAAATCCAGACTCCGGGCTGCTATTGAGAAATTCCGAATGGAAAACACGTTCACCGATCCCGAGAATGGAACTCAGGACCTCATACTCAACAGCAGCGCATGCGACTACTAGCTAACGAGGCAGACCATGAAATTTAGATTTGGTAAAAAGACTATCTAGAAACCGAGATCTTAATACTCAGCCATTTTGTAAAGGAGCTCGTGGCTAAGTACTAACAGCCGCACGGGTCGATCCATCAGGTTAAGCTACGCTTGCCGGGGTTGGTCCGTGAATGGGTGACCATTTCTACATACCAAGACTCCTCCGTTCCTCGCGTTGGTCACGGCTGTCATTCATGGATCTTTGGCAGTCGTTACGGGTCGTCAGAAGCCCGAAAGTCTGACAACCAGTCTTACCAAGGGGTAGGTATCGTATTACCTGGTTACTGGGTTGTGGAGGTCAGATAGGCAGTCGTTCCATGTAAAATACTGGTATTCAGCTGCATCCGGTTAGACTGGAAGCCGACCCTAACATAGTTGGGAAAAGGCCAGGCAGATTGATTTTGACTCAGCCATTTTGTATTTTTGGTTGGTGACCCTAGTGGACGGCGTGGTGGGCCAGAGTGTGGAGTTACCATGCAACGTCACCGCAGAAAAAGACGACGACAAGCTTAATATTCTAGCCTGGTACAAAAATGGTTCATCTACCGCATTCTACAGGTAATTACTAATTTACTATTATTATTACCATTCTGTAAATCGTAATAAGCCGAGTTTGCGTAGGCTACAGCATCACTTAGTCACTGTTTTCACATTTTTTATCGTGTCTCCATAGGCATTCCTTTGCCCTTTTACTCTTCTTGCCGGTTACCCGATCAGATATTCTAAACTACAAATGTACTTGCCTTACTTGGCTGCGAAGGAGTAATAAATAGTTACAACCACAGGTTTAGGTATTGTGTAAGAGTGACATTCTAAATCTTATTGAGTTAGGAACTTTTGACCGTTCACGTGGCTTGCATCAGCAGCCGCGACCTCCGCGATGGCGACAAGAGCATCACCTCGTCGGGAGGCGGCCGCTACCGACTGGTGACGGGCGATACCGAAGGGGAGGACAAGTTACAGATAGTCACCGTGCGACCCTCAGACGCCGGCGTCTATACCTGTCTCGCAGACTTCGCTGCCAGTCCTGCGCATAAAACTTACGTTCAACTCGCTGTTATCGGTAAGTACCAAAATTCAGTTGGATTTTCCTGCTTCTTCGATTTCTGGTAAGGGCAAATCTGGAACAGTACTGGATCCTGATGCTGGGTTCCTCATTGATACCTCGAGTTATTAAGCAGACCATCTGGTCTGCTTGATGACTTGAAGTCTTGAGGTCCTGCTGGTATTCAAAAAGCTGTAAGCATTGTGCATTTCCCAGTTAGTCTTCATATACGGGACTGATGTTTCTGTTTTCCACAACCCATAGAGATTATTCGAATCTGGCTGACTGGTAGGTAATGGTAAATTTGATAGGACAATATCAGTAGTCGGAATAGTAACTGTAGATAGGTGAAAATGCTGTCTTTTGGCGCGTAATTCTGAAGACCAGAAGGTGAAGGACGTATGATTTGAAAGAGTAGGTAGACCGTAACAAATTCTGAAATTAACGTAGGTAACACACGGTTTGAACCGTTAACGTCTTTATGCGCTGATCTCCGTGGCATGTGACTGCAAATTGCTCATGCACTTAGCTGCATGACTATAGGATCAATGTGAACGAGTGAGTTAGGTCATATAACTCATGTCAGATGAGTCATAGTGCATCATTATCTGACGAAATACCTATCTGATACTCTGCAGTTCTTTCTTCAATTCAACTACTATACAAACAAATGAGAGATTTCAGCATTTAATTATTTTTTACTTCACACTTTGTACCTAATGTCCTGCAAATAATTACGACAAATCTTGTAGGTAGATATTCTGTTAAACGTGTCAACTACTCACTTAGGTAAGTCGTTGTAGACACGAGAACAATACTTGTTTTTTCGTTTTACATGAACGTAACAAAGGCATTCTGTAACGAGCCGAACTAAAATTTACCTATCCCGCAGAATAGCCGCGGCTCAGTTAATTGGTCCGCGAGGCTAATGAGGAAGCTGACTGCGCCGGAACTGCTCGCTCCATTTATTAAACAATTGCGCGACGTAAACATTACATCATTAATAGCATAGTAATTAGCTTGGTTACTGATATTATACTATTTTAGGACTAGACTCATCAGGATTGTTGAATAAGTTTACTAATAAATTATTTAGCTATACTCGTATAAGGCAGACATGTAGTGGTAAATAGTTTATCATTTACCTAGATAAAAAAAGATACATATTTCTCAAAATTTCTAAGAACCTAGGTACTTAGCTAATGGTTTTTCTTTTGGAAGGCACAGACCTAACCATTAGTCAGAAACCTAAATCCACTGTACAAAACATGGCTTACGATATTGTTAGTGACATAATATTTCTATCGTAAAACCATGTTTTATCATTAAAATTCTAGAACCACCGCGTCATCTATGGGTGGTGCATGAGAACGGCACTCAAGTGGCCAAGGCCAGCGCTGGTGTCAACACCAGTCAGAACGTGGGGCCTTACTATGTGGGGGACACGGTTCATCTCGCCTGCGTGGCCTATGGAGGTAAGGCTATACTTAACTGTAGTTTGTACATAATGAGCTTAGAGTTCTGGATCATAGAAAGATAAATAGTATTTTGTGTAGACGTGAAACTTCTACCTGTCGCGTTAAAAATGTACTTGCCATTTAAAACAGCATCAACATGTTAGAATTTTAGGTACCTAATACGTACAATGCTCACTGACTGCACGTATCGAAAGTTCCGATGAGGTTAAAAATACATTTTATATTAGCGATTTTTCTACATTATAGATTAGCCTATACGCCCAGTTCGGGCGGTTTCACTTCTACACCGTGAAATTTGAATCACAGTTTTGCTAGAACAAACGTTATTCAGACCATGGTCTACTACCATTCTACAGCACCCAATAAAAAAAAAAACACAAATTGGTTTTTGAAAAAACACAAAAAGACAAAGTTTAAAATGTCAAGATTATCTACTGCTTACTAAATTTCGTTTATGGAGGTACATTTCCCTGTAAACAATGCTGTGTCCCGTGCGTGGTGTCTGTGTTGTAGGGAGTAACGATAATCTTGACATTTTAAACTTTGTTTTTTTTGTGTTTTTTCAAAAACAAATTACGTTTTTTTTTTAATTTCATGCTGTAGTATGGTAGTAGACCATGGTCTGAACAACGTTTGTTCTAGCAAAACTGTGATTCAAATTTCACGGTGTATATTTACGTGGTATTATTTATTTTTCTATGTCCAGACTCCAGATAGAAAACGATCGAGAGGTTCCACAATCTTCGATACCGGATGGTTTGACCGCAGTCAACGAAATCAGTAACTTACTTACCACCTATGTGCGCATGATTCATGAATGAACGTGGAACGATTGACTGATCTCCGTCTGCTCGAGCTCTCAATGTGTAGTAGATAACATCAGTCAATTCAGCGATTATGTAATCAACTCACCGATCTTAATGGAGTGTTCGTTATCGTGATGTGGTGTCGCGGAAGTACAAAGAAGGAAAATGGTTCCTTCTTCAGTAACATAAAGACATCGCATAAAGATGGGTAGTTTTAGATTTCAATCGCAAAATTGTTAGATGCTGCTGATACCTATTTCCCGACCTGTACTTATCTATATTTCCTAAAGCTTCTCCTGATGATCACAGTAATGCAATAACGCACTATCTAGATACCTAGCCAAATAGATGCTGCTGTGAATCCTATCGCCGTCATCGTCAACTTCTCGCATTCTCTCCCTCTCTCTATTCGCAGCAGCATCTATTTACAGTAGTTTCCATAAACCTACTGCTGTAGCCTTAACTCTTAATATAATTCCTCAATGTGATTAGGTAAACCGTTGGCTGTATTGTCATGGTGGACAGAGCAACGTCTCCTGAAGAACACTCTCACTCCGCTGTCGGAACACCGCGTGCGCAGCGACCTTATATACGGTCCGCTACAGCGCGAGGACCACGGCCGAGTTTTCACTTGTTTCGCCAAAAATAATGAGAAAACTTCGCCGCTGTCTATAGACATCACGATCGATATGTATTGTAAGTAGTACTTTAATACACATTCATTATAAATAAGTACTGCATATTCCTGTCATCTTTCAGCTAAGTTAGGTACCCGTAAGTAAGAAGCGGCATAACGAGCCGTCTATTACATTCCCAAAAATTGTTCTTAGTAGGTACCTGTTATCATACCTACTTACCATTGGACTTACGAGTATTCCTTAGTTGGTCGTTTTCAACTATAAGTACGAAGTCGAAAAACATAAGATTTTATAATCCATTACGAACCAGTAGGTACCCCCTAATTGCGTAACTTATTTTCGTAAACGATTACTACTAATTTGTTTCATTTTGACAGTTCAACAACATTCATTGCGTTATTTACGTCGTTGAGCAGAATTTTTTTTGCCAACTTATGAAGCAATGGATTAGCATTCTGTTCCAAATCGAAACAAATTGTGATTGATCGTGTATTACGCAATTAGGGTACAGATTTATGGGTGTATGGACACCCATAAAGCGGTTCAATATTAAACAAAAGTAAACTGTCAAGCGATTTTGTGCCTTGTGTGCTTCAACTATTAACTGCTGTCACCTTGACCTGCAAATCACTTGCCATACGGTAATTCCCCTGCTCGGTTTACCCTGTTTCTTCTCCTAATTCAAA
Organism: Agrochola litura; assembly: GCA_949152395.1. NCBI lineage: Eukaryota > Metazoa > Arthropoda > Insecta > Lepidoptera > Noctuidae > Agrochola > Agrochola litura. The sequence goes on from OX424502.1 coordinate 13,563,727, forward strand.
TAACATTATCAATCAAAAGTGCCGCCCGATTTGGTGTCCCTTCGGAGCGAGGGCCCGGAGTCGGACGGGGCCGTGGGGCGGGTGCGCGCGGGCGAAGCGCTGCGGCTGCAGTGCCGCGTGCTCGGCGCGCGCCCCCTGCCGCCCATCGTGTGGCGGCTCGCCGACAATCAGCTGCTCAACTTGGAGCAGAAAATTACAGTGAGTGACATGCGCTTGATGCGTTTTTTAATCTGCCATAACATGATTGTGAATGATGCTTTAATCGGGTTGTGTTATCTACCATCTAAGATGACCATTCTTATATAGTAGGTATGTGTGTACCTCATCATTAGGCATGAATTAGATCGTACCCTTGACCATTTACTGGGTAAGTCCCAGTAAATGGTCTTAACTGCGATACCTATTTAAACTGTAATCTACTTTAAACGCGAACTGCATTTTAGATACCTACTTCTCTCTCTTCTATGTAATGTAGGTAATGCTATTGCATTGCCGCCTGTAACTAATCTATACCTATATACAATTCTCCTTTAAAAATATATGTTCCATTGTCATCTTGCTACCCCGCTCCCAACAAAAAAGTCGGTAACAAAGTCATCTCGTACACCGGTGACGTTAATCGTGATAATTGGCTTTAATAATTTTGTAACCCACACAGATGGAGCCATCCCAGCGGCTCGTGGCAAGCGAGATCCAGCTGACGATAGACCGGAAGTACGATGAGTCAACAATAACATGCTGTGCGCCGGCGAATCGCCGCAACTCGGAGCAGTTCGTGTGCGCACAACCGCTACCCCTCACCGTGCTATGTGAGTAATGGCTTATGAGGAAAACAGTAGCGTTAACTTTATGGAAAGTTTCTGCGAAAGCTGTGTTCGTGGTAAAAAGTATGAAATAGAAACATAACTAGTTAGACGGCTTCTTGTAACGACTGCAAAATTATTAACATTATCTTTGCGGTTAAAGATGAACATAACGTTTTTTTTTATCCTTACTATGCTTAAGTGATTTTTTTGTTACACATTTACGCTAAAACGGCTGGACGGATTTGAATGGAATTTGGCACACGGGTAGACCTGGGTTAGGACAAGGATGCTCTTTATCCTGGATCGCAGACAAAGTCGCGGGCAACAGCAGTTTTCGTTTATTTGCAACATGATTTTAGAGTTCTTTTAGCAGTAAGCGTAATTTAAACTTCACTGTGATAATTTCAGATCCACCCATACTAGAAATTGTCGTGACCGATGCAGATGTAGAAAATAATACAGTGGCCGTAGTTAAAGGTTCCGATTTGTCACTGGCTTGCAGCTATCAAGCCAACCCTGCTGTTTATGAGCTGCTCTTTTTTCACAAGGTAATTTACTATTATGTAGATAAAATAAAAGATATAATTGAGGTTTCAGTTCCAGTTGAATTGGTGCAAAGAATAAGTTATACTTTTGAATAGTTAGAAAACAGTTTAACACGTTCAGTGCCGGGAGCCCTCCTGGAGGGTTTACCTAGTCGCATAAGGGATACCGGCGGAGGGCTAATTTTAAATGTAGGTTTTTCTTAGCGAATACAGCATTATGAACCGTGAAACTAGAATCTGATGTAATTTTTAACAAGATTTATTAGTACTTGTATGCGTCGGTTTTAAAATACAAGCATTTATTTTAATTTTTGTTTCATGATTACAAATATTCATTAAAAATTTAAAAGGTTGGAAACTACGTATAGCGACAAGACGCCCTGAAAACACAATTTTACTTAGTTTTACAGTATTTTATAACACGGTTTTAAACCTTATACCGTTGACCGTCCTCGATAGTTAACTTTACCGCAAACGTCATGCCGGTAACCCTCCCGGAGGGTTCGCTTTCAATATGTATAGTGGCATGGCGTACTCGTATGAGTTCTATGAAAAGTGGGTAGAGTCGAAAGTGTTTAAAATTCCCATTTTTATTTCTAGGAAGATATGGTAGGAAATACGGAAAAGGATGGTAAGGACACAATTCAGCAGTTTTTGGAACTGAAGAACTTAACAGAAGATGATGGGGGCGAATACGCATGCGTCGCGAACAATAACGAGGGCTCCACGTACAGCGAACCAATCAACGTTGATGTCACTTGTAAGATTCTGGAAATAATAATTTTATTTTACAAAACTTAACAATATGACGCCTCTATTCCCCGAAGGGTTAGGCAGAAGTGTACCCACAGTACACCCACATTCCGCCAGTTATGTTCAAGTTCAATGTAATAGGGGGCGAGTCTATTGCCATCAACCGGGCACAAATCCAGACTCCGGGCTGCTACTAAGAAATTCCAAACGGAAAAACCCAGTAACACTTTGCCCGTCCCGGTAATCGAACCCAGGACCTCATGCTCAGCAATAGCACTTGCCGACTTAACAGGCAGTCAGGAATTTTATTTTATTTGCTTGATATTTGTGAATCTGAGGTATATTAATACAATAGACGTTGTTATATTTAGTAACCTTTTTCTCTTAACTATTCCTAAAGAGCCATAAAAAACCCTGTAAGAAATCGACACGTGTTTCACCTCTCAACGAAGCATCCTCAGGATGACGATTGACTTGTTGCGAACCCGAACACGGCGTGTTGCCACACCGAGCGCTGGTCGCAGAGTGACCAGCGCTCGGTGTGGCAACACGGTTCTTTAGGTTACTAAATATAACAACGTCTATTGCATTTTATAATGGATTTCCGCAAGGTTACGCCTGAATCAATTAACTATCTGAGGTATTTTCATTATTTTTTTTAGGATTCCGTAGCCAATTGGCAAAAACGAAACCCTTATATTATAATATCGCCATGCATAATCGTCTGTCCGTCCGTCCGGATGTCACACAGCCATTTTACTCGGAGACTATTTGTACTATTTACCTATATCGATAAAAAATGGAAAGTACTGCTTAACAAATAGTGTGAACCTTAGTACTTATCGCAAGACAGGCAAAAAAAAAAATTCATGAAATACGAATTGCAGATCCCGCCTACTGCGAAGATGAAGCCATAGTAGAATACGGCGTTGGTGAGAACGAAGCGATAAACTTGACGTGCACCGTGAAAGCTAACCCTGCGCCTGTGTCGTACCGCTGGGTGTTAGTCAACGAGGCAGTTAACGTTACCACTCTGAAGAACCACCCGCACGAGACGGTTGAGACTGAGGAGGGAACCTTGCTGTATGAACGACCTAATGGAACGGCTTTTAGTAAGTTGACACTTTTGATTAAACCTATCTTTTTAACTGGTATTTGGAGAATTTCTTTGTGTTTGGTATTAATGACAATATTATCGTTAACTAAAAAAAGTCAAAGTCAAAGTAAGTAAGTAGTGGTAGTTGTTTAAAAAAAAAACAGTGGTACTCCGGGAGTGCCGACAGAAATGAAAACTTGAAAAAAAAATCGGCACCGCAGTAATCAACACGTTGATGTCTTTTTACTGGCCAAAAGCTGGTGTCGTAACAGTGTCGCGAAATCAATGGTTTAGTCCTATCCCAAAAATGCCCAACGCCCCTAAAGAAGTTTTCACTTTCACAAATAATTTTTTGGCATTTATTTGCGAACATATTAAATGCGCCGGCTATTGCGAAAGCTTCTCAACCATGATTCTTCATCAATGCTCGTTTTTCCAGGCACAATATTCTGTTGGGGACAAAACGATGTGCCCACAAAAGGGTTGAAGCACACTCCGTGCACCTTCCTAGTGACCGACGAGACTATACCGCGACCACCAACTAATTGTGAAGCTAAGAAAAACACTTTGGACGATATCATTGTGACGTGTGATAAGGGACATGACGGGGGATTACCGCAGGTGAGGCAGTCAATTTGAATCTTGTTTTGGTAGTGGTAGAAACTTATATACAGGAGCAACTGGAGCAAGTCAGTTCGTAGTATTTACTGAATAAGCCAGAAGAGACCATTGTTTTACTTGCTTGATATTCGACGAATATACATATACCCACTTGATATGTTGCGCCTTTGAAAAGTTTAGTAACAAAATTATTTATTTTTTGTAACTGTAATTGTGGTGTTGTGTTCCAGAAATTCAAATTCCTCGTGCAAGCAGTAGACACTGAAGAGCAACTAGTATCAATAATCAACTTAGAACCGACATTCATGATCCAAGAGCCAAGTCAAGAAACGTACAAATTCGTTATTATCGCTTTCAACGATAAAGGAGACAGCCAAGTCGTAGAAATTGATAAGGACAGCATAGTCAGTGAAGAAATTGGTGAGTTCTCATTTATGTTTGCTCATCTAGTTCTAAGTTAAAACTAGGCTACTCCCAAGTAGTCCCAAGTCATCCACTAAAGAACAATTTAGACTTCTAGAGGTGTTCCCCCAGAAGTCTTGTGGCGGCATCTACATCGCCACATGCGAACCTCGCATCAAAGACTTGAAGTCACACAAATCTTGCATCGCGCAAGCACAGTTTACCGCGCGATCAACATTTATATATAACTTTCCGACATCAATCGTTGGGCAGTTGCCCGCCAGACTCAACAACCGTCTGATCGAAGAATCCTCCCTTTTCAATAGACGATGAGTGAACTTTACTCTAAAGTGCCCTTTAGTATTGTCGTTTGATCTCTTAATACCACAGATCATAAATCTGTTTGATATGAATGTAAAGTTATTAGAGGGGCTTGTGGCTAAGTAACAACAGCTGCATGGGTCGATCGATCAGGTTAGGCTACGCTTGCCGCGGTTAGTCTGTGGATGGGTGACCATCTTTACATACCAAGACCCCTCCGTGCCTCGGAAAGCACGTTAAGCCGTTGGTCCCGGCTGTCATTTGTAGATCTTTTTAAAGTCATTACGGGTAGTTAGAAGCCCAAAAAGTCTGACAACCAGTCTTACCAAGGGGTATCGTGTTACCTGTAACCAGGTTATGGAGGTCAGATAGGCAGTCGCTCTATTTAAAATACTGGTATTCAGCTGCATCCGGTTTGACTGGAATCCGACCCCAACATAGTTGGGAAAAGGCTTGGCAGATGATGATGAATGTAAAATTATTGTTATCCCTTTAACTCTCTTCTCCGTATATATTTGCGTCTCATAAGACGTTGACTCTGCCTCCTTGTTTTTTATGACTGTGGGGATGTGTGTTGCTCCACCTCAAACTTATAACTCTCTTTCATGGACTGTGTTTAGTTCCCGAGGTAACCGCAAGCAGTGTGAAGAACATCACAAGCCTAGCACTAGCGCTGTGCGGCGGCGTGGCGCTAGTAGCACTCGCGGCATGCGGCCTCGTGCTGTGCACGTACGAGCGCACCTCGCGACACGACCTGCCGCGCGACCATGCCGACCCGCCGCTCTGCGCTTATAACACTGAAGGTAAACAGCCAAGCCAAATAAAAACAGGGCCAACAATGGGGTTTTATAAACCTAGGGAAAGACACAAGTCAGGTCAAGTGACTCGACTGCTTTTTGTTTTTTTCTCGACCAATCACTTTAGGTTAGATAGATACAAACGATCGGGCTTTCGGAAACTGCCGGTCAGAAAACTTTGCATGAACCCTAAGAATAGTTCCGACAGATTATTGATACAAATATCGTTGTCAATTCCAGAGTCGAACTGCGAAACATTTCACGACAGCGATGAAGGCAGTGAGTGCAACGTCCGACGAACTGATTCGTTCCGGCGAGCAGTTTCGCGACGCCCCTCAAAGAACTTCGATGTACGACGCACAAGTTCTTTCCACTCGGCGCGGTATATGCACGATATGGCCGAACAGGAGAGTGCGAACAAGTGCGACATGCCACGACACACCACTTGCAGGGTACACTCCTTGCAAAATATTAACAGGAAGAGAGAAATGGACGCTTTGTGCGACCACCTAGTTTTGCATCTACCGCCAGAGACGAATTACAACGTTCCAAGACCGGTAGGTAACCGCGTCTTTTCCATATTTTTAAATTAATTATATAAATAAAATTATTGTCATTTTGTACCTCCTTCCAGATGAACACGTTCTACACGATGCCTAGAAAAATGCGTCATAAACTCGCAAAGGAACTAAGTGATGAAACTTCAGAAATAACGCAAACTTCAGATGGATTTTCGCTACCGCCTCCTCCGGACGAATTCGGCACGTACCGCGCAGGAACCAGAATAAAAGACATGCCGATCAAGTCAACACCTACTTACACTACAGTTATAAGAAAAAACTCTACAGGGAGGGATCCCTCTAAACAGCAATATAATAATTCTCCAATGAATACAGTGGGAGTACCCACGATCAGCGGAGGTCAGCACAGCGGAGTATACTCTTACCCAGATGATGATCATCACCCAGGCCATCAGGTAAATACCAACCCTTTCGATGAAGACTCCTCATAGTCACGCCATTATTCATTTATCATTAATATCAAACTTTTGTTAATTTAAAGGACACGCTGAGTACTACTGGCGGTTTCCAAACATATTTCACCCCTAGGGAATCTGGATTGTAAATACTAAATAGACTAATTTTAATTTACGATCAATTTAAATATTAGATCTCATTAAGCATTTCACGTTCTACGAGGATTATAAATCACAGTCAGTATTGTTCTTAAATCATCATCGTTTATTTACAAAAATAGAAACCATTTTCATAGTGCCTTTTGATGCATAATCACTTATATTTTTATAATTATGCACATGATTCAACATATTTGTACATTTGACATAATTGTATGAGGAGAATGTTTGTATGTCACTGCCACTTCAAATATTATGTTAACAGACAATAGTTTAATATATTAGCAAATTATATAATTAATAATAATTACTGTATGACTTTTTGTATGTTTAGTAATTTATTAAAATATGAAATTAAAAAATTATGTCAGTCAATGTGTATTTTGATTTTTGTTATGCAATCCAATAGTATCTAAGTACACCTCAAATTTACCAGTTAATTAAAAAATATATTATACATATTTCTAATTCATGCATAAACAAATACATAATGGCTAAGTTAATCCAATATGAAACCAGTTATCACAAGTTTTGCAAGTAAGATTCGTGAAATCTTTCTGTTCTGAAGTAGTGCACATGTATAAACTTAAATAATACCTTAGGCTACAAATTATAACTAGTTTCAATCCATGCGGTCCAAATGTGCTTGCGCCACGGACAGCCGATCGATAAGACGTTGAGTGTTTGGCCGCGACTGGAAAGAAACATCAACAAAAATGTGATAAAACGATCACATATAAAAATAATTCAATTGAGGAATGTAGAACCTATGATGTAAGATCATGAAAAAAAAAACAGTCGAATCGAGATTTTCCTCCTAATCACAAGATTATTTATACAATATGGAGACAACAATACGACAATAAATGAAAACACTGGCAATACTAATTAATGCATATGAGTATTTTGGGACCATCAAATAAATCCTAGCATCGCAATTAAAAAAGTGATTTTTTCAAACAAACTAAATGGCAGTGATGTGCCGACTATGGGTTTTGCCAATCTTTGACTAGCTATAGTGATTAAACTATTGGATATATTTGATTGAATTTTCTTATGCGGACTAAGAACGTCATTAGATATACGTAGTTTAATTTATTGTAGTAATGTCGTCTCCACCTTGTATATAAAATTGATAATATTGAATCATTAATGACAATATCGTATCGTTACTGATGACTAAGTTAGTTCGACTATGCATAAGTCCACAAAATAAGATTTCGACATACCATATTGTGTCGGTGATAAGTATATGGCTGAAAAACTGAACCGAGCATTCATTCCCCTTATAATGTGCTTAGAATTAGCCTCAAATGTCAAGATTTCATGAAATAGTCATTCAATAGGGTAATTCGAATTTGAGAGCTGTATTGATTTTAATTATTATAGTTCTGAAAATATAATTATATTTGTTACGGTCGCGAGTTATATTTTGATCAACATATAACCTGATACTGCCCTGCAAATTGAAAAAAAAAAACACATAAGAAAATTAGAATTTTTCGGGCTGTCCTACCTTAACAAAGGAATCGTTGTGTTGTACAAACCTGTAGCGCAGACAAGGCAGCTTCGTGCAGGTCCTTGCACCGCGCGAGCGCGCGCCGCCGCAGCGCGCCCGGCAGCGGCGCCAGCTCGGCGCGCGCGCTCTCCAGCAGCATGGCGGCCGCGCGACACACGTGGCTCTCGTCGCCGCAGCCCAGCCATACGCGCTCGTTCACGCTTACCAATCTAGGGAAAACAAGTTATGGAATCAGGCGTTACTTTGCGGAAATCCATGATAGGATAATGATATTATGTAAAATATTTAGTTTTAATTGCGTAATAACTAAATCCAGCCTTGGATGTAGTATGAAGCACCGTCGCGTCTGAGCGGTCGAATAATCTCCTGAGAATGCCCCGTGGAGTGGCGAAACACGTGTCGAGTATAGGTTTGGGTTGCATGTTGCACCATAATAACCGCATCTTTTTGCGGACGGATTTTTTGCTGCATGCTGCATCCAAGCCCGAATCCAGTTATTACGGAATTAAAAATAAATATTTTTGAACAACATTATACTGTGGAGAAAATACCATGATTACTTAGTGAACAACGCAAAGTACCTAAAAATCTGCAATCTGGCAATTGTTAAGAAAATTTTACAAATTTCATAAATGAAATTTAAATGTGTACAACAGGATTACGTACTTGATATAGATGTCCAGTACTTGTTCCAGTGATACGCCGATATTTAAAATTGTTCTAAACACCATCCCTCGGTCCGCTTGAAGCTTACAGCTCATGATTTCTAGCTGACGCACTATGAAATCTGATAGAGAAAATTACATTCAAACAACTGCAATAATATTGAAGAATTTGTACATACAATATAAGACTTTATTTTGTTATTTTTACAAACTCAATCAACATACTTATGAAATGAGTACTCACACAATGGGAAGCAGTGTCCCGTGTTAACATATTCCCTGCCGAGAGAAGTGAGCTTGCTAAGCACGGAGGCCAGTCTCTCGTCAGGCGTAGGAAGGCCTCTAGCGACGGCCTCCGCTTCGGCCAGGATGTTGCTCCAGATGTTCTCGACCAACAGCGCGTCGTTGTGTCCCGAACACTGCACTATTGCGAGCTTGCATTCCCATAGGTTATAGCGGTCTGCATATTCCTCGTAAAGCTGGGAAACAAACACAAGGTAAAGTTGACCGCACCGTAATAATATTTCAAATACGAAACACTTAGGCCCTGAATTGAGAATTTAAAATTGCGCAGGCGACATTAATGCATAAGTTAAGTTTGACAAGGTCTTAACTTCAAATTCACAATATGAGAAACCGAATAATATAGTGTTACTGCCTACTATGAAATACAGACGATATCAATGTGAAATTGTTACCAGCCGCTACTGAGGTCCGTATGAGTCTGAAGGCAAATGAGTCTCAAGAAATGACAAACTTGTTTGGTGTGTTACCTGCGTGATCTCGAGCAGCTCATCGTCCAGCCGCTGCATGTTGTGCGGGTGCGGCTGCAGCTGCGCGGGCAGCGCGGCCGCCGCAGCGCGCACGTTGGCCTGCACGCGCGCCACCTCGCCGGCCTCCTCCAGGCGCCGCAGCAGCTCGCCGCCGCCCGCGCCGCCCGCGCCCGCGCCGCGCACGCACACCACGCCCGCCGACAGCCACGACATGCGCTGCGCTAGGGTTGCGCCCGACCTGTAGCGTTACAATTTTCTAAATTACTGGTCTCGCCCAAGCGATAACACGCGAACATACAAGTATCGAACTTACCCAGGTCTGGTAGCAAGTCCTTCCAGCACATGAGCGGCAGCGAGGTGGTCCCCGGCCTTCTCGAGCACCTTCCACAGCAGGTCCAGCAGGTGCAGCGCCGACGGCGGCGCGGCCGAGCGCGCGGCCGCCTGCAGGTACGTGCGCAGCGACGTCGGCGGCGCCGTGCCCAGCGATAGCAGCTCTGGACAAAGACTTTTTTATCACATCTATTCAAAAAGAGCTAATTCGTTATTCGTAAACAGGGACTAAAATAGCTTTTTAATCCCTAAGATTAAAAGTGATTTGAATTTGGAATGTGGATATTGTTAGTAAAAGTTCCAATTACCAAAGAGATCAAACACGAACATTGTATGAACAAGTAACAGGCTGGCAAGAGAGAGAAAGTGTGAATTTGGTCAAAATGAAAATCCAAGATGGCGGCTTAGAAAATTTTAAAATTTTTTGTGTTTGGTGTCGTTTTCATAGTTTTTAAGGGTGCTAAAGCCGATAGTGAGGTCAAAATGTAAATCCAAGATGGCGGCTCTGAAGATTTTCAAATTTATCATCATGGGTATCGTTTTCACGGTTTTTAAGGGTGCTAAAGCCGATGGTGAGGTCAAAATGAAAATCCAAGATGGCGGCGGCAAAAAATTTCAAATTTTTCGTCATGGGTATCGTTTTCATGGTTTTTAAGGGTGCTAAAGCCAATAGTGAGGTCAAAATGAAAATCCAAGACGGCAGCTAACAAAATTTTCAAGTTTTTCGTCATGGGTGTCGCTTTCATAGTTTTCGAGGGTGCTAAAACCGATAGTGAGGTCAAAATGTAAATCCAAGATGGCATCTGCGAATAATTTAAAAATGTTCATCATGGGTATCGTTTTCATAGTTTTCGAAGGTGCTTAAGTCTATAGTGAGTTCACAATATAAATCCACGATGGTGGCAGTGATTTTTTTTAAATTTTACTTGCGAAGGAACTTTGTTCCTGACGGGGGTCGGATCATACACGTTTTTTTTTTCTCATAGAGGGTGATAAAAAGTAGAGTGTTCACCTCGGGAGCAACACTATTTTAAGCTCGAGTGGCGTACTTTGAATCCCTTGCTGCGCTCAGGATTCTACTCTAGAATCCTTCGCTCCGCTCTGGATTCAAAGAAACACTCTCGCCTTAAAAATTGTTCTTTGCTCCCTCGGTAAACAATCTACTATTTGTTATCCTAACTAATATTATAAATGCTAAAGTGAGTTTGTTTGTTACACTTTTACGCTAGAATGACGGAACGGATTTGGGCGACTTTTTATCCCAGTAGTACGTTCCCGTGGGATAATTTCCGGCCTCCACACGGGCGAAGCCGCGGCCAAAAGCTAGTAGTATAATAATAATTCCAGCCTATTATTGGCCCACTACAAAGCAAACGCCTCTTCTCACACAAAGAAGGCACAAGCATTGATCACCACGCTTGCTCAAGACGGGTTGGCGATTTCCGACTTTAGCTGTAAGTCCAGGTTCGTCACGGTGTTTTTTCTTCAACGCTATCAGTAATATCTATAATAGTAATGAGAGGAGAGGCAAGAAAAGAGGAAATTACTTATAACAGCATACATCTGAATGACATAATTAAACTGAAGGCAATTAGGCCCATATTACAGAACCTCACTCAAAACTCAAGCATAATTATATTATGTTTTTGTTTAAAAAGTTAATTATTCTTTTTCTTCGCGATGTCCACAACGTGAGACAAAGAGTTGATAAATTTCAGGAAATAGTTTCTTGTAGCAAAAATTACCTGATCCCAGATTTTTCGATACTAGCCACTCGTACACCGCAACATGTAAAAGTTCGTCGTCACGGGAGAGGCATTCCCACACCAATTTTCTTCCCTGAAAACAAAAACATAAGTAATATATGCCATAGACATCAATATACTTTTATATCGAATAAAATATCGATAATTTCGAATTTTCGACGGTATACCTGGTAGTTAGCATCTGCAGGTGACATGGTAAGGATGTTGTCGTTAGCAGGCTGTGAGCGCAGAGGTGAAGGTTCACTGCTCGACGCCTCTGCACTACGCTCGTACAAACGCTCTAGAGCGGAGCACACTTCACGGTATATCTCCATTCTAAACAATATCAGGAGAACGTGTTAGTGAAAGCCATCTATTCATACTGATTTTTGAATTAACATGTGAAGATTTCAAAGTTTGGCAAACTATCTAGCATTTTAGTGTTGATTGTCAAAATATAATAATCCCTAGTTTTTAGATGCCTGCGTATTCCAATAAATCTTTTATGAAATCTTACTTGACTTCAACATGAATCATTAAAATTGACATTTGACAAAGCAATAAAATGCAACCACAATCATAATTGCATTTAGACTTCCGTCCAAAATGAACACAATTTAAAATAATAGAGAATATTTTACCTTCTATAGTAAATAAAGTGTCCTTCCCTATCCTGGGAGGGCTGATCGCTCTTGTAGTAATGTACGGCTTTGTCCTGTGGGTCCAGTTTAGACGCACACGCCACGCATAATTCAACAACTCCGGAGTAGAAGCCGGCTGACACTAATTTTGAACAGACCAATGGAAGATTTACGTTTGGTGCTACATCCTAGAAAAAGAAAGATCAAGTTTTTAATTTAAATATGAAAGCGTTTGTGGCGTTATCCGCAAATAATTGACGAGTAAGAGTATGAAAGCACCTCGTATAATAGGTACCGACGTACTAAATCGTGACGAAGTAACATATAAACGTGCGAAAGATTATCAACGTCAAACTTGTAGTGCTGTCTCTGCAAAAGTTTCGACTATAGAACCGAATGAGCATCCTATCAAGACCTTACTCGTTGCTAATGATTATACAAAGCTTTTAGATACGGTAGTTAGAGGAACAGGCTCCTGAGGCGCTATGTGGACGCATTGTATCTTGTTCTCTAACTATCTTGCTCGCCTAATATCAAATTATATTATAATTATGGTACAATATACTCACTTTACATAGTTTGAGTGCATGTTGAAGCATTTCTTCTCGTTCAGCTGGATTCTTCTGCTGTTTTGCAAATATTAACAATTCGTTGGCCTGAAATATAATAAGCTCTTATAGATACTTTTTTCTTATACATTTATTACTAACAGAATATTTGTATTATTACCTTAGAACAAGTAGCGTCTTCTTGCCTATAAAGTGTGGGACAGAGCTGTCTCAATTTTTGAGAGATGCCATCCACTGATGCGTTGTCTCTTAAATATCCGGCGACTAATGATCCGAGGAGTAAGCATGCTACTTCTTGTCCACCTACTAATAATTCCCTAAAAACATTAAAAAAAAAACATTTTATTATTTCTACATTTAGAGTAGCTAGAATGAATAATAAAATTAATTAAATTTATTCTTCCATATTTTCTGAATATGCAGATTAAATAAAAGATTTCATACCTATAACTGGCTGCCTGCAACGCATTCTGTTGTTCGGGCGGAAGACTAGCGGCGATCACGTGGAACTGATGCTCACAGAGCACCTTCCATAAACTTAACATTTCTATAGCCATCGCTGGAAACAAAACACAAGTTTATACATTTGAAACTCATCACTAGGGCGTTTGTCAAACTGTAGCATTCACATAAAATTGCAGTTATAATTCTATGACTAATAATAGTATATATGGTTATTTGGAATATATGCTTGACATTGACAAGAATTCCTTTCAGGAGCGGTGTTCCCGCTACACCATATTGAGAATGTAATACTTACTAATAAATAATTTAAGAGCGTGCAGGGAGGTGTGCTCATCGGAATGTGGAGGTGCGAGTGTTCGCTGCATGAAAGCAGACACGCGCTGCAACTTTTGAACTATGTATGCGCAGTCCTCGCCCGTCACTTTGCTACTCATCTGTGTGAAATAAGGGATTGCAAATTATTTATCACTTTGTACATATAGTTGCAAACGTTTTTATATATTAACTAGATAAATAAGCAAAATAGTGAACGTCCTTATAAAAGGTAGGTCTCCTTATAAGTCGCTGTAAACTCAGACAAAAAAAAAACCAAGACATAATGCTGTCAACAGTGAAGTGAAGCCGGTTACGTAAACATGTGTGCACTTAGTGAGGTGTGTAGTTTGACTGTAAATGGTTGTACATGTGTGCGTGTGTGCACAGAGCGGAGGTGTAGTTTTGGCATGCTTCAGTGTATTGTTCGCAGCACTATGTCTTTGTATTTTATTTGGTCCGAGGCAACAATATTTTTACTTACAAATTCCTTGTGATCAGGCGACTGCGACATCGAAACACATTTCAAACCCCATATCGGAGCCAAGATTCTGCCAATGTAGATATAAAGACCATTATGTTTCGCACTATATTCTATGAGCATCGGGAAGTTAGGGTCCCTCTGTTGGGTCATGTTGCCCACAAACGACGACTGATTGTACCCTGGACTCAACATGCTCTGGTGGAATGGGGATTGAGGCATCATAGAGTTTGGCGATCCAGGGAAGGATTGGTTCATAGGACCTTGTTGGTATGACTGGTACAGTTTTCCTGGCTGCATTTGTCCTTGTGGTCCTCTCATAGACATTGGGGTCGACATTTGGCGCGGCGAGAATTTTGGCGAATCTGTGAATAAACAAAAAAAAATAAATAGGTAAGTCTTTCTTCAGACTTGTTACTGGTTTTTTTTTTGGTGAATTATTTACTTACTGATAGCAGGAGGCATCTGTGAAGGCTGTTGGAACACAAGCGTCGAAGATAGCTGGTTGCCGTATAAGAAGAAGGCTCGGGTCGCCCATTCGCTGATAGAGAGGTCGCCACTTGTTATATCTTCGCAGGCTAGGAACAATGCGCACGCACACGCTTGTTCTACACTGTACAACTGTGGAATGTATATGTATCATGATTATGGAAATGTTATTACTGAATTTTAAGTTCAGCAGCTGAGTGCGATAGTCTGGGATAAAATATTTGATTTAAAAAACCACGATTACTATTACACAACTATAAAGTTGTAATACCTGGAGAAAAGTTTTGTCGCAATCTTTTTCATATATATCGGTCATATCGCTGATTTCGAAGTAGCAATAGAGAAGACAAATAAAGTAATAGTGGAAACACCTGAAAGAAGTCCTTGACAGGATGTGCGTCAGGTCCGCGACAGTCACGTAGCAATGCCCGCAGTAGGTCGGGCGCAGCTCCCGCTTCTACCACACACGCACCCGCCCCAGTCACCACCGCCCACCGAGACACGCTCCACACCTCTGTCACGTACAACATAAAATAAAATTCGAAATTACATACAACTTACGGAAGTAAATTCGCAAAATGTATAATTCAGATTTTTTGTTATGTGAATATCATTTTACAGGAATACAATCCTGAAAACAGTTTTTGATGACATCTGTGTCAATTGAACCTATGTAATGTTTTTTTTTTTTAATAAGGGAAATATTACCTTTTTTGGACAGCATAGCTTGAGAGAGATGCTTAGAGTGATAATGTGGCAACGCGGTGAGTGCCCAGGCTGGTCCATCGAGCGCCAGCAGAGTATGCGACTCGCTGAACGTGGCCGCGGACGCGAGCACGCGGGAGAGGCACCACAAGGTCTCTGCCTCGCCACCGCCTCCCGCAGAACACACCATTACTAACGAACCTGAAAAATTTACATTTTAATGAACTATTCTAGAGTAGGTATTTATGCAGGATACAGAATTACATGCCAAAATTTAATTAATTTAATTTAATACTTTTAAGTAAAAATATTTCCTAACCATTTTCATAAACGGCGCTATGAACTTGTTTCGGCTTCAATACTGAAGAGTTAGGTGTGAATCCGGGTGGTAGTCGTACATGCAGCAGCGTTAGATACTGCGGTCTTAGGGGCCCGCCTTGAGTCGCACTGAACACATAAAAAAAGTATTAATTTTTATTCAAACATACAACTACACATTTGTATCAAATTGAATAGAATATTTACTTACTCTGAACTTCCAGTACTAAAATATAAACGAGCGCCCGTCTGTGTAACAGCTACTAAATTAAGATGATCAGACTCTGATTCCTCTACTGCTGATATAGCTACTACTGGTTTAAAGTTGTTGGGTTCCAATGTTCTAGAAAAATAAATTAAATTAGTGTCTGAAGTAGACATACATTTACTTATTATAGTTACTAATCCAAATGTACCAATAGAAATCAAATGAGTACCCACTTTCCAGATAACCTATTTATAAACAGTTTTCAGTTAGGAACACAAAGCACTTGATATTTGAAAAGTAGATATTATCATTTTATCACATAAATAAAAATGGTGGACTATTAAACTGTCTCATAACTTACTTCACAATATCAAAAGCTGATGAAACAATTTTCCCCTGCGTTAGTCTCACAACTCTGCTCAGTCCTTCTCCATCGGCGCCTAAATCAAACACTTCTATGCACCCCTTTTCACTCAAAGTGTAAATAATATGTCTAGAATTGTCTACTTCAATCTTAACTATAGGGTCCTCGTCATACAAGGCCGCACTGAGGAACGTAGGTACTAGGAATGATAGTGTACTTGTTGAGTGATTCACTTTTTTGCAGTGTTTTCCAAACCACCCTAGTTGAGCCTGAAAGAATTATTAGATTTTGTTAAATATCTTATGTTTTATCGAACATTTTGATAATAAAAGGCTGTAATAATTATAGCTGCTGGAAAATCCAATACAAGTTTTTGAAAACTGACACATCTTATTGAAATATCTTAACTAAGGTTAACTATGATACATTGTGCATTTTGCTTATTTTTATGTAACATACCTGATAAGTGATTTCATACAGACACCCATCTTTGCCTCCCATGAAAATCCTTCCCTTGGCTGTGGACTTGACACACATCATAGAAATACCGTCAGTAGGCAACACAAACACTGGTTCGGGAACTAGATGTATCTCTTGTAATTCACCGGATCCATCGTTTTTACTTGAAGAAAATGTTACCCCTGAAACATAAATATTCAATTAGATTCATATTCTTGAGGTTTGTCTATTATGTAGTCTGACCAAAAATGGTATTTTTTTATTTTTTTTTTCTGTTTACACAAGCTTTATGTCAATACAATACTGAAAGCCTGTCTTACACAGATTTCAATATTAATATTATGTAAAACTACTCTTACCTAAGACTACTATTTCCACTGTTGTTGTAAGGACTAATAAATATTTAACAAAATTCTGGAATACTCCAGCCTTAGGTTTCACTAAGCCCACGCTAACTATAGTCTCGCCAAGTCCATCAAAGTATGCTACGTCACTTCCATGTTCAAAGGCCCATACATATATATTGCTGTCTATCGCAAGCCAGACTCTGCTGATTTCTGGAAAGACTCCCATTAGACAGTGGCACTGCATATCTGATGTTTTTATAAGGAAAATATTATGTATTTCATAATTATATCACAATAGGATAATTTCGAAACGTGTTTACTGGACAATTCAACCGTAGCAATTAACATTGTCCGATCTACATTTTTGCGATTTTTATTTTATTGCATATTTTTAGAATAAATTATAAAAATGCCCCTACAAAGACCTTTAAACAATAGCAATAACCATTATTTTCTTTCGATTCTTAAACAATTTAATAAATAAATGTATTATAAATAGTTAAATCAGTACAAATTTCATCATAATTTCTGCATAATAACATGATCAAATTTTTTGGAAAGGATACGGGCAAAGTGTTCCATAATTTCAGGTGGCAGTGGAACTTTATTTAATATCTTCAATTGCGACAAGCTGGGGTGATTCACTAGGGCAGCGAGGTTCCTGTAGTCTCCTGCGTTTAGACCGCTGCATGTTGGACTTCTTTGAGAGGCTATTCCAGTTATCTAGAAAATAACAATAACATTTACTTGACTCTAGTACACAAGTTTGGATGCATATATTCGTTCAAAATTCGATTAATACACAGTAATAGATCTTAGAGGAGGTAAGAATGATACAACAAACCTCTAAAAACGAAGGGCGCGAATTATCAGCACTAATATACCGGTCTAGTGTGCAACCAGCCAATTCCAATGATTCTAGTTGCATTTTGGTGCCGTCTGCCGGACGTGTTGCGTCAATACTATTGTTTATTACACTTGGCATCTAAAAACAGCATTATAAAACAATACACAAATATAACAAAGTTTGGACTAGTTTTGTAAGATTTTTATTTCACTTTTTAGGTTAGATTATCTGTCAAAAGTGACACTATAATACCTTTTAAAATAATCTCGGAAAGCCACAAAAAGAGTTGTACAATTTAATAATAACAAATAATAAACTGAATTTAAAAACCCCATAGGAAAAAATTCACGAGCATTACAATAACAAATAAAAGACTCATTCAAAGAAGCGCGACGGTTACACGACAAACAATTCTACCAACTTGATAAAACCACTTATATTGCGCTTGGGAACATTTCCTCTTGAACTATACTTGGTGACACCCCATCAGAGATAGCGCGCAGGGGCAACTTTTGTCTCCGAAACTAATTTGTCTCTTACATCAAGTCTATGGGTTTGTATGAAAGTGCGCGCACGGGAGACTTTTTTGTCTACGGGTTTGGAGACAGGCCGGCGACGCAACTGTCGCCCCGCCTATTGGTTGCAATGCACGGCGACAAAAAAGTTGCCGGCCTGTCAGTTGCAGGCGTTGCAGCTCAACCATTGACAGAGCGCGTCTTTTCACCTAACGTATTTATTCGCGTAGGTACGCTATTCTACACAAAATAGAGAAAAAAATTCGATTTCAGAAGAAGATAATAATCGGATATTAATAGACTGATTAATTTTTTTTTGGAAATGCTTTCAATTTTCTAAACATTGTATGAAATTTTCCTATGTTAGTCTGAATCAGAATCTTTATTTGTTAAACATAGATATTTACTTAAAATTAATGGTGTTAGGTTAACATAATTGAGCGCTATGTTTTGCCAATTAACCTGTTAAAATGTAATTTAAAAAAACTAAAATACTTTTAAAAAAACTAAATAAAACAAACAATAAAAGCAAAACCAAAATAAACTAAAAAATAAACATGTTAAAAATTATCATTTATAAAATCTTGAACAGAATAATAACATTTTCACTCCTCTTGCTCAAAAAGGCCGTCATTGTAGAGTACCAGAGCGGGGAAAAAGTTGCATTTCTTGCTCTAGGGGAAAAAGTATTTTTTTTTTAATTTTTGTCTTTTCCAACGAGCCTTGAAAAATGAAAAAGTCTTTATGCTTTTGTAGAATAATCATGAGTGTGGACTCGACTTATTACTTGTTCACAAAAAAAAGAAGAACATTTTATTTTTAAAAATGGAACTAAATGCGGCTATTTCTTCGGTAGAATGCGAGCATTGCGTTGCGGCTACAGAAGAAATAAAAAAGGAATTGGCGCGAAATCTTAAAAAAATCTCTAATTTAATGCTTAAAACAATTTTATTTAATTTTTAGATTTCTGATATTCGACATATTAATTAATCGAGTCGATCAAAATTGAAAAAAAAAATCGTCGGCATAATCGTTTTCGCACATCATGACAATTAAAAAAAAAATGGTCGGCGATTTTTAACACAAATTGAGTAGTGGTAATGAATATTACGTGTTATTGGATCTGTGTTCGTATATTACGTTAAGATCTGGGCATTTTCTAGTTGTGTATAATATTTTTAATAATATTTGTCACATTTTAAATCGTATCTACATGTAGTGTGATATTTGTGAAAAGTTAAAATGTAAACTCGCACGATTGGCGCTAAACTTCGACTTTGGATATCAAAAACTTAATTACCACTACTTATTTAACTTGAACAATGGATGAACTCGTCAAATAATTAAATGATGTAGTATTCACTGCCCCTGTGGTGGAGTTTGGATGTTCGAAATCCCCTTCGATCAACAATACCAACATTGTTGATCGAAGGAAATCCCCAATTTTTATGTTTTTAGCCTTGACCTCGACTGTCATCAAAATGGCGATAATCGCATTTACAGATTTGAATTTCATAAAGGTAAATTAATATTGTATTGGATTATTTTATTTTCTCGCAATCGTAGTGAAAAGTAGAGTGTAACACACGGCGCTAAAACCCATTATAACTCGGTTTCTATTTACTCCCTCGCTAAAGCTCGGGAGTAAAACTACCTCGTTACAATGGGTTATTTTAGCCCCTCGTATAACAATCTACTATTTTCTAATAAGGCGAAAGCGTCAGGGAAGCCCGCGAAATTCAAATTTTCTTACGTTTTTTGTATTTTGCAGGTCATTATCAGGTTTTATGTTGATCTAAATATTTAATGTTGATCTAATTATAATTGAGTAAAGCCATATTTGTTACGGCCGCGAATCATATTACAACATAAAACCTGACACTGACGTGCAAAATGCAAAAAACGTAAGAAAATTTTAATTTCGCGGGCTGCCCTGACGCTACCCCCTAGAGAGGTGAGAGCTTTTTGATTTTTTTAATTTTGATAGGGGCATATTTTTATACCATCGGGTATTTTATTATAAATTTTCGAAGCCATTCCAAAAAAGCTGTTTTTCATCAAAGTGGTTCTGCATTTTATGTCGGATTTTCATATTGAGAACGCATTGGAGTTTTTTTACATCGGAAATTTTTGTAAAAAGGTGTAAATTCATTTTAACAAACAAAACAGTTCAATTACGTTAATGTACAGACGCCAGCACTTCAAGCTACTACAATCTGTAAATTTATTTAATAGATTTTCAACTTTATAACTGAAGTCTAAGGTTCAAAATTGATTGGAAAAATTTGAGAGTTTCGAGTAGCTTGAAGTGCTGGCGTCTGTACAAAGCTGGCAAAATAAGTAATTTTAAAGATTTAAAATGGGGTGAACAAGAGCCACAACCATCAACTTCCGGCATCTTATCTTCGTCCGTAACTCACGATGCACCACCACCACTATCTCCGACGTATACTATCTACAATGAAACGCAAGTTCCTCAGACGCAAGAACAGAGAAATACTCAAATCAACTCATCAACAATAAATGTACCAAACAAAAATGTAACTCTCTCTATCAATAATTGGACCAATGTTTCGAATGTTAACTTTTACTTTTAATTGTCGTTATTTTTAATAAATGCTTATCTCATATTATTATTGTGTTAATTTTTTCGCAAATGGTACGAAAAGTAGAGTATTTTCCTCGGTGATAAAGCTGTCTTAGTCTTGGGTGAACTTAAATCCCTCGCTACACTCAGGACTCGTCTTAAATCCCTCGCTTCGCTCGTGATTTAAGTTTTTAACACCCTCGCTACGCTTGGGAGTAAACCTCGAGTCCTTCGTTACGCTCGCGATTTAAATCGTCACCCGCGACAGAAGACACTGCTTTATCCCCTTGGTTAATAATCTACTATTACTTTCGGAAGTCGTCTTTGGTTTTGAATTTTCGTTTTTTGTCACCAACTTCCGAAATTAAAGTTATTTTTTACTTTGTAGTGTTTTTGGAAGTCGGTTGTTTTTTTACCTTGATTTTAATCAGTTGTCATCGATTTTTTTATGGTCATTTTCAATATTGACAAGTGGTAGTTTCTGAGTTAGTAGACAGCACATCTGTCCCTTTTGCACGTTAAAAGTGAGAAAAAGAGAAATGCATTGTCGCGGCAACAAAAGCTGTTCGTGCGTGCCTAGTCTTATGGGTATTCCCCTGGGAAATTTCCCCAAGTCATAGATAAGAGAGCTTTGTGCAAAATATTTTGTCAAGTCAATTTACATATAACGAAGACCAGAAACCAACTTAACACCAAGTCAATAATTGCCACTTTACATACAAAAACGCAAATAGATAAAAAAAAAGTATGGCTATTGCATAGCATTTGTAACCTCCATACTTCCTATTTGTCAACGCTACACTTGGGATGATGACGGATGATGACATAAAACAAAATTACGTTCCCATGACAACATCACGTTGTCATGGGAACGTAGTTAATATAATTTTGTTTTATGTCATCATAATTTTCATCATCATAATTTTGTTTTATGTCGACATAAAACAAAATTACGTTCCCATGACAACATCACGTTGTCATGGGAACGTAGTTAATATAATTTTGTTTTATGTCATCATCCGTCATTACATGGTAGGCGGAGTGGGGGGTGTTAGGTTTTATTTTCGTTACGGAATTTCTTGATTCGATCGCCGCGCTCAAAGCCCGCGATAAAAGCTATACTTATTAATTGCTACGATTTTCCTTTGGACAGAAATATATTGACTCGTATGGAGAAGAAGTGAAAAAATAAAGAAGAAAGTGATGACGACGATTATACATTTATTGACGATTATTGAATGTGACGACGATTTACGTAAGACTGTTTTTTTATGAAAAATAAACGTTTAGTTGAAATTTACCTACCGATTTTTATTTAAATATACCGATTTTTTAGATAACATATACCGAATTATGATTTTTGCAATCGGCAACCATGCTGACACGCCCTCCCACTCCGCTCAGAGTGGGAGAAGTTAAGTTTGTTGAGGAATAAGGAAATCTGAGAGCGATCGAAGCGAGTTCGAAAATTTTTGCAACCTGCGTTTATATATTTTAAATGAAATGATTGAAAAATCTTTCCTATCATAATCTAGCTAAGTAGCGATCAATGTAAAACCAACAGATTGAGAAAAGAGAAACAAATCCAGGCACTATAAAAGCTAGCGCGCACGGGCAACTTAGTTTCCCAGCAACTTTTTTGTCTTTGTCGCTGTCTCCGCGCCGAGATCTGGACGATGCGCACTCGGGAGCGACAGCAACGCAACTTTTTCGTAAAATTTTGCCGCATTCATCAACATGGATTTCGAAGAGACGGTTGTGATCTGCGCGCTTGTTCTAAGAAACTAAAGACGACAGCGAAAAAGGCAATATTGGGTGCACCCATTATGGAGTGACAGAAATTTGTCTAAAATTAAATAAATCTGCTTATGCACTATTTCAGCTGTCAAAAAAATTAATACACAAACACTTTTAAAGCGTATCACGCATCAGTTCTGAGATTTGATATTATTTTTTGGGGGTAATCTACTGAAAGAGATACTGTTTTATGAAAACGATGTATTCGATCCTTGTGTGGCTTAAAAACGACCGAATCTTGTTCACCCCATTTTAAATCTTTAAAATTACTTATTTTGCCAGCTTTGTACAGACGCCAGCACTTCAAGCTACTCGAAACTCTCAAATTTTTCCAATCAATTTTGAACCTTAGACTTCAGTTATAAAGTTGAAAATCTATTAAATAAATTTACAGATTGTAGTAGCTTGAAGTGCTGGCGTCTGTACATTAACGTAATTGAACTGTTTTGTTTGTTAAAATGAATTTACACCTTTTTACAAAAATTTCCGATGTAAAAAAACTCCAATGCGTTCTCAATATGAAAATCCGACATAAAATGCAGAACCACTTTGATGAAAAACAGCTTTTTTGGAATGGCTTCGAAAATTTATAATAAAATACCCGATGGTATAAAAATATGCCCCTATCAAAATTAAAAAAATCAAAAAGCTCTCACCTCTCTAGGGGGTAGCGTCAGGGCAGCCCGCGAAATTAAAATTTTCTTACGTTTTTTGCATTTTGCACGTCAGTGTCAGGTTTTATGTTGTAATATGATTCGCGGCCGTAACAAATATGGCTTTACTCAATTATAATTAGATCAACATTAAATATTTAGATCAACATAAAACCTGATAATGACCTGCAAAATACAAAAAACGTAAGAAAATTTGAATTTCGCGGGCTTCCCTGACGCTTTCGCCTTATTAGAAAATAGTAGATTGTTATACGAGGGGCTAAAATAACCCATTGTAACGAGGTAGTTTTACTCCCGAGCTTTAGCGAGGGAGTAAATAGAAACCGAGTTATAATGGGTTTTAGCGCCGTGTGTTACACTCTACTTTTCACTACGATTGCGAGAAAATAAAATAATCCAATACAATACCGCTAAAGGACCGCGGACGCACCGGTGCGTCCAAGTACCCACGCGGCTTACAACTCTATTTGTATTCGCTGTAATGGCTATTATTGTCTGTGAATTTTTGTGTCTATGGTCGGATAGATATTCTCGTCAAATAAATCGACTAAAAGCAAAAATATTAATAGGCAACATTTTAAAAAAATTTTGAAAATCACGTTCCCGCGCGGTAAAATGTCAGTCAAATGTCACTCCCGTTCGCTGTAATAATTCGTTTTTTAATGGTTTTTGTGTGTAAATCGTCGGAAAGTGGTGATATTTTCATTTTGAAGTAAATATTACATCGTTTTAGATATAAATAACATCATGTTATACCTATTTTGACCCAACCAAAAAAGTGTAAACAAACAGATAAGAGAAAGTTCCCGTCAATGTGAAAGTTGTGATATTTTGTGGTTTTTCTGTATGGATCTGATCCGTAAGTGTTTTATTTCTTTTCTATATTACATGTATCATCGTATTAGACAACATTTAGAACAAAATAATACAAAAAAATATTTTTTTGGGACGGAGAAAGTTACGTAAGCATTAGAAATTCTAGATCATCTAAAATCTAGATTTTTTGAATTTTTTGTTTTGAATGTTTGTCTCTAAAAACGCTTTTGTTAGATAACTTATCTATCCATAATGTACCCTGCAAAATTTCGTGTGAATTGGTACGGTAGTTTTATCAGAAATCGTTATCACAAAGAACAAAAGAAATAATAACAAAAGCGGGTAATAAAGATAAGTGAACGTTGTTTACAAAGACTGCAACCATTTGAAACGTATTCGTAATCTATTCGAGTAGCAAAAAACATTAACAATACTACTTGAGACATTGTAAAGAAATCCGAGTGTTTGTTTATTTAAGCGCGGTCGTAAAACTGTCACGGCGCGGACCACCCACCGCGCCTGACCGGTTAAATAAGTAGTGGTAATTAAGTTTTTGATATCCAAAGTCGAAGTTTCGCGCCAATCGTGCGAGTTTACATTTTAACTTTTCACAAATATCACACATACACATGTAGATACGATTTAAAATGTGACAAATATTATTAAAAATATTATACACAACTAGAAAATGCCCAGATCTTAACGTAATATACGAACACAGATCCAATAACACGTAATATTCATTACCACTACTCAATTTGTGTTAAAAATCGCCGACCATTTTTTTTTTAATTGTCATGATGTGCGAAAACGATTATGCCAACGATTTTTTTTTCAATTTTGATCGACTCGATTAATTAATATGTCGAATATCAGAAATCTAAAAATTAAATAAAATTGTTTTAAGCATTAAATTAGAGATTTTTTTAAGATTTCGCGCCAATTCCTTTTTTATTTCTTCTGTAGCCGCAACGCAATGCTCGCATTCTACCGAAGAGATAGCCGCATTTAGTTCCATTTTCAAAAATAAAATGTTCTTCTTTTTTTTGTGAACAAGTAATAAGTCGAGTCCACACTCATGATTATTCTACAAAAGAATAAAGACTTTTTCATTTTTCAAGGCTCGTTGGAAAAGACAAAAATTTAAAAAAAAATACTTTTTCCCCTAGAGCAAGAAATGCAACTTTTTCCCCGCTCTGGTTATTTTAAATGAAATGCTTGAAAAATCTTTCCTATCATAATCTAGCTAAGTAGCGATCAATGTAAAACCAACAGATTGAGAAAAGAGAAACAAGTCCAGGCACTATAAAAGCTAGCGCGCACGGGCAACTTAGTTTCCCAGCAACTTTTTTGTCTTTGTCGCTGTCTCCGCGCCGAGATTTGGACGATGCGCACTCGGGAGCGACAGCAACGCAACTTTTTCGTAAAATTTTGCCGCATTCATCAACATGGATTTCGAAGAGACGGTTGTGATCTGCGCGCTTGTTCTAAGAAACCAAAGACGACAGCGAAAAAGGCAATATTGGGTGCACCCATTATGGAGTGACAGAAATTTGTCTAAAATTAAATAAATCTGCTTATGCACTATTTCAGCTGTCAAAAAAATTAATACACAAACACTTTTAAAGCGTATCACGCATCAGTTTTAAGATTTGTGATTTTTTGTTTGTGATTTGAGCCGCTATGTGGCGGAGTTTATGTGGCGGCCGTTATGTGGCGGCCGTAATATGGCGGCCGCTATGTGGCGGCCGTAATATGGCGGCCGCTATGTGGCGGCCGTTATGTAGCGGCCGTAATATGGCGGCCGCTATGTGGCGGCCGCTATGTGGCGGCCGCTATGTGGCGGCCGTTATGTGGCGGCCGCTATGTGGCGGCCGTTATGTGGCGGCCGCTTTGTGGCGGCCATTATGTGGCGGCCGCTATGTGGCGGCCGTTATGTAGCGGCCGTTATGTGGCGGCGGTTATGTAGCGGCCGTTATGTAGCGGCCGTAATATGGCGGCCGCTATGTGGCAGCTGTTATGTAGCGGCCGCTATGTGGTGGCCGTTATTTGGTAACTGTTATCTGGCGGCCGCTATGTGACGGAGTTTATGTGGCGGCCGTTATGTGGCGGCCGCTATTTGGCGGCCGTAATATGGCGGCCGCTATGTGGCGGCCGTAATATGGCGGCCGCTATGTGGCGGCCGTAATATGGCGGCCGCTATGTGGCGGCCGCTATGTGGCGGCCGTTATGTAGCGGCCGCTATTTGGCGGCCGTTATGTGGCGGCCGCTATGTGGCGGCCGTTATGTAGCGGCCGTAATATGGCGGCCGCTATGTGGCGGCCGCTATGTGGCGGAGTTTATGTGGCGGCCGTAATGTAGCGGCCGTAATATGGCGGCCGCTATGTGGCGGCCGCTATGTGGCGGAGTTTATGTGGCGGCCGTAATGTAGCGGCCGTAATATGGCGGCCGCTATGTGGCGGCCGCTATGTGGCGGAGTTTATGTGGCGGCCGTTATGTGGCGGAGGTCACATGGCGGCCTCTATGTGGTGGAAGTTATGTGGCGGCCGCTATGTGGTGGCCGTCATATGGCGGCCGCTATGTGGCGGCCGTTATGTAGCGGCCGCTATGTGGCGGCCGCTATGTGGCGGCCGTTATGTGGCGGCCGCTATGTGGCGGCCGTTATGTGGCGGAGGTCACGTGGCGGCCACTATGTCGTGGCCGTTATATGGCGGCCCTTATGTGGCGGCTGCTATGTGGCGGCCGCTATGTGGCGGAGTTATGTGGCGGCCGTTATGTGGCAAAGGTCACGTGGCGGCCACTATGTGGTGGCCGTTATTTGGCGGCCGTAATTTGCCGGCCCCTATGTAGCGGCCGCTATGTGGCGGCCGTTATATGGCGGCAGCTATGTTGCGGCCGTTATGTGGCGGCCAAATTTGCCGGCCGCTATGTGGCGACCGTTATGTAGCGGCCGCTATGTGGCGGCCGTTATATGGCGGCAGCTATATTGCGGCCGTTATGTAGCGGCCGCTATGTGGTGGCCGTTATTTGGCAACCGTTATGTGGCGGCCGCTATGTGTCAGAGTTTATGTGGCGGCCGCTATGTGGCGGAGTTTATGTGGCGGCCGTTATGTGGCGGAGGTCACGTGGCGGCCTCTATGTGGTGGAGATTATGTGGCGGCCGCTATGTGGCGAAGGTTACTTGGCGGCTGTTATGTGGCGGCCGTTATTTGGCGGCCGTTATTTGGCGGCCGTTATGTGGCAATATCGTGTGGCATCAAAGTGGTTTGGTTTGGTGAGTGACTAGCAACTTCTGTGGGTGTGCCAAGTGCCTTTACATCGCTCTTATAAGAGTATCTCAAGCGTAGAAAGTTATTATTACCACACACACAATAACACAATAAAAATGGACGTAGTTATGCAAACTAGAACCAACCCACAGATATGTGGGTTTTGTATCTCCTCAGAAGAGATCCTGGCCAAAATACCAAGCAATGGCTAACAGACAGCCGCCTTTTTTTTTTTTGGGTTTGAAATTATCAAATAACTTCTCCTGCGAGGGCCAGACTCCTGACTTTAAGTTAAGTGTTATTTTTAGGTAAACACAATACCTAGTCAAATTAGGTACTTCTACATTAGTCCCAAGCTTCGTAAATGTGACTGATGTCATTTTCCAACCAGCCTTATTTTAATATTATAATAACCTCAAAATTAATTATCTAACACGGCGAGACTGACAAGTACTTCGTTCTCGAAGTACCTATGTATATATTCTAATAATCTCAATAAATTATATAACACGGCCAAACTGACAAGCGGACCTTGCTAGGGCCAGCGAATCTCTCTGAAAAGTAAAAAAAATGCAAAAAATTTTAGACCAGACTCAGAGGCAGCATACTGCTTAGTCTGGTGAAACTGTCAAACTCAGAGGTCGCGGATCGTGGCTTGATCATAAAGATTCAGAGGCCCGTCTTTGACTTGGCTTGACTGAAATTTATCCAACCAACTGAAACTCTGGCCTTGGTTATCAAAGGCCTTTAAAACAACCATTTTGCCAACTCAAAATCAAACTCAGAGGTCGCAGATCGTGGCTTGATCATAAAGATTCAGAGGCCCGTCATATTAACCCACCCGTGTTCCTTCAGTTGCCATGTTGCCGGGGGGCCACGATTTCCCTTTCGGCCCTTATTCGCAGCCCCGGCAGGCATCGGCCCTAGCGGACCCCGTAAATTCTGCTGACATCTCTTTGAGGCGCGCGTGGAACACAACGCGCCGTCGACCCGGGCTTGGTCCTTATCGGACGGTGAGCTACCCATTGCTCACCGTCCGCAAGCCCGCGCCTACGGTGGCCGGAAATTTGCTCGCGATTCCCGCCCAGGGCGTCTCCTCCTGCGGCGAATAGGGGCGTGAGGGCGCGAAATTTGCCTCTCCCTCACGCGTTCCGCGTCCTCCTTCGCGAGCATTACCGCTTCGCAAAAGGGGGTGACGGCCTGCCATTTCCTCTCGCTCCGTACCATGGCATGAACCAGAGCCGGACGCGAGAGATCACCGCCGCCGATCGCCTCCCCGAGTACATGGCGATGCTCCGCCCAAGCCAGGCAGATCTCCACCGTATGCTCCACCGTGTCCTCCGGGCGATCCACACAATGGTGACACCCGGGCGTTTCCTCCCGCCTTTTCCTGAACAGGAACCTCCCGAAACAGCCGTGTCCGGTGAGGACCTGCGTCAGGCGGAAGGTGAGGACGACGCAGCGTCGTGGCGCCTCTCTAGCCACTCCTCCTCAAAGAGGGGTCTTATCGCCGCAATTGTGGCGTGCCCAGCGCTGAGTTGCGACAATTGCGCTCTCCATGCCGCCATGAGATCCCGCCGGAGCTCTGTCCGCTGTGCCGCGATTTCTTGCGGCATCGGAGTTAAGCCCCAGCGTTTCGCCTCCTCGCGCCACTCCCAAATGTGCGCGAGGAAATTTGCATCCAGATCCCATGGCGAACAAACAGCCGCCTAAGGTACCAACCCGAGTTAGAGTCACTTTTTAAAAGCTAAACGGACTCATGTGGCGTGGTAACTTATCTTTAGCATTTTTATTATTTTTTAAATAAGTTTAATTTAAAATTTTCGTTTTTTGCCACCGACTTCCGAAATTAAAGTTATTTTTCACTTTGTAGTGTTTTTTGGAAGTCGGTTGTTTTTTTTTTTGTGGTAAAAAGTTTTTATTTTTCACTTTTTAGTTGTGGTACCTACCCCACACAAATTCGAAAACCACTACCTGCTATGTATAACAGCAGCAACAGCAACAGTGACAGGAACTTATCATATCATCCACATACTAATTGGGAAAAAGTACGTATTATTGAAGCTAACTCAAAAACTATCGAAGCAAAGTTAATAAAATTGATATGGGACCAGCTCGAGAGCATACACTTTCAAACAAAAAAAGAATTTTCAAACAAAACTTTCGGTGGACAAAAAAAAAATAATGTACAGACGCCAGCACATCAAGCTACTACAATCTGTCAAATTTATATAGTAGATTTTCAACTTTATCGCTGAAGAGTAAGGTTCGAAGTTGATTGGGAAAATTTGACAGTTTCGGGTAGCTTGATGTGCTGGCGTCTGTACGCGACGAACATATAACCTCCTCCTTTTTAGAAGTCGGTTAAAAAATCAAGGATACTGTACCAAGGTGTCGCGCACCATGTGCACGAGAAGCAAGGACAAGTACACATTAGATAAACATGAATCTAAAGTAATAGAAACTATCAGAAACCTTTATGGAGAAGAAACAAATGATGAATAGACATTTTTATAATAAATACGGTAATGCAGTATTTTTTCCCATAAAATACGGCACACCAGGCTGTGACATACGGCAGCTCATATTTTACGATAACAACACTGCTTCAGTTGCCATGTTGCCAAGGGTATAGATGTAAAACAACCGATTTAAAACGTTTTAAATCAAATGTTGCCGTTTTAAACCCCAAATAAATAGTTTTAAACGGTTGAAAACTCGCGTACAAAAAGGCGGCGCTGCGGCAGTTTATGTATGTGCATGTGTGTGTAGGGTAGGCGAGTTGGCAACGTTGCGTCGAGTTACGAGTGACGTCACGTCACATCATATCCCTACCTCGGTAAAGTCAAGAAAATGTAGTTATAATTAAGAAGAAAAACATAGTCATCAACACCAACCGTTTTAAATCGAATAAAATGGTTTATTTCGGTTTTAAACGTTTTTTTTCGTTTTAAATGGATTGGTTTTAATTGGTTTTAAACCGGTCTTACATCTGTAGCCAGGGGCCACGGTATCCCTTTGGGACTTTCCCGCTACCAGTGTGCTAAAATATTCGAGCTCACTTCGCTCGCTCCTGTAACCTACGAGTACATTCTTTTCATTCTCATGGTTTCGACAAATCTGCTATTTATGTATGAATGTTCAAAAGAAAACCTAACCTTTCCGAGACGGGATCACGAGGTGCTAAAATGTATGAGTTCGCTGCGCTTGCTCTTGCATCCTATGTTCTTCGCATTCTCTAACTATTCTGCATAAGTCGACAAATCAACTCTTGTTTCCGTATGAATATTCCAAAGAAACCTAACCGAGTATTCCAAGAAGAGCTGAAGAAAAATTGAGCTCGCCTCACTCGCTCTACCATTCCACATTCTTGCTTTTCTATGAAAATTTCCATGAATAGTATTTGTGGAGATGAAAATGCCAGGTGCGAGATTCGGTGATATACCTATATAGTAGGTAGGTACCTAAATATAATTTCTCATTATTAATTTTATGCAAAACGTTACTAGAAATACCTACATAAACTGAGAGCACCGGGAGGGCTCATTTTGAAAAACTTGAGAAAATTTTGGATGAATCATGAAATCAGATATATTGCCGAGCTAGTGACTGTACTGTACAGCAAAGTTGCCAGTTGTGATCGCCAATCATAATCCATCACAGATCACAGAGTACTACTCCTTGGTCTGTGGATCTCTGGTATTTCTATCAATCAGTCATTCTTCTAGTATGTTCTATATACGCAAGGTGACAATGAGATTATGGCGGATTATTGAGCAGAATAGAGTCCGCGCCACCACTAAAGTCCGGCGGAAAATTGTCGAACTACATTTAAAAAAAAACGCAATTTTGTATTTGATGCTATAACATAGCCGCGTCTATCGAACTTGAGTGGTGGCGCGGACTCTAGGATGCCTTTCACTTTCAGGGGAACAAACATACAAATACTTATATTTTAAAATTATTTAATCACAATTTAATAACAGCTGTCCTTTAGGTCCACCAATCAGCTCGCCATCGGAGTAGACGAGTTGTCCTCTTACGTACGTCTGCATTACTTTTCCCGTTAATACTCTATTCATGTAAGGACTAATCTGTAATTAGAGAAATGAATTAGTTTACGAATTATTTCAGCAGCACTTACAGCTGCAGATTATTAAGTTGATTCCTTCAATGTAATCCGCGAAATTCAAAAGCAAAAAGAAAATTTTGTAACCTACCTTTTTATCAGATTCGCCATATGGGCCCTGACTAAAACTGATTCAATCGTTAAGTTTAATATTATCGACAACCATTTCTAATTATAAATAAGTTTATAAATATCGAACCAGGAAATCTCTAATAAAAAACCGGCCAAGTGCGAGTCTGACTCGCACACGAAGGGTTCCGTACCACCGTAGAATATTTTATGCTTTATATTAAAATAACGTTAGTCACCTTGTTTTTGTATCGGATGATTTCGGGGGTGACGACGAATGATGCGTTAGGATCGAAGAAAATTAGATCAGCATCAAGACCGGGCCTAAGTGAGCCCTTCTTCTCTTGCAGGCCGCACAGGCGCGCCGGACCCGCAGACCAATAGTGACTCAGGGTACTCAATGAATATCCACGGGCTTTCGCCTCCGTCCAAAATAATGAGAGATCTAGAAATCGACAAGAAAAAGTTTGATTTTCATGAAAAGAACTTAATTAAGGTTTTAATTAATTCGTTTTTAATAATAATAAACAAATACAGGGTGGCAGGGACATCGACGCAAAAACTGTTACCATGGATTCAGTACATGATTCTCTTCTTTCAATTCATGTTTTTGCGTCGATGTCCCTGCCACTCTGTAATGCCCTGTATAGTATTATTACCAAACTGAACCGAAGATATTCCACCCCAGGCTGTCATGAAATTTGGTCCTTTGAGCTCCGCAACGCTGGGTGAGTGATCGGATGTGACTAAATCCAATCTTTCATCTCGAACATACTCCCATAACTTTTGCTGTAAATTAAACATTAGGTATAATCCAGTAGGTTCTATAACTTTCGAAAAAGAATCGCTGACTACCACGTAAATATCAACCAAATTTTACCGCGACAGTGTGTATTCAAAGCAAAGCTAGAATTCAGTGCCAAAGAAAGGTCGTTCCCACAGAATTCAGGTTCTCGTAGCCCCCCCCCCCCCCTTATTTCAATGTGTTTGGCTACAGTTGTAGAAGTACCACTTAACTCTCCACCTTCTCTAAACGTAGGGTGACCATGTATACCACGCGAATTAACATGCACGGGATAAATGAGTCAGGGTACCTTGTTCGTAATGTTCCTGATAGGCGGTGCACACTTATACTCGGAGTGTCCAGGAGGGATCTGTTCCGAACTGAGCGTGAGGTAATGGTTACATGTCTCCGCAGTAACACCTCCCCGCCAACCCTTGTAACCACCCTTGATTCTCTCCTCCCTAGCCGCCTCCAGGATAGGAACCACACCCTCCGCCGAGACATGCACCACGTGGACATGAACACTGCGAAAATAAATAACGGTAATAAAAAGAAAAGAACAGCACGCGCAGCATGACAACCATAGAAACGGGTTTTTACGGGTTTTGTCGACGGAAGAGTAGATAAAATGACAGATTGTGATTATCTGTCATTTTGTCTATTCTTCCGTCGACAAAACCCGTTTCTATTGTGGTCATGCTAACTGTGCTGGAGTGACATAGCTTGCAGATTTGGCAAGCTTGAGCAGTGGTGGCACAGTGGTAACGACCCCGATTTACGATTTGTAGGTCAGATAAGTTCGAGCCTAGGCAGCGCTTTACTTTGTGTAATTTATTTCATCACCACTGCTCTCAAAACGGTGAAGGAAAACATCGTCAGGAAACCGACATGTCCTAGAACCAAAAATTCGTATACATATATGTGACATCCACCAATCCGCACTGGGCCTACTACCTGGTGGATTACAGCCCACTCCTTCTCACAGAGGAGGAGGCCCTGTGTCCCAGCAGTGGGAACGTTATAGGCTGATTAAGCTACCGTGCCGATGTCTGTCGAAGAGGGCTGTTGGAGCAGACACCTCACGTTGAGACTGTGTATCGCCAAACATAGCGCGTGACGCCCTCCTGCTCGATGAGCTGACCTCAAGGCAGCTGAATGCGAAAAGCAGAGGGGTCTTGTGGCGCAACTTGAGAGGCCCATGTTCAGTGGTCACTTATGCAGAGTTAATTGATTTATTGAATAAATTGTAGGTCTACAGTTCTACATCAAGTGATTTTCGGTCACCATCGGGTGCTCTATTTTTCTTCGTGGTGCCAAAACATTTTTCTTGTGAAGTGGATTTCTTTTTCAACGATTTAACAATTTTTCTGTTATTTCGTAGCGTGTATCTAGGTATATATATACATAACGGTTAGGTAATTTATTCATCGCCATTAATTGACTATTTAACATTTGTAGATAGGGTCATCAACTTTTTTCTTATAAAAACTTGCATGACTTGTTATTCAATGACCTGTAAGCAGACTGGAATTTTGTATAATATGCGAATAATTAAAAGATTTATTACTCAGTTTTGTGTAGCTGTGATGCGATTAATGAGGCCGCTTCTAGTTCCATTATTTCGGGACGGGACGCAAGGTAAGTGTCGTACAGAACGGGATCTGAAATGGTAGGTTTATTTAATTTAACAGTGAGTCTTGTAGGTACCTATTTCCAACACAGACATTTTAAGCATTAGCATAAATCTGGAACCGGTTGATCTCTTTATTGTCTATTTGTCTCACATTTTTTTCTTATGAATAGTTTTACCTACCTAAGATTTTAACAGTTATGCTTAATTCGTACCTACTTTCAAGAAAAATTTAAATATTAGTCAAGTTTTTATTAATTTTATAGCGTTGGCGAAATGTGGGTGCGCCTCTACCTAACCCTTCGGGGAATAGGTGTTGAAAGTGGATTGGTACATGTGTCTATGTTTGTATAGGTA
Source organism: Agrochola litura (assembly GCA_949152395.1). Lineage (NCBI taxonomy): Eukaryota > Metazoa > Arthropoda > Insecta > Lepidoptera > Noctuidae > Agrochola > Agrochola litura. The sequence goes on from OX424502.1 coordinate 13,598,067, forward strand.
GTTTATACCTAACTGTTTTAATACCTGGACATGAAGGACCGGTGCATTCAGGTTCCTCATCACCAATTTGTACTTCAGCGTGGAACTGAAAATGTTTCATTATTAACACACCAATTTATCTCCTTTACTGCACTCATTTGTAATAGATACATGTACCTATACAGGTTGGTAGGGACATCGACGCGAAAATTGTTACCATGGACATGATTCTGAAAACCCCTGAGTTGAAATTTCACGTCGGTTATTTTAAAAAAATCTGTTGGTCCATACATTTTGACCGCGTAAGTATGAAACAACATTTTTTTTTTTTAATTACCGACGAAGAATTTCAACGCAGGTGGTTTCAGAAACATGTACCTACTTAATCCATGGTAACAGTTTTCGCGTCGATGTCCCTGCCACCCTGTATAACAAGAAAATCATCAATATTTACTGCTAAAACGGTTCCACTGCCATTGAGGTACACCAAGGCTTTTTCCAAATCTTCTGGTGTAACATAGGGGAACTCGGACACGCCGCTGTTGATCAAGAAGCATTTGAAACCCACCACACCAGCTTTTACCATGTCTTGTAACTCTTCCTGAAAAAGAAGGAAAAAATACAAACGAGGAAATAATACAATACCTACTTCTTAAGTTCTTACATAACTTAATTATTTAATTATCTCAGTTTTTTTCTGACGCGATTGACCTCGCAACAGGACGAGATTGTTGACGGAAAATGTAGGTCCGGTCCGGTTACCGCTTACTTTAATCGCCACTGAAGAATATGGTTTCCCAAGTCCACGTCCTTATAACTCTATAGACTGTTTTATAAGAGACTCTGCCCGCGACTTTGTTCGTTGGAAATTTCTTGTTTTAACATAAATTCAAATTCAAAAGTCATTTATTCAAACTAGGCTGAAAATCAGCACTTTTCGAACGTCAAAATAACATAAGACAGTCCCCCAAAACGCCCACCCTTCACCACTTCTTAATGCCTTTTGCTGGGAAAAAGAAGTGGCGCAACAAACTCCCCAGCAGCACAGCTGTCTGTAAAATTAGCGCAATTATGATAAAATTAGCGTTATTTCCAACTTTTTTTTCTCGTCTCCTAAGGGTCATGGCGTGATGTTAAATAGCCTTTAACCTTCCTTAAGAATTTGGCTATCAAATGCAAAACTTTTACCTCATTTCCAGGGACAACGCCTCCCCAAAAACCAACGTCGACAAATATTTCTTCTTTTGCTATGTTCGCTTTTACTTTCAAGTTTTCAAGAGTCGTTGTGGGGGGGATGGAATTCCTGTAATTTGGAATAAAAGAAATTAGTACTAGCTACGCCCGCGGTTTCACCCGCATAAGTCTCGATCCCGTGGGAATATTAGGATAAAAAGTCCTATGTCCTAACCCAGGTCATGGTCTACGCATGTGCCAAATTTCATCCAAATCTGTTGAGCCGTTTTAGCGTAAAACGTAACAAACAAACTCACTGTCGCATTTCTAATATTAATTAGGATAGTTAAGGTTGAACTAGTCGCGGGCTCGAACTCATTGGTGGGCTTGGTCAAAAAGCACGCTATCTCACCTGGCATCGTGTCCGATAGCGATAGTATCAGTGATGAGCAGTTAGACGCTGGTCTACATGCACAAACTCTAGTTCGCACGCACACAAACACCGTTCAGAACGATTTTAGTAAAACGAGCGCGTAAAAAATTACGAAAAGTCCTTTGGAAGGTGGAGTTTTATGAAACAAACTACTGCATAAATCAATTACGAATAAAGTTTATTATAATCATCGACAATTGAGCTTTGTCGGAACGAGCTTTGTTTTGGAGTTTTTATACTTCTTTTATTACTTATTTACTCCCAAAGTTGCGTTAAAATTAGCAGGAAAAACGAATCTTTGTTGGCTCATAACTTTTTAATTGCTTTTTTTTTACTATTCTGCTTCTGTACAGACAAAATTAATAATAAGACAAAACGATTTCATGTTTTACTTTGGATGTACAATTTGTAACATTGGAGTAAAACCCCCCGAAATTTATATCGAAAAAGTATCGGCTAGTTGCGCCTTAAGATACTTAACTAAGTGCATATATTCTTGTAACATAACTGGCAAAATGTTGGTGTACTATAGGTACACCTCTGCCTAACCCTTCGGGGTAGGTATACAGGCGTGATTTTATATAGACCTTAGGTCTATATAAAATCCAATTAATGTTATTTCCACATAAACAAACATCAACTTTATGCAAGTGTAAATAAAATTGATTTTAGACTGACTAGACTATTGAAAAAGTCATAAAAAACACGAAGTTGTAGCGCAAACTGAATCTTATATGTAAGCTTTGCAGTTGTTTTCCCTAAAACTCCAGAAAAGGAAAAAAAAACAGCAGGCCAACAACAATAAGCCCGCTTTCCGCTTCCGCTTATAACATAGGTAGGAACTTACGACAAACGCATGATTAGAAATCTTGCAGAAATTGCTGTAATGACATAATTAGATAGATAAGTACATGGTACATACTTGCCTAATACTGAAGTAGAATGTAATACCCTTCAAAGGCAAAGTCATCTATCCCGAAAGCCTCGTTGTAAATCATACGTACCTACTTAGAACAGCAGCGGGGTAATTGCGTCACACACATGCAATGACAATTGATCGCTATGGGTTTAATTTTGACACACCTACGTTTGTCGCGTTATTTACGTTGTTGAGAAGACGAGTTTTTCAAAACTATGAAGCAATGGATTAGCAATGTCCTTTAAAAGTTATGTTAGTTATGTTACGTATATGTTAAGAATCTCGAAAGTGTGTTACGCAATTGTAGGGTGCAAAATATTCAAACAAACCCTCATCACAAATGAATACAGATGGTTCACTCCTCAAAATCATCTCAAAGTGCAATTCAGGTCGCACAGCGTCGTCGCCGTCCGTAAGGACCCGACGGCGCTTTGTGATCCACGCGCGGCTCAAAGAGATGTCAGCAGAACTGACGGGGTCTGCTAGGACCGATGCCTGCCGGGGTTGCGGGGAAGTCCGAAAGGGATACTGTGGCCCCCGGCAACATGGCAACTGAAGGAACACGGGTGGGTTTTAGTCAGTGAGCGTCTGACACGCCCTCCCACTCCGCTCAGAGCGGGAGAAGTTATACGATAATTTCCCTCCCAAAAAAAAAAAAGGTCCTACTGGGCTAATTATCTACAGTTACATTCACCTGTTATATCTTCTGACTACGTTACGCTCACTGAATTGGCCCGACAAGACGAGCCCGCCGCGTACTTGTAGCTTCTTATCTAAAATGCGGAGTGAACCATCTGTATTGATCTGTGCCCTCGATATTGAACCCAATCCAATACCTACCTAATAATTATACGATATAGGTAGGTATTTGATTGTTAATAATGTTAGCTTTCGTTTATCTAAGATGTAGATATAGGCAATAACTTAGATAAGCGGAACCTAACACTATTTTGATTAAAGGTTATTGTAATCACAATGACTGATAATAAAGCCTCTCAAAGTAGTTACCTAGCGATCCGGCATAGTCTGGGGCATCCACAATATCACAACCTTGCCAACTGACTAGCGTGTATTTTTTTTAAGATATGACTTACTGCTGTTGTGTTATACAAGGTGATTGGAAGATGGGTGCAAAGCTTTAAGGTGAAGATAGTATAGACAATTTAGAACCATTTAAGCCATGGTTGTCTTAGACGAAGTCTTACCAAATTTTTTAATTTTTAATAAGGTTTAAAAGACGTATTGTACAAATTTTTTATTTTTTCTGAGCTTTAAATGTCTGTAAAAAAAATGTCTAATGACACAGAAGCCTAAAACATGTTTTGCTTGATTGCTTACACATTACTTTAATTAAATAAATAAAAAATGAATTAATTTATCATTCAATTTGGCCATAATTATGCAGTTTACATTAAATTTTGAGAATTTCCGAAAAAAAACTTAAAAATTTGGTTAAAAATATTTGGTAAGACTTCGTCTAAGACAACCATGGCTTAAATGGTTCTAAATTGTCTGTACTATCTTCGCCTTAAAGCTTTGCACCCATCTTCCAATCACCCTGTGTTATATTATAGTTTGTTTCAACTTCAAATATAAGAAAACAAAAATCCAATTGACATACAAAGGCATATCTATAATGGTGGTTATCCCTCCGGCAGCAGCAGCCTCGGTAGCCGTGACATAACCCTCCCAGGAGGTCCTGCCGGGCTCGTTCACATGCACATGGGAGTCGACTCCTCCTGCCATTAAGGCCCATGATCCCCCATCTATTAGCTAGAATGGAACAAAAACGAGTTGTAAGATTTCCTTTATGTTTACTCAACTGGACCTTGTCAGTTTGATTCGACTCACCACCGCATAAAGGCTGTCGCAGACTGGCGCGACATCGGTAGAACAATTTCCGTGAAGTTTTCATTGCAATTGTTCCACCTGAGTCACGCTTGTCTGCGGTAACCGTAATGAAGCTCTTGAGACAAATAATGTTTCGATACAATAGGTAACCAAAATACATGTACTTAGCGTGACCGTCACGCTATCAATCTTTGTAATTCTTTACACTGATGATGGTAACGAGGGTATCTACAGTATAGGTAGGTACAATTTCCAAATATTGAGTTAAAATTTTTGCAAGCGAAGGCCGTGATCTAATCATTTTGCTATTGGGGATTCTAACCAGTAAGCTAGTTGTAATTTACTGATACCTAATCGTAATTTCAGTATATTTAAAGAGTCGCCTTTAGGCATTTCAAAAACACAGTTTACTAACACTACGTAAGGCGAAAAAACCGTATGGAATTAACAACCACCTATTCAATAACGTACCTAGTATAATTAGCTATACTTATCTTTATTATCCTAACGGTCAGTCGTGGTAAAAAATCTATTAGAAGTTCCACTTACCTGCCAGTCCTTGCTTTTTTCAGAGCCGAGTAACAAATCAACAGTTTCTTCCTTAAGAACAGCTTCAATGACTCCGTTTTCATCAACCAGGACTCCTCCTTCAAACTGCTCGGTTTCAGTAACCACATTGCGACTTAAGAATAATGTCTTCTCTAAAGGTTTTGCCGACAGCCCGATTAACCGACATGTAACTCCCGCTACAAATAAAATTATTCAGGTACATTATCAACGTGAACTTATGTAGCACAAAATCCATTATTTTGATTTATGTTTGCACACAACTTACACAATAATATCGTTGATAATAAAATGTATGGCAGCAACATAGTGGTCAATACTGTACAGCTGCTTAGTAAAAACTGAATCACAATTAAGACGAGAGCAGCTTTACTTATTGCTATTCTTTCTTTACCTCAATGACACAGTCGAGTCGAGTAGTAATTGCGACCGTGTAAAACCTTTGGTAATGAAGCACGTTTTTCGACAAACAATGTTGTCGGTTGGTAATGTTGTTGAAAGAGCGTTGGAATGCGTTCTGAGAGTATGAACAATACATCGCCAAACCATATTATTTGAGATAGTGATAGTCGCTACCGTATCTATTGGAACAGATGTATATCAACCTGTACCCTAATTGTGCAATACACGATCAATCACAATTTGTTTCGATTTGAAACAGATTGCTAATCCATTGCCTCATAAGTTGAAAATAAAAATCTGCTCAACAACGTAAATAACGCAATGAATGTTGTTAAACTGTCAAAATGAAACAAATTTGTCATAATCGTTTACGAAAATAAGTTACGCAATTAGGGTACTAGGTTTCAATTATCAGATTTCGCTTATGATTTCATCTGTTCAGAATCAGGTTTATAGGATATCTATTTAGGTCGATATTTTTTATCAATGGGCTTGATACCTTGCTATCTCGTCACATATTATTCAGTGAGCTGTTTGTCTCAATCTCGGGCTAAATGCTGAGGCAAGCATAATCTATCGATAAAAAATATTGAAATCTCTGGCGGATGAATAAACTAAGCCAAATTGCATTTTTATATTTCTGCTTGCTAATTTATTTCGACATCGTTAACCTACATCAGTTTAAGACCAATTATATGTATGAAACTCACCAAGACATGAACTTGAACTTAATTTAATATTTGACATCTAAAAACTGCTTCGTGTTTTTTGCTTCGTGTTTTTTGCATTTTATAATACCGGTTTTTTCAAGGACCATCTTGCATGTAAGAAACTCAACGTTTAAATCTTTTTCCAAGTTTTTTCCTGCATCACCGATGTTTGCTTGCACCTATTTATCCAACTTATCGTAGTTTATTTATTTGGGATCTCCAGCAAAGTATACACAGATACAATAGAAATCACAATACTAGAATACCTAGCAGATTATACAACAAGTGAAAAAAAAGGGAATTTAATTCGAGGGACTAAGTTGGATCCCGAGAGCATCAAAGGATTCTAGAGTAGAATCGAGAGGGACACAAGGACCGAGTAAAATTTTTTTTTCTCGAGTTGTGTACTCGGTTTTTACCATTGACTGCGAGAAAATAAATAGTAGTATGTAGTATTTTATAATCACATTTTTGTCGACAGCAAAATTATCTACTATAATTGCTGCTTTAGAGGAGCTCGTGGCTAAGTAATAACAGCCGCACGGGTCGATCCATCAGGTTAAGCTACGCTTGCCGGGGTTGGTCCGTGAATGGGTGACCATCTTTACATACTGAGACTCCTCCGTGCCTCGGAAAACATATTAAGTCGTTGGTCCCAGCTGTCATTCGTGGATCTTTAACAGTCGTTACGGGTCGTCAGAAACACGAAAGTCTGACAACCAGTCTTACCAAGGGGTATCCCTGTTTTTTATATTTCTATGGGGTATCCTAATACTCAGTTACTGAGTTGTGGAAGTCAGACAGGCATTTGCTCCATATAAAATAGCGGTATTCAGCTGCATCTAGTTAGACTGGAAGCCGACCCCAACATAGTTGGGAAAAGGCTAGGCAGATTGATTGAATTGCTGCTTTAGAACGAAATGATTCCGAAGTCAGTATCTCATTTTCGTCACTGGAAGAACTCATTTTATTATAAATAATTATGTATAGATTTTCCAATAACATAAAACAACCACGATAACAGATAGAAAAGAATCTAAAATTGGCAGGATTAAAAAAAAATATTGTATTGCTCTATAGCTCCATTTAGCCAGCCAGTATGTACTTTCAGCACGTTTTATTCATCGTTCGTACAATTCGTGCTTGTTCCAAATTCAAAATGTTTTTATTCACTCAGTGAGTAAAAGAGAGTTTTATTCACTGTTATCGATGAATAAAATGCCTCTTTTCGAGTGGCAATGGTAAAAAGATTATTTTACGTGTGCTCCTTCTATTACTAGAGACCACAGCATGCTCTTAATTTAACTAGGTCTAAACGGGATAGAGAAAATAAAGGGTAGTAATAAACGCCCCGGTTTTTTTTAAATATGTGCATACTCAAAATATGAAATTTACTGCTATAAATACAAATTTTCCGACAACTTATATGCGAATACAAATAAAGAAACGACCGAATAAAATGCTGAAACGACCGAATAAAATACTGAAAATTCCGAAAAATCAATACAGAATTTTCTGACGTAATATTTTTCAAACATGCAAACAAGCATACACCATGCATGCAGCATGCAAGCGAGCATGCAACATGCAGCAGGCATGGTTTCTGTCACGGCTCCGGCGCTGCGAGGCTCCGGCGATCCCACGCGAGCTTATCGTCGCAGATGGTTTTAACCACACGCTAGCCGCCCGCGGCTGAGACTGCCCGGTAGAGCCGGCCAGCAAGCCGAAGCTGCGGTGGTGATATAAAACCACCTGCTTCTCAGTTCGCGGGCCGCCTTGCCCCTCCGCACCTACGCGGGCTTTAATTACACTCTAGGGGTAGGGTAGACAAGACTACGTGGAGTCAGTTTTGCAGCGATTCGTTTCTGTCACTAACTTTTGTAGCACAACATATTGACTTTTCGGTTTTTTTTTTTTATTTTTTTCGCAAAATTAGTTTTTTTTTTGGAAATTTAGTATTACAGTCAACCACAGATTTTTGGACGTAAATTTTTTTTTCGGAAGCTTTATTATTATCAAAAAAAAAACTGGCACTCCGGGAGTGCCGACAGAAGTTAAAACTTGAAAAAAAATCGGCATCGTGGTAATAAGCGCGTTGGTGTTTTTTAATGGTTAAAAACTGGTGTCGTCACAGTGTCGCGAAATCAATGGTGTTTAAGGTCCCATCTCAAAAATACCCAAAGCGCCTTAAGAAGTTTTCACTACGCAAAAAACTGGTTCAGACAAACAAAAAATTAATTGTAAATTAAAAGCAGGTAAGGCAGGTTTATAAAAATAGGCATTAGGTATTCTATAATAAGACATTTAAATGCTGGTACGTAGTTTTCATGTGCCTAGTAGTAGTTGTTCACAGTTGATTAGGAAATGTATTCTGAAAGATAAGCGCGTTCATTTTGGAAGTTCAATAGCCTCCAAAAATTAATGCGGTTATCTTTAAACTAATTAATTCATGTTCATTGTTCAGTTTCCGTGCTTTTCGCAACAGCTGAAATTGTTGTAGTGTGATATACTTACTTTATAGTTCCGAGTTTATTTTATTTGTAACTAGCGATCCGTCCCTCCTTTACACGGTTTTACGACTTGACAAAACATAGAGATTTGTTTATTACTTAATATACACATTTTACCTTTCGGATTACATTCTCGAAATGATGGTGATAATCACATCAAAATCCGTTGCGTAGTTTCGAAAAAACAACGCGGTTACACAGACAGACACGAAAAGCTACTTAAGTTTATAATAACATGTATAGATATGGATTTTAATTTACATAGTTGTAATTTCATAAGCATAAGTTACTCTCATCATCTGCCCAGCCTTTTCCCAGTCTTGCAGCTATATTTTACAAGGAGCGATTACTTAACTGACGTCCACAACCCAGTTAGGGTAACACGATGTCATGTGCACAATATTACTGGATCATACTTTCTCTTTATTTTTTAGCTTTTTTGTTCAGAACCATTAGGTAAAAAGGTGGGCCCCATCCATAGATAAATACCACCCATCTCTCCACTAGTCCATTACCTACTCAAGGATGCATATCCGGTACGGCTCGCAAATCCTTCCATATCCTAAGGGCACGTCTTCCCTACCATTACCGCGCCACCCGGTCTATCCCCTGATATGCAATGGCCACTGTAGCACCATGAAACATGAGGCTTCAGGGGCTAGTGCAAATCTTGTGGTTCATTCAATTTATCGGGTCTGGTTAAACCACGCTGAGATCGGTGCATTTCATTCATTTTTTGTTTAGAACCCATAGGTAGGTAGGTACGATGGCTAGGTACTTACGAGCTAAGTTCTGAGTTAAATAGGTAGGTAGGGCTAGGTTGAGTTAGACGTAACTACATACCAGCACCTAAGTCGTACTACAGCAATATCTGATCCCCTGTTTATAAAAACTGACATCTAAAGGATGTGTATAAAAGTAAAAAAAGCAACTCGATAACAACAACAACTGCTTCGTTGGTCTAGTGACTGCAAGCGCTACTGCTGAGCATGAAATCCTTTTTTTTTGGGTGAGAAATTATCAAATAACTTCTTCCGCTCTGGGTGGAGCAGGAGGGCGTGTCAGACTCTTACTGACTAAAACCCACCCGTGTTCCTTCAGTAGCCATGTTGCCGCGGGCCACGATTTCCCTTTCGGCCTTATTCGCATGAGGTCCTGGATTCGTTTCCCGTGTCGAGAAAAGTGTTATTGGGTTTCTCCATCTGGAATTTCTTAGTAGCAGCCCGGAGTCTGGATTTGTGCCGATTGTGGTCGATAGCAATAGGCTCGTCTCCTATTACATGGTACTAAAAAATAACTGGGCCAAAAGTAGGTGCACTATAGGTACACCACTGCCTAACCCTTCGGGAATTGCAGGCGTGATGTTATGTGTTAAGAAATTGCTACTATGTTTTTGCATTAAAATTTCATGCACGTCTATAAGGTCTATTCAAATCCTTGTTTCCAATTGATATTAAACGTTGTACTTAAAGAAACATCAACTTTATGGGGAGTGTTAATAAAGTTGATTTTAGACTGACGAGTACTGTTAAAAAAGTCGTAAATAATATGAAGTTGTAGCGCAAACTGAACCTTATGTGTAAGCATTACAGTTGTTTTTCCTAAAACTCGTGTTGTTTACATGTTTGGCAACTAAATTGCGAACGCAGAGTAGACGACGTGCATGAAATTTTAAACAACCTACATATTTCTGAAAAGAATATGACGTGAAAGATATTATTAATGGTTCATGGCTATTTTCGTGGTATTCCAACATTCATTTAAGCATACCCAAGCCGTATTTTTCTTAAAATTATCTCAGATGTTTTGATTTTAAACTTTGAAGGCTCCTTCCTACATCGTAACTTTTCCACACATTTTCACTTACGTTCATCAATGCCCCTTTTGCAAGCCGCGGCAGAAATGTACAATTTTTGTGATAAAACTACAAATGAACGATTTTCGGACGTTTTCCTTTACTTGTGCTGTGAGACCTTGCTTCTTGCCAAATTTCATGATTCTAGGTCAACGTGAAGTAGGTATTTATAGGTATTGATTTATTTGCGAGTATCAAGATCTAAGTCGCATATATTATGGTCGTATTTTTTTATTGCGTTGACTTAGAAGCTTGATTGTTTAGAGGTCCAACGCACCGTAGATCTTGGGCTCGCCACAATTGCGGTGATAAATCCCCTCTTTGAGGAGTGGCTAGAGAGGCGCCACGGTGTCCTCACCTTCCTCCTGACGCAGGTCCTCACCGGACACGGTTGCTTAGGAAGGTTCCTGTTCCGGATAAGGCGGGAGAAAACCCCCAGGTGTCACCATTTTGTGGATCGCCCGGAGGACACGGTGGAGCATACGATGGAGGTCTGCCCAGCTTGGGCGGAGCACCGCCATATCCTCGTGGAGGCGCTCTGCGACGATGATCTTTCGCATCTGGCCCTAGTCCAGGCCATGATATGGAGCGAGAGGGCATGGGAAGCCGTCACCTCCTTCAGCGAAGCAGTAATGCTCGCAAAGGAGGAGGCGGAACGCTTGAAGGAGAGACAAATTTCGCGCGCTCACGCCCCTAGTTGCTGGAAGAGACGCCCTGGGCGTTGGGAATCCCAGGTCAATTCCCGGCCAAGGCGCGGGCTTGCGGACGGTGAGCAATAGGTAGCTCGCCGTTCGATAAGGACCAGGCCCGGGTCGACGGCGCGTAAATTGTGTTCCACACGCGTCTGAAAGAGATGTCAGCACAACTGACGGGGTCCGCTAGGGCCGATGCCTGCCAGGGTCGTGGGAAATTCCGAAAGGATTACCGTGGCGCCTGGCAACACACAGGCAACTGAAGGAACACGGGTGGGTTTTAGTCAGTTAGAGTCTGACACGTCCTCCCGCTCCGCCCGGAGTGGGAGAAGTTAGTTGATAATATTCTAACCAAAAAAAAAGAAGGGGTTTACCCCTTACGCCCTACCTACCCTATCGTTGTTCTTCAGCTGCAACAATGTAAGCTACAAACTTATTTAGTTTTCTTTGTAACTGTAGGTGACCTACAAACACGTCAATACTAAACATAAATGAAATAATGGCCATAAATATGATGGATGAATCAATGATGGCATTGAAATACATCATGTTTTTAACGTTTTTGTATTTTTCAGTAAGTAAACAATCAACACTTTCTAATAATTAACAAAGTTTCAAATATCATTTAATAATAGTTTTCCTTTAGGTTTTTCCACAATTTCTCCATCTTCATAAATCAGGCGCCCGCGCAGATAGGTTTGTTTCACGACACCTTTCAACTCCTTACCGATGTATGGCGTCAACTAAAACAAAGAAATGAAAACCCATTTAACCGATAAGTTAAAGAGATATATAAGTTAGAGAGACCTCACAATAACGGCTAAGCTGTAGGTAATATTCTAAATTTTCTTTCCATCCTCATCATCATCATTTCAGCCGAAAGACGTCCACTGCTGGACACAGGCCTCCCCCAAACACCGCCACTTCAACTGATTCTGTGCTTTCCGCATCCAGCGGATTTCTGCGGCCTTCACAAGGTCATCGGTCCATCTTGTGGGAGGCCTTCTAACGCTACGTCTTCCGGTACGCGGTCGCCACTCCAGAACCTTTCGACCCCATCGGCCATCCGCTCTTCGAGCAATGTGCCCAGCCCATTGCCACTTAAGTTTGACAATTCTTCGGGCTATGTCGGTTACCTTGGTTCTCCTGCGGATCTCTTCATTTCTGCTTCGATCACGTAGGGAAACTCCAAGCATAGCTCTCTCCATTGCCCTTTGGGTGACTTTTAACCTTCTGATAAGGCCCATTGTGAGCGACCATGTTTCATCCAGGTCATCACTGGCAACACGCACTGGTCAAAGACTTTCCTCTTGAGACACTGTGGTATGTGGGACGACATTTTATTTCCATAGAAACCTAATTCGGACTATAAAACTGCGTAAAGATTTGTTCTTTCGTCCGTACCGTACCTCCGTTTCGTACCGACCCGAGCGACGCCCGTTCGGTACGGTAAAGTGGTACGGCGTCTCACTGTAGCGTACCGAACGGGCGTCCAAACTAACGTTCTTGGATCGCGACGCTGATACGAAACGGAGGTACGGTACGGACAAAAGAACATATCTGGATGCAACTTTACTAACATTTTAAAACAAAAGATAGCTAAATCGGTTCAGCCGTTCTCAAGTAATTCTAAATTCAAATTCAAATATTTTTATTTGTAGAACGTAGGTAAACAAAAAAGTACAGATGTTAATAATAATAAAAATGAACGCTATGTCTTGGCGTCAACGGCGCACAAATATTCTGATTATAAATTAATTAGTCATAAATTAAACAAAATATTTACATTAAGAAATAAAACAAAATTTTAACAATTAAAAATTAATAGATACTTAAAAACATTATTTTCATTCACAGTATTTTGTCATTATTATATAGATAGATTTATTCATAGACTATAATCGATTCTACAGAATAAGACCACTGAATAAGATACAATAGCGACATCTGCCGGAAATTTTAAGTAGTCTGTACCTACCTATGCATTAATGTTTCTAATGAAATGACTACAGAAACGAACAAGTACAGCCTGCGACAAAGGCGCTAGTCAATTCGGAATTTTGATAATTTAATAGTGATATAACCATAATTGTTTTAAATATATCATAATAGTGGTCATTGTAGTAGTGACTCTTTAATAATTTGTTGGAATAAATAATTATCTATCTAGTTTTCAGTCTATAGGTATATGTATATCAAATCTCTTTAAAATATGTGAGCACCATAGAAATATAAAAAATATCTATGGTGAGCACCATGTCTATCTATCACATAATTAAATTATCTGTCGTTGCTTAATTTTTAACTCTTTTTACCTAGGTTACTAAACCACAATGGTTTAGTAATTTTATTCTAGGTGCATCTTCTTCACATATAATTATTGAACTAATGTAGGTACCTATACAAAATATTGTAAAACATTATAAAAGAGTAACGGTGGAGTTTCTTGCTCATTCTTCTCCATACGAAAACTACCTTTTGGAAGGGGCGACTAGAATCAATTCTATTATTTTGTAAAATTTGACGCTCAAAAGTGCCATACAAGGGCCTATTTGAAATAAACTATTTGCCTTTGACTTTTAAATTTTTCGATATTTTATTCTGTTGCTGTTCGCACTTCCTACTTACTTAATTCCAATAGTGGATATTAAAGATTTAATAAAAATTAACAGTAGCTGCTGCTGGCATTATGGAGTTGCAAAATAAATACCAAAAAGAGTTATGGTCTTTTAAAGAAAGGCCCAGGGCGTACACTCCACCCATAAAAGAAACTATTATAACAATAAACGATATTTACTGCACTACGTACAATGTCCGCATTGACTGTTATTTACGATATTCAAAATTTATCGTTTACCTTATTCTTGTGTCGTATAATTTCAGTGGTGACGGTGAAGGAGGTTTCAGGGTCGAAGAATATGAGGTCAGCATCAAGCCCAGGCCTCAGTGCTCCCTTGCGGTTCTGAAGGCCGCATAGTTGGGCCGGCCCTGAACTCATGTATTTACTGATCGAGGTCAAGTCGAGGCCGCGGGTACTCGCCGCGGTCCAGAATAGTGATAAACCTAGAACAGAAATAAAAGTTTATTACTTTGCTCATTTACTATAAGGTTTTATTATTCACTTCCTAAATCCTTTTTTCCTTGGGTCCCCGAAACGCTCAATTGCGATTGTAGTAATATTGTCAATCGCTTCAATTGTATTTGGATAGACGATCAATTTGTATCAATCAAGTAAAAATTGACAATGATCGTATCGGAGACCCTTTAGGTTTACAAGTAGATAAAAAAGATAAATTAATCGTTTATTGTCTTTTATGTTTTCAACAAACTTCGCGACTGTATCTTTATTGATGTACAGTCAGCCCCAAAAAGATGTATACACGGACAAGGAACCATATCATTGTCTACAATCATTGTTCTATAACATTTACATCTTATAATTATTGAAATAGTAATAAATGCATACGTACCAAACTGTACAGATGAAATCCCGCCCCAAGCCTCCAAATTATTTGAGCATTTGAGGTCCGGAGTGCAAGGAGAGTGGTCGGACACCACCAGGTCTAATTTATCTTCTAATAAGTATTCCCATAGCTTTTCCTGCAACCGATACAAAATTATTAATGTTTAAAAATGTTAATTAAGTAGGTACGTACTTAATTTTAATAAACTACACTTATATTTTAAAAATTTATTTGCCTTATATTTTAAAAAGAGAAAATATAAAAAAAATATTTACAGCAGGGGGCTGTAAATATTTTTTTTATATTTTCTCTTTTTCTCGAAGTATACCTAAATAAACACTCTATTGCGTAACCTTTGAGCTACACACGCACGACGTCCGTTAATATAAACAGTAAGCATGATATTGTACCATCGATCACTAATAAAGAACTAGATACACAATCAGCGACAAAAAATGTCCTCACCGAATGAGCACCCAATTGAACATTTGGGTGCTCTTTTCATTTAGTAGCATTCGGACGCTCCGACTGTAAACAACTCGTAAAAAAATCGTAAAAATCACACATCCAGGACGCTAAAAAAGGATGGAGTTTCATATTTTCGATAAGTATTAATATTATTATTATATAATTGTTATTACTGTACTGTAAATGCTGATATTTTGCCAAGAAATCATCGTAACAACTTTTAAAAAATTAAGTCTTATTAAACAGCAGGAGTTATAAAGCATCTCAATTGTAAAGACTCTTACTAAACCTATTAATCATACCATCACATGCTCACTTAAATTGTTCAGGTTATGTGCGTTGACTCTGTTCCATTTGTTGGAGACGCTATTGTTTTTTTATTTTTTATTATTAAAGAATGATTGTTTTTTTTAAGTGAAAACTTCTTTAGGCGCATTGGGCATTTTGAGATGCGAAAAACAATTGAACTCGCGACACCGTTACCAACACCTCATTAAAAGTGAAAAACAACTTTAAGATTTGCGTTTAAGGTTGAATTTACATGAATGTATATTTATTTCAACTAGAATTACCTAAACACAATTTGATGACAGTTTTAAGAGAACTTTTGCTTGGCATTGTGTATCTAGTTCTTTATTAGTGAACGATGTATTGTACCTATATTTAGAATTGCAAACACAGATTACAAAAAAAAAATGTTGCGCTTTTCATTAGTCACTACGTCGCTATTTTTTTAATCTTGTAAACAAGGGTTTGATCACATTGTGAACATGTTATCCTTAAAAATATAATAATCGAAATTGTGGTATCCGATCACATTGCATTCCGTACCATTTTGTGATGTAACTTTCCCCATCAATACAGCATAACTATTTAATGGGATGTGTCCGGAACGAAGTCACAATTAATTAATATGTTACGATAAACGATAATTAATATTGGAGGGTTTGAACATTCGTACAAAATAATGCTAATCGCGATTTATGAAATAAAAATTCAAAATAATTATGAAAAAAGTTCGTATATCTAGCCATCTATCTATTAATAGCTGTCCAATAAGACTGGCAGTTAACAAAACAGATAAAAAAATATTGAAAATCATAAAAGTTTTCAAACTTCGAATGTGTTTGCAGTTTTGATATAAACAAAATACATCTCATATTATTTAATGAACTTATTTAGAATTAAAACATCAATATTCTAACAACATACCTAAAGCTCGCAAATCCCATCACTTATTTTAAATCTAAAAGCTCTCTTGTAAGTATAAACTTATTTCCGATCGCCTGACATTTTTTTAGTAGCCGATCATATTGTGATCAGAATAATTGTGACGCTATACAGAGTACCTATATATTCCGGGTTCTTAACTCATGATACTGAATAAAAGATAAATACCTTATTATCTTTATCCCTAATAGGTGGAGCGCACTTGTACTCGCTCCGTCCTTTAGGAATCTGGTCGGCGCTGAAGGTCAGATAATGATGGCAGGTTTCCGCGGTGACCCCGGCGCGCCAGGCCTCGTGGCCCTTCGCCAGTCGGGCTTTCCTCGCCTCCACAAGTAGAGGAACCACCTCTGAAGAAGACACGTGGACTACGTGCACTCGGACGCTGGTGATAAAACAAATTTAGTTCTTTAGTTTTTTAGAATTTTTAGTCAAGGGTGGTTATAAGACTCTCATACACGAGTTTGGTATGGGTGTACTATTAGGTACACCTCTACCAAACTCGTGCATTTCGCCATACAGTTATGTTTAAGTCCCATGTAATAGGGGCGCGCTTAATTGCCATCAAGGAAAAACCCAATGACACTTAGCCCGACCCGGGAATCGAACCGAGGGCCTCATGCTCAGCAGTAGCGCTTGCGACCACTATACCAACGAGGCAGTCTATACTATAAAATAAAAATAATTTAACAATAAACACTACTGAGCACTCCAGTGGATCAACATTTCTCGCTAAAAGAGTGACAAATGGTGTTTGTAAATGTTTGTGATTCACAAATAATAACTTACTCAGTTTTTTCAACAAAATCTTTAATTAGCGACACCGCATTTAGTTCCATATTAGGCGGCCTTGACTCAAGATATGTTTGATATTCTTCGGGATCTGAAACAAACAAAAGAATGGAAAACAACCTTTTTTATGTTCAAACGAACATGACAAAAGGTTCGCTTGTTTCGTTGGTAAGTAAGTTATTCAACTTTAATCAAATATATCTACAACTTCAATAAACTCATTTATTGAAGGGCTCAAGGACAAGGTGATTTGTAAATAAATTGTGATTTATTTTACTTATATGATATAACAACGTTTATTTATTTTAAAAATCGATGCTAAGTACTAAGCAGCTTTTCACAGAATAGTTCAGTGTTACAATTCGCAATTAAACATGGCATTCTTTTTGGCGTAAAAGCTGTTTGTCACATTAATAAAATCTATCATAAGTACCTTTCTTGTTAATTTTCTTCTTACTGGGTGGACTGTCATCTTCAAGTTCAGCATGGAACTAAAACATATATATAATAATAATACCAGCCTATTATTGTCCCTCTTTAGGGCAAAGGCCTCTTCTCATACAGAGAAGGCACGAGCTTTGATCACCACACTTGCTAAAGACGGGTTGGCGATTTCTGACTTATATTAACTTATAAGTCCAGGTTTCCTCACGATGTTTTTCCTTCACCGATGTTAGTAATGTCCAAGATAAACTCAGAAAGTACCTACATATGAATTGAAAAAGTCACATTGGTACTTGCCTGGAATTGAACCCACAACCTCGTGCATGAGAGGCGAGGCCTTAACTACTGGGGCATCACGACATATACAGGGTGGGTAAAAAATCGTGTATCAAACGAAACAGGGCTACAGCTGTGATTATTTGCAGTAAATATATATATACATTGTGCAAAAGATTTTTCGTGAGACTTAAAAAATATTTAAACAAGTTCCAATACTCATAAAGGCTCGTGCAGACCAGCGCGACATGCGACGCGACACAAAGGCACCGCTCGTCGCGCGACGAGCGGTGTCTTTGTGTCGCGCGACAAGTCGCGCTGGTCTGCACAAGCCTTAAATCATGGTTAGGTACCCACTGACATAAAAGCACTTTCAATACTCAATATCTTTATTGATTTACCATAATGTGTACTTAGGTGGTAATTATATAATTTAGATCATTATGGACCCTGTAGGGTACAGCAAAAAGGGTAGGCGAGAAGAAGCCCTGTTTTAGGAGATCATTAAGTTGTTTTTGTTGGAACAAGTTTTAACTTACATATAATCAAAGTCAGGAGATCGCGAATAAGATACTAACATTTCACTAAGCTAGATATTATTTATGTTTTATCTACAAAAAGTACTTACATATTTTAGATTATTTTTATATACCTATACATGTGTATTATAATTCTGTTTATTCATATAAATAAATTGTTTTCCTTTGAATAATTATTATTGCTATATTTGTATAGGTAGTGATGATACATTTCCTAGAAGCAACTAAACACCATTTATTGTTTTAAAATTGGTAATACATATTATTAAAAATTTGGTATTTTCTTTAAAAAAAAACACTCAAATAGTCATAACTTTTAAGTAGATCAAGTTAGGGCTCTGCCACAGAGATATTTTTTACTGCAAATAGCCCCAACTATTGCCCTGTTTCGTTTGATCCACGATTTTTTACCCACCTGTATATATATCTATTTTTTATTACAACATAACATATAACATCGCTCCTGTCCTCAAAGGGTTAGGCAGAAGTGTACCTTTAGTACACACACATTTCGCCAGTTATTTTTAATTCCCATGTAGCTAATAGGGGGCGAGCCTATTCCCATTAACCGGGCACCACAAATCCAGACTTCGGGACGCTACTGAGAAAATCCTGATAAAAATTCTCAATAGGTAACGCATTGTCCAATTCAGGGATCGAACCCAAGATTTCCTGCTCAATAAGAGCACTTGCGAACACTACATCAACGAAGCATAATTTATCTCTACAAATAAAGCCGAAAACAAACATCATTAAAGTATTTGTTCTTATAATTACCGCCAACACTGATCCTGTTCCCTCTAAGGCAGCAAAGGCCTTTTCTAAATCTTCAGGCCCTACATTGGGAAACTCGTCGACACCACTCGGACAGAGGAAGCATTTGAAACCCACCACGCCAGCCTTCACAAGGTCTCGCAGTGAATCCTGAAAATAATACGTATATTTTGAAGTTAGAAATAGGTATATTATACCAAAAAACCGGCCCAGTGCGTGTCGGACTACGCACAATGAAGGGTTCCGTAGTTGGGATGAATTTATCCCAAAAACAAACTTAACACTGTAGTTGAAAAACATGTTCTCCCATACATCGACATACGCCACGGTCAATTATCTAACTGCAAATGTAAGTTTGTAATCGGGTAGGTCGGTCAACGGAAAGTACCCTATAGGTTTTGATTTATATGCGACTATCAAAATATATCGCATTTATGGGCGTATTTTTTTATTGCGTTGACATGGAAGCTTGATTTTTTTAGAGCTCCAAGGGACCTGACGTATCTGATATAAATTTCAACCTGATACCTCCACGCATTCCTGGGAAAAAGGGTCTTGACAGACTGACTGACAGACAGACAGACGGACAACGAAGTGATCCTATAAGGGTGCCGTTTTTTTTATTTTTAGGTACGGAACACTAAAAAAATAAGAAAAGATTTATTTCGGTGTCTTCAAATTTTATCTAAGTCAATATTAATGATTGAGAAGAAATAATTCAACGCGGCAACGCCTCCGCTTTAAATAAATTCAAATTAACTACGGGAAGTGATTTGTCGTTTTACCTATTCCAAGAGTGAATAACCTAGCTTTGAGTAAAAATACGACTTGTATGGTATTTTTTTTTTGCATAAAGACATAGGTATTTAACGAATTCCGTTTATCTTTTTGAAAGTTTATTATTATTTTGCTTTTTTATTATGGTGTGACAAAACTCATAACATTTTAAACTTGTTCTTTTACCCAATTATGGTAAAAATATGTCCAATGAAAAAGCAAATAATGGTTATGATATGGGAACAAATGCGTCGATCACCGTCGTAAACCCTTTTCGTGTTAGATACTAAAATCATTTTATGTAATGGGAATTTAAATAATTCCCTAAGGTTCTGGTCTCTTCGCACATAACATTTATCCTGCGCATGCGTAATTTGTTGGACGTAATGTACAGCGTATAAGCGCCTCGTAGCCGCCGCTTAAGTGCCGCATATGAGGCACGTAGCAATAGCTAAAGCCACGAAGCAGGATCGTAGGGACCGCGTAGCAGGAGCGTAAGAGCGTAGGCGCGGCGTAGTAGCTGCGTAGCAAGAGCGTAGGAGCGTAGGCGCGTCGTAGCAGCAGCGCAGGTGCGTATGCGCGGCATAGGCATCACGTGGGACCCTGGGCGGGAATCGCGAGCCGATTTCCGGCCACCGTAGGCGCGGGCTTGCGGACGGTGAGCAATGTGCTCGCCGTCCGATAATGACCAGGCCCGGGTCGATGGCGCGTTGTGTTCCACCCGCGCCTCAAAGAGATGTCAACAGAATTGACGGGGTCCGCTAGGGCCGATGCCTTCCGGGGCTGCGAACATAAGGGCCGAAAGGGAAATCGTGGCCCCCCGGCAACATGGCAACTGAAGGAACACAAGTGGGTTTTAGTCAGTAAGAGTCTGACACGCCCTCCCGCTCCACCCAGAGCGGGAGAAGTTATTTGATAATTTCCCACCCAAAAAAAGGCATCACGTGGGACGATCTATCGTTTCGATACAATAATTGATTCCGACGAGAAAACAATATAATGGATTTGTTGCTAAAAACAAAAGTAGAGAAAAAAAAAACAGTCAACCGTAACTGATTATTTGGTGCAATTTTCTGAGTATGTATAAAATAACTTCAAACATTTGCATCACTATTGTATGTAGACTAGGTACATGCTGGTGAGATAACATGGCATTGACGCGTCGTCTGCGCTGGACAAGCGCCCAAGGCGAATGTTCATCTTTAATTATTAATTTATTTTATACTTACATCGTTTCCTACAATAACTCCGCCCCAGAATCCTACATCCACATAGACGTTTCCTTCGGCGGAAGATGCTTTAGTTTTCAAGTTATCCAAAGTCGTGGTTGGTGGAATTGAGTTCCTGGAAAAAGAGAGTTAATATGTAAAACAATATAACATTTATTCTCGAAAAAGTATGAAAGACCGCTGAGTTATTTCGTTGCAGATCTTAGATTATCTAGTAATATGTTCTCTGATAGAAAAGACAGAAATCATCTTAGTATATAGGATATCGATAATCTATATCTGTACTTTATTTTTTATTTTTAATATATAAAGCTGAAGAGTTTGTTTGTTTGCTTGGACGCGCTAATCTCAGGAACTACTTCGATTTGAAAGTTTTTTTCAATGTTAGATAGCCCATTTATCGAGGACGGCTATAGGCTATATATCACGCTAAGACCAATAGGAGCGGAGCACCAAAGTAACTATTATGATATATGATAAACTATCTTCTCTACTGTATTTTATTGATTACTAGCTTCTGCCTGCGGCTTCACCAGCGTGGAGGTCGGAAACTATCCCACGGGAAAGTACTACCAGGATAAAAATATCCTATGTCTTAACCTATGTCATAGTCTACCTGTGTGCCAATTTCCATAGAAAGCGTAAAAAACAAATAAACATACAAACAAACAAACTCACTTTCGCATTTATAATATTAGTTAGGATTTCGCTAAAAGTGATTGCTGAACAAGATTTCAAATCATCATTGGAACTCACGGTAAGCTATCAAATAGATTGATTTGATTGATTGATTGCAAAAGACACTATTCATTATCAACATTCTCCCGCCGTTATCAGCAGGTCGCAATGTTTTTTTTCCTTCCATTTTTCTCTATTTATTTAGACATATTATCATCTTTCACAATATCTATTCATCGTTTCTTCAATATTCCTCTACTCATATCAAAGGAAAAACTTAAAAAAACTAAAAGGTTCTTAAAATTAAAAGGTAGATAACTATGACATTATACGATTATCAATGAGCAATATAGCCACAACTCGACTAAAAGTAGGGTAATGTTTTATCGTATATACGAACAGGCACGTTATAGGCACTACGATTTATAAATGGGGTCAGCAGAACAACTAAAGTAACTATATTGTGTGTAGAGACTACAGTAACCCGACGTACGCACGGACGTAATAAAATCGCGGCGGGATTTTATCGCGCATTGGATTTTCAACTTTCGGTGTCCAACCGAGCGTTGAGAATCCAACGCGCTGACTCTCGTCCCAGCGAGCGCGTTGAAAAAACATACTGTTGGATTTTCAACTCTCGGCGCTAAGCAGAGCGTTGAAAATCCAGTGCACGAAAATAAATCGCTGCGATTTTATTACGTCCGTGCGTACGTCGGCTAACTCCAACGTATTCAATAACATTTTTAGTTCATCAATTAATGATCCTTAAGAGTATGCAATTTCTGTGATGTCATTATTAGTGTCAATTAGTAATTAGAACAATACTTGGCACTATTCAATATTGATAGTTAATTACTGTTCGTGATAGTCGGTCAAGAGTTAATTAATGGCTTGCACTTCGCTTGGGTGTCGATAAAACAGTCAAGTACCTTTTTAAGTAGCAAAATCGTTGGCATGTAAACAAAATTCTGTGTATTCTTTATTTTCCATTGATATAATTATTAAATCCAAATCCACGTGGATACTGTAAAAAAATCGAAGAATTACTACTCTATGACGTAGGCATGTGATGTCTGTAGCATGCAGACCTGGTATTACCGTCAGCATTGGGTACTTTTTATGTCACCTGCTTTCGGCTACCTTGTAAATTGTTTTATTATTCTCTTTGCCATTAAATTACAGTTGAGTGGATTTTCTGACTCAAGCCAATAAGGATTTTCTTCTTTCTTCCAGCTAAAACAAAACTTTGTTCAACTTACAAGGGCATGTCGACGATGGTCGTGATGCCCCCGGCGGCTGCAGCGCTGGTGGCTGTACGGAACCCTTCCCATGCCGTGCGACCCGGCTCGTTGACGTGCACATGGGAGTCTACCACACCGGCCAGCAGCGCCAGGTTCCCGCCATCCACCATCTGAAAGCAGGGGAAGAAGATTTGAATCAACTTTATCTTGGAAGTTAGTTCATAGTCGACGATAGCGGTTTTGTCCTATCGGGAGGCCGGTCCGTTAGACCGTGACCTAACCTGTAAAGATGTTGTGTTTATGTGTGTTTTTTTTCGAGTACAAAAACTAAAATGATCATAACAAGGTTCGTGCCTTTATTGTCATTAAAAGTGCACCATAGATCACCATAGACACGATTATAACTTAAGCGAAGATAATGCAAATTATCCACCATTAACTAATTACTTTGAAGACTTGTTTGAGGAAAATGATGTTCCTCACACGAGGTGCAAAGTTTAAATAGCTGAGAGCTGTAAAATAACGTGTTACCTTGATCTTTCCATCGCTTTCAGTTAGAATTGTATCTGCCTGTTCCCTAGTAACAATTTGTTCGATGGTACCGCGTTCATCAACCAGCACACCGCCATCAGTGACACCGCTATCAGTGACTAGCCGTTTGCTCAAAAACAAGTGACGCTCAGACAACGCCATCGCAACACCGACTGGCAACAACTATGCTAATCGAACCACGAGCGTCCAACACCACCGCTGTATAATTTACAACTAACTATTGATCTCATGACCACGCGCTATTAGCGGATTCTGTTATCGTGAAAACTTTATGACCATTGTAAACAAACAAATGGACGATAGTGATAAAAATGACGAAAGATGTACGATAAGAGTAAAAATGGTGACTTGTATGTACCTAAATCATAATTTTCCTTTTATTTGAAATATTGATGAGATCGATCAATGAACCGTTAAAGTAGGTACTAACGTATTATTAAAAGAATTACAAAAAAGCATCTAAAAGATCGAAATATGAAAGCTGGTTAAACATGAAGCTGACCGAGCCAAAGACTACACTACTGATAATGATGATTTTGCACTAATCGATTTGATTTTCCTACTCATGAAATAATAGCGGCTCTGTAACAAACGTTGTTAATTTCTGTCCCCATTGTTCCTTATTTAGTCATAATAATAATGATACACAATGAAGTGTAACTACGAGTACAATAGATAATTTGATTTTAAATTTAATTTCATTTTAAACTGTGAACCCATACTGAGCGTGGGCGCGGAGCATCTGACACCAAATGTTGACGAATCATACAATAAATGCCAACGGCCTGCCTTGAACTTCGCCTTGAAACAGAGCTCGCAGCACGCGGGGTGCTCCAGGCCATCGCCCGCCACCACCAACTCCCCCTCGCGGCACACACAATGCTAGTGCACAAGTACTCAGTAAACTGTAAACACATACCGGTTCCGTTTTGTCCTTTTTCCAAAGGGCAGGATGATCCAGATTCCGAATGAGCCATTAATAATTTAATAATAAAAAGTCTTGTTCTAGCATCAGCTCATTACGCGCAGACATGCACAGGTCCACGTAAATGCGAATAATAACAACGTCTACATGAGCAAAACTTCCTAAAAAGCTAGGTCACTCGTTCAGGTCAACTTTGAACGTTTGAAAACAAGGGCATTGCCAATTTCAGGGTCCACTTAGTTCGTGTGTGTACAGTTAGGTGGTGTGCCGATGGTGACAGCGTCGTGCCGGTAAACAATGCGAGTGACATTGGCGGCCAGAAAGGAAGAAACGCTTCGTGCATAGTAATGATAGAGAAGCTCGGTGCGCCAACGCACCTCGACACCACGTACGCTTGCAATGCGTGAGTTCGGCCACAGGACCTGACGTCCCACAACTGACAGAGCTTTACTACTAGTCGTATATTTTATAGAACTCATAAAAATATTGACGAGTGCAATCTAATAATATATGGTTTACCTATCACCAAACTAGACACAAAAAATGGCTTGACTTATGAGGCACGGTGCTGTAAACAAGGATAAATTCGTGACAAACTCAACCACCAGTTGATGATCCCTTGTCAAGGTCATGCAAAGCTTTTGAAACACAAACTGACACATCAAGGAGTGCGCGGTTCCTTTTAATGCTAATATTGCAATGTGAAATGTGGAAAAAGCGTGAACTTTGAGTTGTGTGACTGTTGTGTTCTAATACCTACAACGCAACGCAACGAATAAAGGTAAAAGATTTTTTGGATTCTTAGTACTTTCCTATACATTCTCAGGATATTCTTTAAGATCAGTGGGATAGAGATGAAGCTCTACAGGACGTGTAGCTCCATCGCTTTCTCCCACTGAAGTAATATTAAAATAATACTGCTTTATAAGCTGGTGGTAGGCCCCCAGCACTTTGATACTTCAGACCTGTAAAAATCCAATGTAGAGCTAAATAAATTTGAAAAATCCAAAAGTGCACGCCTCATAACGCTGATTCAAAAACAGAAAAATATTTAAACGACTTTTCATGAAGTATGTTTTGACTGCTTTTTTACCCATCAATATGGGTAAAATTTCTCAAACTGTCAAAGTCTATTTAGGTTTGCTTTGTTGGCTGCTAGGCAACGGAGGAAGGTCGAAGTAGGAAATGTATATAGATATATCTGTTTATACAACATTATGTGATAAAACGAAAAATTTACAGGAGAGGCAAAAATGCGCGAACTGAAACTTTGAATGCAATTTTGACATAGTTGCTTTAAAGATATTGGAACAAACTGAAAAGTATTTTTTATTAGTATAAGATGGAATTATTATGTATTATACATAATTACAGTTAAGTTAATTCTTATCTGGTTTTGTGGACTTGAGACTATTTATCTTGTAACATAAATTTCATCTTACATTGTCATATATACGATTGGCTATTTCTTTTCATAGATGTCACAGGACTTAATGTCGTATACCATTATGTAGAACAGTACCCTAATTGCGTAACTTATTTTCGTAAACAATTTTGCCTAATTTGTTCATTTTGACAGTTCAACAACATTCATTGCGTTATTTACGTTGTCGAGCAGATTTTTTTTCCAAGTTATGAAGCAATGGATTAGCAATCTGTTTCAAATCGAAACAAATTGTGATTGTGTTGCATTACGCAATTAGGGTACTGGTTCTTACAATTTGAATGGTGCAAGAAACATATTTTCAAAAAAAGTGGAGTTACTATTGTATACCTCTGAGGTACAGATATAGATATTTAAGTTTTTTATTAATTATAAACTAATTAAACTACTTTGAATAAAAGAGCCATTTTCAATAGGGTTCTTCTTATGCCTGAAACGAATCTATAAAAAAAAATTGACTCAATGAATTGATTTTTTCGCAAGCTACGGTGTTTTCAGGTTTCACACTTGATTGACGGGAAAAAATGTAAAACTATTTTGATGTATTTTTAGTTTCTGCTGCATTAAATAAATTTTGGAAAGTACAGAATTAATCTCCATTAAATTGTCTATAAAATGGTATATAAATTAAGTAGGTTCTTGTGTACTAGCAGGAGTGTAACAATAAAAACAGTTGCAGAAAGGAGGCAAAACAAATGTTTCGATCGTAAAGCACTCTCTGATAGTTTGGTACCTGGTTAGGTACAGTACATAGTATAACTAAGGAAATACAATGAAGATGCCAAATTACTTGTTAAATAATATATTAGCTAGCAGATGATATACAATACGAATCGGTTAAGGAATGACAAGTCTGTTAGGAAAAAACTCCATAGCAACTGTACATTTCTAGTAAGGAGATTATGCTCTGTGATGTGCAAACTCCAACATAACCCCCCTTATCACTAGCATGATCGTTATATCAAACCAAGTGAGAATCTCAACCCATTAAGCCTTGGTCCAGATAAACTCTTAGTTAACATATCTGCTTCCATATGGGCACTTGGACGGTATTCTATTTGAACTTCTTTCAGCTGTCGTATGAAATGTAGTTTCGTATCAATATGCTTTGTCTTAGAGCCAATCATAGGATTTTTCGTCAATTGTATGGCGGCCTGGTTATCATTATATATTTTGACGATGGGTTGCCTCCATTGTGATATATCGTCTATTAAACGTCTTAAGTGGATTGCTTCCTTAGCAGCTTCGGCCACACACGTGTACTCTGCTTCCGCAGTTGACAAGGCTACACTCTTTTGTTTTCTGCTTTCCCAGCTAACGGGAGCACCGGCGAGTTTAAAACAATAGCCACTGTACGATCTTCGGTCTATCGCGCAAGATGCAAAATCTGCATCAGCTTGACCATACAACTCCGTTTTAGTTTTCTTGTAGCACGGGCCTATGTCTTTGGTCCCTTTTAAATAACGTAGTACACGCTTCGCGCTCTTAAAATGTTCCTCTCCAAAACAACTGTTGAATTGTGATAAATAGCTCACACTGAACATTATATCAGGCCTGGTGGCCACGGCTAAATACATCAGTGTTCCAATCAATTGTTGGTATGGTAATTTTCCGTCACATTTTTCATTTTTCTGTAATTTTAGATTAAGTTCCATTGGTGTAGTTGTTGACTTACAGTCTTCCATGTTAAATTTCTTCAACACTTTTTCGATATACCGTTCTTGATATAATTTTATTTCGTTTCGTCCTTGCCTTTTAATCTGTATTCCTAGAAGTTGTTCAGGCTCTCCTAGATCCTTCATTTCGAATTTTTCATTTAACACCTTTTTTATTTCTTTTAGTTTTGAGTCGCAGGAGTAAGCTATTAACAAATCATCTACGTATATTGCTATCATCATTTTAGTTCCCCCTTTCTCCAATATATATACGCAAGGATCAGCTTCTGATGGGAGAAACCCCATTTTTTCTAGCTCGCTACTCAGTTTTAGGTACCATTGTCGACCTGATTGCTTCAGGCCATAGAGTGCTTTTTCAAGATGGCATATTTTCTCTCCTTTTATGTTTTTTAAATCCTCTAACATTTTCTTAGCTTGATGGAAAAGTGTCAAATTATTGTTACCACTTTCTTCCACCATTATTTCTGCCACATATTCTTCCAAGTAGTCTGGCATTTCCATTGCTATTTTCTTATCTAGCACGCCATTTAGGTAAGCTGTCGTGACATCCATTTGGTTAAGTTTCAAGTCCTCTTCCACAGATATAGCGATGACGCTTCTGATTGAACTAAGCTTTGCAACGGGTGAGTATGTCTCATCATAGTCAACTCCAGGTCTTTGCCTAAATCCTCTTGCAACTAGTCTCGCTTTCTTTGTTTCCGTGTTTTTCGGACCTATTTTCTTTTTTAATATCATTTTGAAATCTACAAGATTCATTTCTTTCTCTCGTTTTGCGATATGCCACGTACCGTTCTTTAAATGTGCTCTAATTTCTGCTTTTATGGCATCATGCCAGTACCTTTCATTTCCCTCTTCTTCTTCTTCTTCGCATAGATACATTTTATTAGCCATTTCCTCGTCGTTTCTGCCTTCCATCTCATAGTCCTTAGCCCATATTGGCCATTGTCTTTTTCTTTGAGATTGTCTTCTGTTATTGGCATCATCATGAACTGTTTCGCCTTCGGTTGCTTCATGTTCTTCATGATGTTCGACTACTGCTTCATCGACATTTTCATTAAATTCATCAAGTGCATCATTGAACGTATCTCCGAAAACATCGTGTGGTGGAGAACCAAGTTGTGTCAATGATGGGGTCTCATACTGCGTTGAAAAACTGGGTACTGCGTCAGGTTTTGGCGATTTATGCTTCATTTTTACGTCGATTTTTATTTTCTCGATTGTTTCTTCTTCATGTTGCCTTTTAGATTTTACTGTTTGATCAGTACTTCTTTTATTGATATCTTTTCTATTTTCCCTTGTTTCTTCAAAATTTGCACAGTCTTTTCCGTAAAACATGGTATTTACAAATTTTACGTCTCTGCTTATTATGAATTCTTTTGAATCAGGAACGAAGATTCGGAACCCTCTGGCACACTTTGCGTATCCAACAAATACGCCTTCGGTAGCTCGAGGAGCAAATTTCCATCCTCTTTTAGGTCCTTTTCTAAGGACAAATGTTTTCTGCCCGAATATATGTAGGTGTCTTGCAGATGGTTCACGACCAATCCATTTTTGGAAAGGCGTCTGTCCATTCAGGGCTTTAGTTGGGCATCTATTCGTTACATAGTTTGCTGTATGAATTGCATTTGCCCACAGCTCCTCTGGAACATTTGATTCAAGCATTAGGCATCTCGCTTTTTCGACTAATGTCCGATTTTTACGCTCTGCAAGTCCATTACTTTGAGGTGTGTAGGGTGACGTTAATCTGCGTTGTATTCCATGTTGCATTAAATAATCATTAAAGTTTTTGTTTTTGTACTCGGTACCATTGTCTGATTGTAGATATTTTATTTTAAGTTTTAATGCATTTTCCGCCATGTTTTTGTATTCTGTGAATATCTGGAACACCTCGCTTTTATTTTTCATGAAATATACGCAGCAATATCTAGTGAAATCATCAATAAAGGTCACGAAGTATCTTGATCCAGCATGAGTTTCAACTTGCATAGGTCCACACACGTCGGTATGAATAATTTCCAGTGGCTCTCTTGTCTTTATACCATCTGAGGTATTAAATGGTAAGCTCGTCATCTTTCCTTTCAGACAAGTTTCACAGTCTCCCAACTTTTCC
Source organism: Agrochola litura (assembly GCA_949152395.1). Taxonomy (NCBI): domain Eukaryota; kingdom Metazoa; phylum Arthropoda; class Insecta; order Lepidoptera; family Noctuidae; genus Agrochola; species Agrochola litura. The sequence continues at coordinate 13,627,774 of OX424502.1, forward strand.
TTTTCTTTAATTTCTAATCCTTTTATTAGTTCTTTCTTGGATGCTGCTTTCAGGTCAGATTCATTTAAATGTCCGAGTTTCTTGTGCCACTTCATAATATTTGTATCTTCTTCTACTGAGTTGGCCTTTTCTACTTCGTCAAATCTCATGTAATACAAATCATTCTCTCTATTTGCCTTGAGCACAATCTTGCCGCCGCTGTTTTTTATTAATGCCTGATCTTTCTGGAATACGACCGTGTATCCGTTGTCAGTGACTTTTCCAACTGATATCAAGTTCATGGACAATTCTGGTACATATAGAGCATTATTTATATCGTAGTGTCCATCTTTCACTCTAACCGTGATTTTTCCTTTGCCCTTTACTTGAGTGACATACTGATCGGAAGCCAATTTCAATGTTCCAGACTCATTGTTTAGTGTGTCAAATTTCTCCCCATCGCCGCACATATGAGATGTACATCCGCTGTCAAGGCACCAAATATTTTTCTTTAAATGGTTCGCAGTCGTTAGGCAAATTGGGTGCACACTAAAACTTCCATGATTTGATTTATTTTCACTATATCCGGCTCTTGCTTGGCACTCAGAAGCCTTATGTCCCCTTCTTTTGCATTTATTGCATCTGAACTTGAAATTTCCGCTATTATTGTTACTTCCTTGTCTTTTATTTTTGCTATAAAAAGCATCTTCCGTGTTATCTCTATTGTTGCTATTCTTTCTGGCTTCACTTTCTTCAATAATCTTAATCTTTAAATTATCTGGGCTTGGTAAACTGTCTCTAGTTTCAATGGCAATTCTGAAATTTTCGAAACTGTGTGGCAGGCTATACAGTATCATAATGCTTAATAGTTCTGGATGGATTTCCACAGCCATAGTCGCTAGTTTATCGACCACATCCATAAAATTGCTTAAGTGATCCTGCACATCGTCTTTTTCAGCCATTTTCTTCAGAACGAGCTGTTTAAGCAAAGTTGCTTTTCGTGCAGGTCCCGAACTTTGATGAATAGACTTTAGTTTGTCCCAAACCTCTTTTGATGTTTTACAGCCAGTTACCTGCTTGAGCTGAGGTGGAGACATCAATAGCATTATCTCAGCACGGGACATCGTGTCCCTTTTCTGGAACTTCTCTGTCTCTTCGGCAGTCGCGTTCACAGATAATTTTGTGGCTCCGCTTGCGTATTCCCACAGCTCATTTTTTATTAGGATGGCCTCAGCCTGTACGCACCAGGTATCATAGTTAGTTTTACTCAGTGGTTCTATACGATACGATGACGACATCGTTTCTCGAACAAACCACGCTCTGCTACCAATTGATAGTTTGGTACCTGGTTAGGTACAGTACATAGTATAACTAAGGAAATACAATGAAGATGCCAAATTACTTGTTAAATAATATATTAGCTAGCAGATGATATACAATACGAATCGGTTAAGGAATGACAAGTCTGTTAGGAAAAAACTCCATAGCAACTGTACATTTCTAGTAAGGAGATTATGCTCTGTGATGTGCAAACTCCAACACTCTCTAATGCTTCGCATTAATAAGTCGTGCAATTTACTTTATATGTGTTTACTCAAAAATGCATGTAATGTGGTCATTATTTTGACAACCTTGTTTGAGCAAAGTCGACCTTGCCGTTCTGTTTCAAGGAGCGGCCGGCAGCTTTGCTGGTCGCTCTAACAGGCCGGCAAAACATTGCCGGCCGCTATTTTGACGTTTCAACGTTTTAAAAAATCAAATGCAAAAAGGTTTTATTTAAAACACAGCTGTTTGTATTCATAGAGATAGGTACAAAAAGATTTTATTCCATATTTGGCTGTATAGTTCCAACTACCATTGTTAAAAAAAAAAAACATAGAAGTAACAAAAGCGCGGTTCAGTGAAAATTTTATTTTTATTTAGTGACTTTTTTGCTAAAAATGAGCTCTCAAAGCGAAAATTCTTCCGATTCAATGTGTTTAACACCGCCAGACATTAAAGATGAAGCTAAATTAGTGGTTGAAAATTTAATACCGCGAAACTCAAAGGAAAAATATAAGCTTGCTTATGAAAAATTTGTGCAGTGGAAAATCAGTAGGAAATCTAAATCTTTATCCGAAAATGTTTTTCTTGCGTATTTCAATGATCTTTCCAACAAAATGAAGGTACTTGCATTTTTGAGTAAAGCACTATACAAGCCTTGGCCCACTATGACTGCTTCGCTGGTCACGCTATGATTGCCTCGAGCTAGCCTAGCTACGCTCTAGGCCTTCCAGCTTGGCCATCATTGCAGCCCTTGCTGTCCTCGCTGTAAAGGCCTCGACCTACGGCCTCGGCCTTTATCTCAGCTCGTCCATCAAGTGCTGCACGCTGACCGCGCTGTATCGGCCTGGAGCTGCGCTACGCTGCGCTGTCGGCCATCATCAGGGCGACCAGCAAAGAAGTCATTATAGACCGCGGCAGTAATGTACTATTATTGTTAATATTTTTTACGCCTGACTTTAGGATACTGCATAAATCAGTGGGTAGTATTGGGTATTGGTAGACAGATTACACTGATAGACAAGAATGACCTTAATGAAAGTTAAATGTAATTGAATGGGTTATTTTGTATCTACAACTAGTCTGTAACTAATCTGCATTTTTAGAAAATTTCGATCACCCTCAGTTTTTTTGCAACAGCAATTAATCTTTTTTAAGTAAAAACGGTAAAAAAATGTTTCAAATGAAGAAAAAATTACTTATATTTTAGCAGATTTGGATAGTTCACAGAGTGCCTAGATGTGTGATTAATACCTTTTATAGAAGTTTGGCAGAAATAACAATCTGATACATGGTCTTTCGGTTCGGCCCATATCATGGAACTGCGAACGGCATATGACGAGATCCTTTAGCCCATGATGTTAACAAAGTGACACACTGTGCACTGCAAACACTAGGAGTCCAGGTTTTGTCAAAATTTCGCGCCGGAAAACCAAAATAATTAAAATAACAGTTTTTAACTAATGGTGTCAAACTACGACGTTGACTTTTAATAGTAAGTTGACCGCAAATATAACAGAAGTTATCAGGATTGTTTACACACACTCTCGGCATCTTAGTATGATGTATAACACTAATCTAAAAAAAAAACTGTTTTAATTTCAATATTTTTTCGTTAATTTAATTTATTCGGAAACTCACGTCGGTAAGCAAAATTCGCGTAATCGAGTAAGTCGATATTTTATGAAAACTGAAGGTGATTGAACAAAACTAAGTAGGTATGGGGTTTATATGCGGGTAGGTAGTAGTGTTTGAAAATATGACTTGATTTCGTTTAACAAATTTACTGTTTATCAGTGTTATTTTTCAATCAGGTACCCTAATGTAGACTACCTATATAAAACATCTGGCAAATCTTGATGGGATCAAGACATGACAAACAAGATCGTAAAACAGGTTAGTAAATTAATTTTTAGTTCATAAACCCAAACCATCGTTAAGTGCAAATAGCAAATTATACTTATTTGCTAGTCTGATTATTCAAAATCTTATATCGATAATTCATATTATGATTAAAGATTTATAACATTATTGAAAAATATAAACCAGTCCATACTTAAATCTGAAGTGCCAGTTAGCACTTACTTCTTAAAAAATATACATACAGACCAACATAGAACCTCTTCCTTTTTTTGAAGTCCGTTAAAAATCAGGGAACAAAATACGCATTCAGTAATTAAAATTTTATTTACATGGAGAAAAAAACGTTCCTAACGCGTTGCGGAAAAATTTAATTAAGGATGGCCGCCTCACTTTTTGCGCAATATGTGAAACATCCCATAATAATGTACCTGCTTTGTCTGAACTCTTCAAAACAGTAGTTGGGCTGCTCCTCTATATTTTTAGGGTTCCGTACCCGAAGGATGCCAAACAGAACCCTATTACACTATTATTATTATTTTTTACGTCTTTTACATATCTTGGGACCCTGGAGTCCCGGACCTTTGGAAGGTGTACGAGGGGCCGAAGCCAACTCGCAGAGGCCCCTTAGACGTTTTTTAAAATGAAATGAGGCACCAACCAACGCAACGATTATCCCTGTTGGCACTATGCTAGTACACCCAAGGACAACCCCCGGTTGGTGCAGGACTATTGCAGGATATAGAAACAAAGATATTGGATTTCGGTGGCTAAGTGAACTGGTTATCTAGAACTATGAAAAAACTTTGGCCCCTGCCTGACCAATATTTTGTATAAAATACACAGGAAAATGGCAGGGGGTGACTTGCACACTCAATTATGAGCCCCCGAAAATGGTCGCTAGCACAAAGTGTCGTAGTGACAAGGGGGCAACATGTCCTGAGGTGCTTATCAGGAGGGGAGAGGTATATCCACGTCTACCAGGACAATCCCGGAAGTACGGTCAAGATCCCTAGCAGCACTTACTGGAATACTTCTTTCTTTCGAGCACGTTTGCTCTTGCGAATCTCCACTCAAGCCGGCCAATAATGGCAAGAATGAGGTGGGAGCTCAGTTCCTCGTCAGTGTTCACTCTAGCCGGTCAGTAAAGGCAAGTCAGAGATGAGGAACAAGACTTCTCCGGAGATTTAGGTTCCGTGGGGTCGCTCCTGCCCAACAGCTCGCCACATGCTGCCTTGCGGGTTTCTGTATCTCTCTTGGTCTGACTCCTCATCCTAGACCTGTTCTAGCAAAGTAATTTCTACCGGCACAGACCTAGAGTTCGGAGCGCGCAAACCCCACCACGACGCCAACGTAGTACGGCGGTGGGGTTATTATTATTATTATTACGTCTGTCTGTCAGCGGGCTGTATCTCATGAACCGTTATAAATAGACGGTTGAAATTTTCACAGATTTTGTATTTCTATTGGCACTATAACAACAAATAATAAAAATTAAATAAAGTTATAAATTAAAGGGGGTCCCCATACAAGAAACGCATTTATTCGGCGTTTTTTGCGGCGTAAATATTGTACGGTGGTACACACGGCTACACATCAAGCTATACATTTCCAGTTTATGCTGATCTCGCATTGTATAGAATTTCTGTACAATGCGAGGTCAGTTTATACTGGAAATGTATAGCTTGATGTGTAGCCGTGTGTACCGAACCCTTCCTGAGTCTGACTCGCACTTGGCCGGTTTTTTTGTAAATAATCATACCAAACAATTTATTACCAAGAGTCAATAACCAACTTTATGGAAATCTTTACCTATTGACATTTTTTTTATTGATCCATTCATTCTTTTTTTTATGAGTAGTTCATTAATTTTATTAGACTGGAATAACGGTTTCATTATCCGTTTTATAAGATGTTTCATTTAAGTGAAATATAGTATCTGCCACATTTTTCCATTTGACAAAATAATCTTATGGGAAAATAATAATAAGACCTCTATCCATCATCTATCTTCTTTCGAAAGTACTCTGAAAGAAATAAATTCTTACTGATTACAATCTCTTCAAAACATAATGGATTGAGATTTATCAATTCTGATGCTGGACTATAAAACAACTCTAACAAAAAACCCATTGCCGAAAATAGGTTGTCTAATGAAATATTCGAGAATAACTGAACGACAACGACAACCTTTTGTAAGCACAAAGCGGATTATTATTTTCAGTGCCCATCGATGAAACATCGCAGAAGTTTACTTTTTTATGAGATTTATTAGGTCGCTCTCATAAAGCTTCCGTAAAAAATAGGATTTAATTGGTCTTAACACTTTAAAGCTTAAAAAGCTCTGCGAAGCTCTAAGCAATGATGAAAGAATAATAAAGACTGCAAAAGCTTTGACAGTCAAGTAGTTCTATTAATAAAGAGCTTTTCAAATCGCTTATTGGGTCAGAAAAAACTTACAAATTAACCGGTAGTTTAAAATAATAACAATTTGTCTCATCTTAGGGTAACCATGAGTTTTTGACTGAAGATAGATATATGATTGCGTGAAACACACCGGTGCAGTAGGTTCTGTTGAAAAGGTTGTAAAAGTAGTACCTATAAAGTATGAAACTCTGGTTTTATCGTGAATAATTAATTTATAGGGTTCTTCAAAGACAATTCAGTTTGATTGTAGTCCAGCCATTAAAACCCTTGTTCCTTCGATCATGCATTGATTTTTGCTTCTTGTCGATACAGTCATTGGTAGAGTTGAAAAAGTACCGAGATTTTGTTTCCGTTTGAGCTAGTTTCCTCTCTAGTACATGTCCCTAAACATCTCTGATTCTTGTGCACTAACGTGGGTGCGACGCGAAGCTCGGCTCGATGACACCGGGGTATTTAACACTAGGTGACGCGAGCGCCGCCCGCTCAGTCGCACCAGACCCGCGCACGCGCAGCTTCACAACACAGGGGTAGTGTTTTATTTATACCCTATTGTAGTTACACAGGATAATACAAAATAGGTACGTTTAGAACACAATTTTACATTGCATTTTGATTTCATCAATTTTCGGCAAAAAATGAACACTATGTTATTTAATGTGCGTACAGGAAAATGCCGGTAAATTTACAAACAGAAGTTACATTAAGGTATTTTTGGTTTTCAGATATAAGTTCGAAGTATCCCTGAAAGCTCCCCGTCATGGGGCATAACTTCACAGTCTGGGTAAGTGTTATGTTATAGCATTCACTTAATTTTTCTTCAAAGTTCAATTTATTTTATTTTATATGCGCTACTTGATTAGGTATTTAATTTTACACAATAACGTTTATTATATTAACATAAGCATGTGCCTAAATTATATTTCCTTTAAACATAACATCTCATGTTCCATCTAAATAAATGTGAGTTTATAGCATGTCATAAAATTAGGCATATGTAGATATTGATCACAATGATTAACAAACACATTTAAGTTAATAGGAATATCGATTATTATTTATGGGTCAAGTTTAATGAACTCTTGTCTCTTATATTAACACAAAAATAAATTCGAGAAAACACCGTATTTTGTTATTCCTAGTACATACTCGTACATACGTAACGATACAGATGCCTGTCGTGTACCACCTAATACTTAACTGTTAATACATTATTTGAATACTGTTCCAAAATTTGCTTCGGTGAAATAAGTAAGTGTCTCTTTGGCTCATTTCAAATGCACGACATGAATGCCCACTTATATATAAAGTCATATGAGAAAGTTAACTGCAACACCTGCATGATATGAGGCAGTGGGGCACACGTGGTCGGGAGCAAGGTCGGGACCAGGGTAAACCAGGGCATTACTTAGTACGAAACCGGTCTTTGTATTTTTGTACCTTTGCATGGAATATGCTCTACTTAACTTTGTTGTTTATTTATTTACCTAAATGGATAATCGGTTTTGCAATTTGAATTAATGTCTATAGCGGTATTTCTAAACCGTTTTGGTTAACGAGAATTATTATTCGATGGTTAACAATAAACCCCAAATCGTTACCGGTTAAATACAGAAAGTTATAACTAGGCTGGCAATACTGTAACATGTAACAGTCTCCTTTAATGTTTATTCAAGTGATTAGTTTCGGAATCTTTTGAGAAGAGATAGCGGTACTTACCTATATAGAAGTGTCTTGAAATATCATCAAAACAACATTACTTGGTTAGCAAGTACCACTAAAACACGAGAACATAAGCAAATAACAGACGCGTGTTATTGACAAAGCTCGGGTAACTGTGGTTTAAAAGTGTTCTTCAAGCAATGACTAATTTCATGTTAAGTTTGAAGAAGTGACAACGTTGTACAGGCTTTATATCCTCATCGTGACTCATTGACATTAATTGACCATTGTTTTTATGGACGGTACAGTTTACTAATAAGCAAAAGTATCTACTTACTATAAAAAAGTGAAAATTTTATTGTAAGCAGCAGAGTTTAATTTTGCCAATATCTTATGAATTCTAAAGCGCAATAACTAATAAAAAAACGACTGTAGAGGACAGCAGATATTTAAATTAGCGCGTACCATAAATGGGTTCTGCGAAATTATCGCTGGTCAAGTGCCTAATTTTCGAAGAGTCTTAGGGCCTAAGCACACGGCGTTTTTTTTTCGCGTGTTCCATGCAACGCGCGTCGACTGCGCGTTTTCTACCTTGAAAAATCAACACTGTTTGCGTTTGCAGCGCGTATACGCGCTCCGACAGCGCGTAAAATAAACGTCATGTGCATGGGCTCTTAGAATCTCTTACTTAGGCATCTACTATATGGAAACCGTCGCATAGATACTATCATACATTTTCTTGAATTTTGTGGTAGTTCAGTGCTTACTGAAATACCATAAAGCCTTTGTAATTATTAAATGCTATTATCTCCAACTGCATACCGAGAGTAAATTACTATCGAAGGTACCCATTAACTCTATTTTATTAAGCAGCTAGCAAAAATGTAGATAATGACCGTGTCTTTACGTGCTACAGGTATTTTAAAGTAAAATATTACCATATTGTAGTCGTCACTATTTTATATGGTAGTATGCAATGCACGCACGGGGACGTATGCTCGTGCGTCGCTCCTTCGGCCTTCATATAAACACAATGTCATGTCGAATCACTCCAGTTTCCTAGAGCATCTACCTATATATTTTTTCCATTCATCTAGGGGTATTTATTTTAATCTCACTATAGACCTCTACAGCTAGACAACAAGTCATAATAGTAGATTGTTTATACGAGGGGTTAAAATAACCCATTCTATCGAGGTAGTTTTACTCCCGAGCTTTCGCGAGGAAGTAAAATAATAGAAACCGAGTTAGAATGGGTTTTAGCGCCGTGTGTTACACTCTACTTTCACTACGATTGCGAGAAAATAAAATAATCCAATATAATATTAAATAGTTTATTTTATTTTAAAAAATATACAATTTGTTCAATCTGAATTTTTAAGGAAACTTTTATCCCAGTATGTACGGTAGTAAAAAGCTAGTTTTACATAAGAATAAAGACTTTTTCGTTTTTGTAGGCTCGTTGGTTACAGACAAAAAATATTTTTTCCCCTAGAGCAAGATATGCTATTTTTTCCCCGCTCTGGTACGCTACAATGATGGACTTTTTGAGCAAGATGAGTAAAAAAAAATTCGGGTTCCATTTTGACAAAAAGTAAATCAACATTATTATGAGGGCATTTTGCATGAGATCGGACTATAAATGCAAATTGAATGCACATATATCTTGACCGTAAATTTAATGAGCTGGCGATTGTAACAATAACACGGCTGGTGGGATTTATAATCATACTTAAGTTATAAATAACAAATATCGTGTTCAAAAAACATTTAAAATTAAAAACTCAAGTCCTAATCGCCAGCGAAATGTCACGCGAAAACACCTTGGACTGGTTGGGGTGGTGACGATGACCCCGCGGGTAGCCGGGCCGCTACCTGCCTCTGATGCCTGTATGCAAATTGTGTTGTTTTCCGAACGACCCGAGTCAATGTACTAGAGATCGTTTATTAGTAATTTATTAGATCGATTCTCCACTCCCAAAATACATCACAAAAGCGTTAGATAATCAGCTATTCCGGTGGTCAAAAATTACCTGTTTAACGAGTAAAGCAGGATTTTGAGAATAACCGCTGCTTGTGTAGAGTAGACGATTTCTAGGTATCTTTATTCCATGCGGAAACGGTTTTCTCTAATATGCCCACGATTTTCCTTCAGCTTGAAAATAAAGCAAACTGCGCAAGATATTCCTATTCAATTTCGGATTAAATGCTATGAGTAGGCGTTTAGGTACACATACATAAACGATTTCATAAGATTTCCTTTAATCGCGAGTTTTCACGAATAGTTTCTTAGAAGGAAGGCATACTGCGGCGTAGGTACGAAGGTATGGATGATATCATTCTATAAGGTTTTACTCCGTTGCAGTGTTGTTGATTTAAACTAATATTATAAAGAGAATTGATTTGATTTTTTGTGTGTTTGTATGTAATAAATAAACTCAAAAACTACTACACCGATTTTAAAAATTCTTTCACCAATAGAATGCTATAAAATAACTGAATAACATAGGCTATAATTTATAAAGATATTGAGCGAGTGAAGCCGCTGGCGGAAGCTAGTGTCTAATAAAGTCAGATTTATAATGATTTGCATTGGCATAAAAACAACTGCACCTATTTATTTTTATGTCAAACTAAATATTTTACTACAAATAACCCGATATTCATCTAAAAAAGTTACGGCCGTTGACATCGTCACCACAATAAAATGAAAATATACACAAATTTTGGTGAACCAGTCTCAAGTGTTGGTCTTAATTCTTGAGTCTGTCAAGTTATGTTAATTACGCAAAGAAGCGGTGCGATACATGATCGAAAGGTCGCTGACCGCTACCGCCTACACTTCATATATTTTCAGTTCGGGCGCCGCACATAGAAAAACCATTCAATCTTTATTAATGGTTCCTTTGTAAGACATCAATTGATTCACCACAAAGGTATTGTTAGCAGAGTAAACTTTTTGTAAGCACTTTTTACAATCTCTACGCTTAACGGTATTCCCTATAAGCTTTAATTTAAATGTCGCTAGATAATTGATACCATTTGTATTGTTACCGATGTCAACAAACTTTTTTATGATAAAGGTCGATAACCTTCAAGCCATCTATTCCATGAATTTAATGCGACACACGATAGCTCTTGTCGAGAATAAAAATTAAGGAAAAGCAGACGAAACACAAAACCTATATATACCAAAGAGTTAATATTTTCGAAGCTCTGCTAATAAACAAAAGACCTTATTCGTCCTTTCCTTGTTTAGTCATTTGAATTTTTTTAATATGATTCTTATTTTTGCAGTGCGCTTTAGCGTTAGCGCTATGCGCGTACGCATTAGCGTCTCCTCGCGCGGGCTTCACGTTCGCACGAAGCGCCGTCGAGACGGTCCCGCAGCACGATCCCATAGCTGCACCGATACGTGCCTCCGTCGAAAGTATACCGTTAAGGTAAATAGAATAAAAATGCTTTAAAAACGGTGTCTTATTATGCACATACCAAGTACCAGAATTGATTCGGGTATTTACGTTATAGGAGCGTTCGTGATGAAGGAGACGAAAGACTGCCATTACGTGACGCTGTGGAAAAACGACCGATCTCACTTATAGAACCGGAATCTTCATTTAAATTATTAGAGGTAATAAATATATTCAGCATCACAAAATACTAACTATGAAAAACATGCATCTGGTTCGAACGTAATGAATTTGCCTTGTCCGTAGGATGCTGAAGTCATTTCGGATGAAGATGGTTTGAGTGGATTGAGATATTACGGAGCTGCTGGCTATCTTAATAAGTAAGGACATTCAAATAATAAGTATTGCCTACTCTGATGTATAATAAATAGTAAAATCTATACTTAACTAAATACAATATTTTCTTGGCAGCAGCACTCGCAATGATGAGAGATTGCAGCTAGGAAATGCGAACTTACAAGGTAACAGACAATTCCATGACTAATTTCTCAATATTTGCATTTACTGTAAGTTTCTCTATATTTATATTATTTGTTTGTTTGTCCAGCGATGCAGCAGACGGTACCGGGCCCCAGAACACGTAGCTTAGTGGTATGCTATATGGAGTCATGGGCCGCATACAGGGCCCCTCCGCTGGCCTTCACCGCAGGATTGGTGCCCAATTCCTGCACACATCTACATTACGCATTCGCCACTATGCATCCTCATACTTACTCTGTTATTCCCAACAATGAAGATTACGATATCGTTAAAGGTAAGAGAAGATATTGGTGACATACTTCAGATGTTCTTCTGATTTCAGTTGCCTTTGCCACATTGTCAACATAAAAACATAAAGGTCTCTTGAACATTTTGCTAGAACACGTAACATACCAATAGAGAAACCGTAAAAACACTCCTTGAAACAAGCAGATAACACGTTCAGTGTCGGGAGACCTCCTGGAGGGTTCACCTAGTCGCATCTGGGAGCCCTCGCGGATGGCTCATTTTAAATGTAGGTTTTTCTTAGCGAACACAGCATTTTAAATTGTGAAAACAAAATCTGATGTATATTTTAACAAGATTTATTAGTACCTATATGCATTGGTTTTAAAATCAAAACAATTTAAAAAAAAAACAATTTTTGTTCACGATTACAAAAATTCACTAAAACTGAACACACTATTTTACTTCGTTTTACAGTGTTTTATAACACGGTTTTAAACCTAATGCCGTTGACCGTCCGCGACATTTAACTTTAGTGCAAACGAAATGCCGATAACTCTTTCGAAGGGTTCACATCCTGTAAAAAAATTGAAAAGTGTTTATTCGCAGAAATACTTCTTTTTACATGATATATTATCTCTGCCAAACTGCACAGCAGTTTGTTGGCAGACGTAGCTCCTTTGTAGGGTTCCCTAGTAAACAAGGAACCCTTATTAGCACATATTTTTGTTTTTCAAATATTTACTACATTTAGGCTTTGACAAAACACATTTAAGATGTACTTATGTATTTTATTTTTAAAAGAGGTTTTTGTGATAGAACTGTCTACAACTCTATATCGACTGGAAGGTTATTAAAAATACTTGGAACTGAAAAAAGTCTACATCTTCGACCATAATAGTTATTGCAAGTGGGCACTACAAATCTTTTCATATTATTGTTACTTTAAGATCTTGATATGTATGGTGGCATGGCGTATGAGTTCTATGAAAAGTGGGTGGAGTCGAAAGTGTTAAAATATCATACCTAATGTTGCTACAAAAATAATCGAAACTGTCAAACCAATAAGATAATTTCTTGCAGGTGGTTACCGCATAGCAACCGGGTTGAAGCGTCGCCTTCACGGGATAAAAGTGATGATCAGTGTAGGAGGTGAAGGCACAGATCGCCTGTTCAGCGAAATGGTACAAGAACCACAAAGACGAAGTATGTTCATTGAAAGCGCTGTTAACTTCATGAAAGAACATGACTTCGATGGACTGGATCTGCATTGGGTATACCCAGGTATGTCATTACCTAAATGATGGTCGACTATATGCCACTTCTGAAATAAGGAACATGTACTAATGTTGAGGATTTTTTTTCAGGTGAAGACGAAAAAGAGAAAGAACTTTTGACAGCTTTGCTTTACGAGCTCCGAGAGAAGTTTTCCTCTTATGGATTCCTACTTTCGACTGTTCTGCCTCCGTTCAGGTAAAACGAACCTTCCTATTTTAGTAAAAGAAACTAAACAATTAAGTACCAAAATATACTTTGAATGAAAAAGAATAAAAGCTCTTAAAAACGACGAAAAAATACAAAAGTTGAAAAAATAATGAAAAATTTTTTTTTTTTTAATGAAAACTTCTTTAAGCGCGTTGGGCATTTTTGAGATGGGACTAAACCATTGATTTCGCGACACTGTGACGACACCAGCTTTTGACCATTAAAAAAAACATCAACGCGTTGATTATCGCGGTGCGTGGAGTAAAAGACATCAACGCGTTGCCGATTTTTTTTCAAGTTTTCATTTCTATCGGCACTCCCGGAATGCCACTGTTTTTTTAAAACTCCTTATCATCATCAGGTATCAAATAGAAGACGGGTATGACCTAAGCGCAGTGAGCGGAGCTACCGACTACACAGTGTTACAGGCTTGGGACATGACTCACGCCCAGCGAGAGGAAGCGCCTTCGAGGGCTGTGCAGCACAGTCCGTTACATAGAGACCCTGGAGCGGCCGCTCGGGACCAGCGATATGATAATATTGTAAGTACACTATAGGCCGCACGGGTCGATCCATCAGGTTAAGTTACGCTTGCCGGGGTTGGTACGTGGATGTATGACAATCGTTACATACCGAGACTCTTCCGTGCCTCGGAAAGCACGTAATGCCGTTGGTCCCGGCTGTCATTCGTCAATCTTTAACAGTCGTTACGGGTCGTCAGAAGCCAGAAGGCAACCAGTCTTACCAAGAGGTATCGTATTACCCAGTTACTGGGTTGTAGAGGTCAGATAGGCAGTCACTCCATGTAAAATACTGATATTCAGCTGCAACCGGTTAGACTAGAAGTTGACCCCAAAATTATTGGGAAAAGGCTAGGCAGATTGATTGATCATGTTTCATGGACTTGTGATTATGATAGAGTCGTATGCATTACGCAGGTTTATTAAAAATAAAGTTTTTCCTCATTGACTCACGACTTCTTTTTTAGTATGTACCTTTATTTACATACATAACATTTAATTCTAAATAAAAGCTTAGCTAATCTCGCAGTCTAAAGTTTCCAAAGTGTCAATAAGTCTTACATATTTCAGTAGGTTGTTTACATCTGAACTCAATTCATTCATGCGTACCCAGCATTTTTTTAGATGTGGGCCAGAAGTAAATAAACTGGATAAGTAGTAGGAATTTGTCTCGATAAAACTCGATAACTACGCATGCGCGCTCGATTCATCGATAGTGCATTGTTTTGCGCAGTAATTTTGAATGTTAATAAATGAATAATTAATTTTGTTACTTGATGTAAACCTAAATTTTTAGCTTCGAGTCAGGGGACCAGGGTGGGGCAGGTGTCCTATCTAGCCCTACCGTGGGTACGCCCATGCATTCATTGGGCACAACGTCTTCACTAATTCCTGAATGTCCAGAGTTAGTCAAAAATTACCTATTTAATCATTTCCACAGGAATTCATGGTAAAATTCATCCTGCGTCACGGCATGAACGCTGAAAAGTTAGTGCTTGGCGTTCCGTTCTTCGGGCGCACTTACACTCTCGCGCCGTCTACCCTGCCCGCACCTGGTGCCGCTGTCAGTGGGTGGGGCGAGGAAGGTGCTTACACGCAGACTAAAGGACTTCTGGCTTACTTCGAAGTAAGTATCACTTTTTGACAAGCATTATTATGCGAAAGTAAGACGTAGCGTTGGAAGGCCTCCCACAAGGTGAACCGATGACCTTGTGAAGGCCGCAGGAATCCGCTGGTTGCTGGAAGCACGGAACCGGTCGAAGTGGCGGTGCTTTGGGGAAGCCTATGTCCAGCAGTGGACGTCTTTCGGCTGAAATTATGATGCGAAAGTAATCTTGTCAATTCCTTCGTACAAAAGGAGGATCTTCATAATTTCTCCTGTAAAGTAGATAAGCAACTCATTGCATATGCTTTTGATAGTGTAGATATCGCTGCATTCAGAATTAATACGGTTCTGGAAGAATCATAATGAAAATGTAACATTTAATGATTCTAATAATGCTTTCCTTTACAGATATGTATGGCTGAACGCGAAGGTAAAGGACCGAGTGGAACCGATGAAGGTGGGAACACTTACGCATTGTTCGACAACCAATGGATCACCTATGATACTCCAAACACTGTCTTAGAGAAGGTACCTATTCCTATTCGTGTTCATCGTCGATTTAGTAATAGTAATAGCAACATATTAAAATAAAACAGCATTTATTTACTACTAATAATAAAACTCTCTAGTTTATAACAGTATCATCTTCTATATATATCATGCCATATTCTTCCGAAACTGCTTGATAAATTTTTATGAAATTTTATATCTATATTCGGTGGGTCTGAGAATCGGTCGTAATCTATTTTTCATACCCCTAAGTGATAAGGGTGGTCCACCCCAAATAGAAATAATTTATTTGGCAAAACAACGTTTGCCGGGTCAGCTAGTAAGTATATGTATAAGATTGCATGTATAATTATGTACGTATAAATATAAGTTAATTTATTTTAGTAGAACTCGCCTTTGCGGTGTAGGCATTTCCTAAACCTTTCTATACATGTCTTTCCCGTACCTCTCGCACCCATAAGGGTCCACATCTCTAATAATAACATAATGTAATAGCAACGAATCACTGTTGTTTAAATTGCGGCTATCTTGAATCTGAGTATCCATAATCCGATTAAATCGTATAGTATGATATTTCTAATCTTAAATTATTCCGAACAGATGAAGTTTGTGGTAACCACGGGCTTAGCAGGAGCTGCAGCGTCATCTATCGATATGGATGACTTCAGAGGACTGTGCGGTCAACCATTCCCAATGCTGAGCGCTATTTCAACCACATTGAACGGTAACATTCCATCAACCAAAGACTATAATAAAACAATTTATATGAGTGTTACTCATAAACTCATTTTTCATTTAAACAGGTGAAGCCGTCCAAACCGATCAGTCCTCATTGAAGCTCGGATCCTGTGAATCGGAGAACGCTTACTTGGCATCTGACGAAGACTCTTGCGCACACTTCCACTTCTGCACCGGAGGCATCAGTTACAGGATGTCTTGTGAAGACGAACGCCTTTATGATCCCTCTACTGGATTCTGCGGGTAAGACGAAGCTATTATTTATGCCCGAGGGATAAATATTGCGTTTTAACATTTTTTCATAGAAAATATTTACATATTTTTTTTAAGTGAAAACTTCTTTATGCGCGTTGGGCATTTTTGAGATGGGACTAAACCATTGATTTCGCGACACTGTTACGACACCAGCTTTTGACGATTAAAAAGACATCAACGCGTTGATTACCGCGGTGCGTGGAGTAAAAGACATCAACGCATTGATTACCGCGGAGCCGATTTTTTTTCAAGTTTTCAATTCTAGTGGCACTCCCGGAGTGCCACTGTTTTTTTTTTTTGTGTATATTATGTACAACTGTCATATTTATTCTTCATAAAAAGTAATCTGACTATTGATAAATAAACCCCAAATATTGTATTATTTCAATAGCCACCAAGACGTTGCAAAATGTATGCCAGGACAAAGCCTACGAATCAGCGTTGAGGATGCAGCTCGGTTTCTATCGCAAGCATATGAAAATGATTTTGAGGTAAATGTTTCATTTCAGCTGAAAGCAAATTGTATATAAGTTATCATTTCATGAACATTCATATCAATGTGTTTTTTCAGTGGAATGACCCTACCAAAGAAATGACAGCAAGTAATGAACCAGAGCGTTTAGTTGCCGAGTTAGATACTAAAAAGAGTAAGATAAACTAAATATGATTTCCAATTGCAATTATTTGAAGAAAAACGAAAGACTCTTTCTAAAACATATTAAAATTTTTAGGTAAACAGAGCGACAAACTCGTGGTATGCTACATGACAAGCTGGGCGTTCTATCGCCGCGGTGACGGGAAATTCGTTCCAGAAAACGTTGACACACGGCTATGTACTCATGTGGTATACGCTTACGCATCGCTCTCTCCGGATGATCTTATCGCTAAGGAGTTCGATCCTTGGGCTGATGTCACCAACAGTAAGTAAAAATTACAACTAAAGGAAGTTTGAAAGCTAGTTTCCTAAAAATAAGGGTATATTTGGGATGATTATTGTCTTCTGTGTAGAAGACGCAATAGTCATCAGATTTATACTACTACACGCAGTATACAGTATACAGGGTGGCAGGGACATCGACGTGAAAACTGTTACCATGGATTCAGGACATGATTCCCCCCTGCGTTGAAATTTTTCGCCAGTTATTTGAAAAAAACCCGCTGTCTCATACATTTTGATCGAGTAGATATTGCACTTTTCTATGAAACGGCTGTTTTGAACTGAAAACTTCTTTAGGGGCGTTGGACATTTTTGAAATGGGAAAAAACAATTAAACTCGCGATACGGTTACCGATACTAGCTTTTGACCATTAAAAAGACATCAACGCGCGAAATGATATATATTCCAAACATTGAGACATGACAACGACATGATTGACATTTCCCTTTTTTTTACCTACTTCAAAAAAGAAAAGTATTTCCTGCACAATAAAACTGTTCAAGTTTTCACTTATGTCGGCACTCCCAGAGTACCACTGTTTTTTTTAATACCCAACGAAAAATTTCAACGCAGAGGGGTTCAGAATCATGTACTGAATCCATAGTAACAGTTTTCGCGTCGATGTCCCTGCCACCCTGTATGTGAGAACATAATATTCTGTCTAATTAAAAAGCAGGGCAGCCAAATAAATCCGACTCTTTTTCAGATCTTTATGAACGTGTAACATCCTTGAGAGACGTCAAAGTCATCCTAGGTTTGGGAGGCTGGACAGACTCCGCTGGCGACAAATATTCCCGAATGGTATCCTCTGAGGCGAATCGTAGCAAGTTCATACAGAAGTTGATTCCATTCCTGCGCATGCACAACTTCAAAGGACTTCATTTAGACTGGAACTACCCAGTTTGCTGGCAAAGCAACTGTAAGAAGGGTGCAGTTTCTGATAAAGCAAATTTTGCTAAATTCGTTCAGGTATAAATTCTTTATATTTAAATCTACTCTATTTCACAGTTCTTTGAATAAATATTGTTGTGGCAAAATAAGTTATTTCTGAATTTTTTCTCCTTTGCAGGAATTATCCAAAGCTTTACACGAAGCTGACATGGAACTTGGTATTGCTCTCTCTGGTTACAAAGAAGTGATCGAGTCTGCATATGATTTACCAGTTCTATCGAAGGCGGCTGATTTCCTCAGCACCATGACTTACGACTACCATGGCGGATGGGAGAGGGCTACTGGACACCATACTCCGCTAGTACCATCACCCAAAGACACTCTAGCTTATTATTCAATCGTAAGTAAAGAATTTTTGAAGTGAAAACTTCTTTAGGCGCGTTGGGCATTTTTGAGATGGGAAAAAACAATTGAACTCGCGACACCGTTACCGACACCTCATTTTTGTAAATGCGATTGCGCTCTTTATTAATATTACGTTACGGACCAATGTTCAATACAAATATTTTTCTTCCACCAAGGCGATCTTGTTCAAGTTTTCTCTTCTGTCGGCACTCCCGGAGTACCTCTGTTTTTTTTAAACCACTTTAATTGTTTTATCTGAGTGATCTGAATTGTCTCTAAAATAGAATTCTCTTTCAGGAATACGCTGTCAAAGCTCTAATAAGTGGTGGAGCAGACCCTAAGAAACTTCTCCTTGGTTTGTCGTTCTATGGTCAGTCCTACAGACTAGAGGACGTGGATGGAGCTAAGGGCCCAGGATCTGCAGCCGCTGGACCTGGCGAGCCGGGAGAGTTCACGAAGCAACCCGGAATGTTGGCTTACTATGAAATATGCTACCGAGGTTAGTTATTTAACATTTCACTCATCCTTCACGACTGTGTTTTGTTTTTGCAAATGAAGTGAACCGCTTAGCTGCGAGTTTTGACATTATCGAAATCTATTTGATTCACGTTAATACTCTAGCAAGTTTTACGCCAGCGAGGAAATTTTTCGATTACAACTCATGGTAGAGGTACTGAGTTCGTGCGCGGTGCGGGGGGTGACAGTTGTCACAAGTTGACAAATCACTGTGCTCTCGCATCACGACCCCTCCCGCACCGCGCAGCTACCTCAGGAACGGACTCAGTTAAACGGTCGGCCTATAAAATCTCAATATCCAAGTTTGCCGTTACACTGTGTAACTGGACTGTAGTAGGGAGTAGACTACTTGCCGTGATGAAAAATATTAACTGAATCGTATTTTTTATTATAGTTAAGAACTTAAGGTGGAAGACAGGCAGACAAGACAATGCTGGACCCTACACATACTCCGACAACCAATGGGTTGGATACGATGACCCCAAATCTGTCACTGAAAAGGTTTGTGTACATTATTTTTTACTGCTTCCATGAATTAATCATTGCTTCAATGCAATGCAATTCAATTGAAATCTTAAACCGCAGTTTGAACTTAATTTAGGTCGCCTTTAATGTTTGTTATTGGTTCTAAATTACTTGGCATGACTCATCACTTATGTACGGGGCCGTCATCATGACTAATTGTTACATTTGATATAAATTAGTTATACTTATTCTTAATAGGTATACAGTTACTATTACTTTGTGGTGTTGCTACTTTTGAATAACAACTTGCCAGGTCTTGTTCGTCCACAAAATAATGTTAATTTTAGAGTTCCTTTAGTTCTTCATCATTATAAAATACAATAGACGTGGAAATATTTAGTAACCTGTTCCGCTTAGCTGTATCTAAAGAGCCATAAAAAACTCCTGAAAGAAATCGACACGTGTTTCATCTCTCAACAAGGCATCCTTAGGATGACGATGGACTTGTTGCGAACCCGAACACGGCGTGTTGCCACACCGAGAGCAGCTCAGCGCTCTCAGCGATCCACGTCTGTTGTATTTTATAATGGATTTCCGCAAGGTCACCCCTGAATCAATTAACTTTCTTCATCATTATAAATGTATACTGATATTACATTGTCAATTGATGAAGAATGTTTCAAAGTAAAGGCATAGCAAGTGTAGTTTCAGCTTGTCCTAGAACTCATGTGCGAATTATGTGCAGGTGGAATGGGCCTTACGTCAAGGCATGGGTGGTGTCACAGCCTGGGCGATAGACCTGGACGACTTCAGCAACCGTTGCTGCGCGGAGCCGTCGCCACTGCTTCGTGCTGCCGGTCGCGCCCTCGGTAGAGGAGTACCTTCGCCACCAACTACCGCCTGTGAAAGGCCGCCTGAACCCGTCACACCTTCACCGCCTACTACTACCACTGTTGCTGCTGATGGTGAGTTTATTACAACTACTAATTTATTGCTGCTTTTAAAATGTTGATATCGGCAACAAGCATGCTCTTTATAAATCATACACATTTTGTTAGATGAAATGAGTTTACTGAATGTCGTCGCGCACCGCATACGCATAAAAACTTTGAAATTTTGAAAATATACTTTTGGAACAAAGTTCCTTAACGCGGCATGTGGTAGGACGTAGGAGTTGACTAGTAGAAATCGTCACGTAAGGAAAAAGCATTATGCCCCCTCCATGCGACTTTCTCTCTCTCTTTGTGTGTCTTTCTATTATATTATACGAGTGTATGCGTGCGGAACTTCGTTCCTGTTTTTTCTGTTAATACAACACACGATACGTGGTAGGTATTATTTAATTTTGGATCGTTACCAGCGCCCCTTACTCATTCCAGGATCTATCGGAGGTGGCAGCCACGACCATCACCACCACGATCAAACCTCAACAACCTGGCCGAGCTGGAACCCATCCACCACAACACAGAGCACCACTCAAGCATGGTGGCCTGCAGCAACCACTCCCATGACCACTACTACATCTACCAGCACCACGAAACGACCCACCACCACGAAACGTCCCACTACCACTAAAAAGCCTCCAGTTGATTCCGGTAAGTCGAATAACATCAATAATGTCATTTGTCAAATGACATCATTATCAATGACCGCTTCTACTAAAATGATAGGGATCAGATCTTGGAAATAAGGTAGGTACTAGCCGACCAATTTTAATAAGCAACTGTCAATCGTGACGTAAATACACGCGGTAGGTACGTTAATACCCCATTACCTAATGGATCATTAAAACGCTAATGATTTCATTAAGCTTTCTGAAACAAGTTAATGGAAGATTAGTATTTAATGACAGCTTTAAAAGTTAAAGTTCGTTTCTGCAATAATTGGCTACTAACTAGGCCTGAAGTTTAACGGACTAGGAGGCCAGAATTCACCCAGTAGTGTTATTGATTGGATTAAACCGCTCAGAAAATCATTAAACGAAGAGTAACATAGTAATTTAATTTATTAAGTCAATAATCCATAGGTTTAATACACAATTTATCCATTACAGGCAGCATAGAAGGTCAGTCGTGCAACGCAGGCGACTACCACTCCGCGCCGGGCGACTGTGAAGGCTACCTGCAATGCGAGGGCGGCGCGTGGCGCAAGCAGCGCTGCGCTCCCGGCCTGCACTGGGCCTCCACCGTCAACCGCTGTGACTGGCCTAGCTTCGCCAAGTGCACTGGTAACTACTATGTTTAATGGGCTAACGGAATGGAATAATTTAAGGACTGCCGCGTTGGTCTCGTGATGAATGATGTAACCAATATTTTTGTAACAATTTTTTATTTAAAAGAGTGTCCGTTTCTTAGTTTCTTGCTCGTTCTTCTCCATAGGTACTTAGGTACTTACTACGCTTTGGAATGGGCAACTAGCTTCATATTTCTGACTGACCGACTCCTTGACAATTCAAAAGTGCCTTTAATTGAAATAAATGTTTTGAGTTTGAGTGGTCGCAAGCGCTACTGCTGAGCATGAGGTCCTGGATTCGATTCCCGGATCGGTCAAAGTGTTATTGGGTTTTTCTATCTGGAATTTCTTAATATTAGCCCGGAGTCTGGATTTGTGTCCGGTTGATGGCAATAGGCTCGCCCCCTATTACATGGGACTTAAACATAACTGGCGAAATGTGGGTGTACCTGCTACAGGTACCATCGAAGAAACGCATATCTATCCACCGTAAGGACTATTTCTGCTTGCAGCGCTCGGCCGATATAGTAACGCTTACCTACGATAATAACGCTTATATACGGTCGTGTGCACAGGATTTTGTTTTCAAACTGTTTAGACATGCGTTTCTTCGATAGTACACCCCTGCCCAACCCTTCGGAGAAACAATGCGTTATGTTATGTTCTGTACTTTTGGGTCGATTAAATTGAGTTATGTTAACAATGTAGCTGAATATCATAAATTATCTTCATGTTAAACATCTGACATTTGGTCTCTTTTTGTTGCTACGTTTTGTTGCTGCTATTGATTTATCTGGGCTAAGTCTTCCTTCTATGCTTTAATGTATAAACAAACAGGTATTGAAAATACCAACCTATAGCATATTTTAAAATGCTTCATTGCAGTCATACAATACAAGACTACAACATGTAATTTTTTTATTTTAGAAACAGCAAGTAACGAAGCAAGTACAGCAACTACAACTCTAGCGCCGATGACGTCACGTCCTCCACCGAGACCGACGACCACCACTAGACGACCCACAACCACCACCACCAGACGACCCACAACCACCACCACTACAACTACTACCACTACACAGCGACCTACCACTAAACCCACCACTGTGCCGGTTCAATCTGGTAAATATATCACCCAACATTAAAAGTAAACTAAAGATTTCTATCTTAAGAGCAATTATTGGAATGATGCAAGGTTAAAAAAAACAGTGGCACTCCGGGAGTGCCGACAGAAGTGAAAACTTGAACAAGATCGCCGTGATGGAAGAAAAGTACTTGTATAGAACATTGGTCCGTAACCTTATCTAAATAAAGAGCACAACCGCGTTTATAAAAAAAAATACTTCCAAAACCTTTAAAGTAAAAATACTTGCATAGAACATTGATCCGTAACGTAATATAAATAAAGAGCACAATCACGTTTACGAAAATGAGGTGTCGGTAACGGTGGCGCGATTTTAATGGTTTTTGCCATCTCAAAAATGCCCAACGCGCCTAAAGAAGTTTTCACTTATAAAAATAAAATTTATTTAGTCCGTCAGTCTGATAATAAAAAAAATATTAGACACGTATTTTTTACTTTATCATATTAATAAAAAATGACTTGGATAAAACGCATTATAGTTGGGGAGTGGGCGCTCGCTTTGTCACAACTAAGTATAAAATCTACATAGGCGTGACGTCATGCCATATTTTAACTCAATGTATCGCAGTAATCTTAAGAAGACGTAAAAAAAATTAAAATATGTGTCCAATATTTTTTTATAATGTACAGTAAGCGCTCAAAAGTGCATGAGCACGCTAAGAGTCGTATTGCTGTGAACACGCGGTATAGCTCGTACATTTGTATGTGTAAGCAACACGATACACACACCACAGATAACGCAGTTTTGCACGAAACAACAATATATTTCCGTCGCTTTAAACATGCTAGCACACACGCACTATGCGCATGAACTTGACCAGTTAATGGCATTGCTAAAATTCGATAGTAACTTAACAAGTGCAGATAGCAGAAAGCGTTAAGCGTTGGTATGGAATTCAAACTGCCTCAGGTTCTAATCTCGTAAAACACAGTGCGGTTTTTTGCAAATATTATTATTTTTGTTTTCGATAATAATATTTTTTAAATATTGCTGCTTTTTTATGTTGTTGTTGCAATAAAGGTTTTAGAATAAAAAATGCGTGATATATGATAACAAAATTAAAAAAAATATGTTTATTCGTTATATTTATTTTACATAAGTTAAAAAACTGCTACAATTATTTATCATTACTTCAGCTGAATAAGATGTGAAATAGATGTCAAGAAACTTAGAAGCAGTTTGTATTATTTTGACATATTTAAATTATGAAATATTTTAAATTTTTAATGGATTTTTTCACCATAAATATTAAGCTTTGATCATGGTCGAAGTAATTAAGTAATAAATAAGAATATTAGACTACTTAAAATGTAAAAAACTACTTACATAATAGGTAATTTTAAGGTTAAATATGGGCAGTTTGTTTATATTTTATTTGTATTAATTATTAAACATTTTATTTGACTTTAGTAAAAATTGGTTGTTATTGAGGTTAAAGCTTAAGTATTCATTTTCTTTACGAAAAGAAGATTGAAACTAAACCTCAAATTTTAATCCGAAAATAATACTATTACTAAAATAATATTAAACAATTTCGGTATATCTGCAAGAAATACGACAAACACCCTATTGAAACGTGCCTAAAAAATTCGTTACCATAAATTCATGCAATAACGAATCTGTTGTTTATTAAGTTGGTACGGTCAATATTTTAAGGTCAAAAACGGTTTTCTAGCTGGTCTTCAGTGATGCAAGCCTTCAGAGTGCACGGCGAACGGTTCATAATGACGTGTTTTTAATAATTCAGCAAAATATCTCGTTGGTATGAAACCATTTGTTTCATTCACCATTTGACGTCGCTGCTACTCGATAATAAGCCCCTTCCTCATATCTCTTAACCCTCACAGTATTTCTCTAGAACAAAGAAAAACATTGTTTTTATTACACATAATACCTTATTATTTATTATTCACTAATCGAATTAAAGGCATCTTCTGTCTCAACAATACCTCTGTTCTATCAACAATACCCTTGATTAAGATTTATGTTTAGTAAAATATGAAATATATAAATGATAACACTCACACTTAGTCCGGTTTCATTAGATATTCACTTCACTTTTACGCAGCGCAATAATATTCTCTGATCTGATCTGATCTCTTCAATATATTTTATGCCTGCTTTTTGATAATAATAACCACAACACTGCGCTAAATACTCGTCACCAATATTATCCACGAACCAAAAAAGTTCTATTAATTAAATACTCGTAACAAACTGCATCTACCCCACAGAAATCGAAATAATTTACTTAGTTTTTTATGGTCTACCTGCTAAACTTTAATATTTATGTGAACAAGACGAATGAAACTAAAAACGAATGATGATTATTGAACTAGTCATTGGTTGCAGACAAAGTGAGTGTGTGTGTGTAATGTGCGTGTCTACAGTATTGTAACAACTTATAGAAGAAGGTCGTAAGTCAAACCGAAGCGTCAGTCTATTGCTTTGTGAGATTGCTCATGGACTTTTGGTCGGTACTGTACCTGACGTACAAAAAAAATTGTTGTCCTCATCCCTATTATCACGCAGCCCGACCAGCCCAATACAGACAGTCAATCGACTGACTAACATTTCTAACACGACTGATATTACTATAAACCTTTGCTAAAACGAGATAAAAAGAATAAGTCCCAATATTTAGAAGAAATACTTAACTGCATCTGTGTTAGTCCCTGAAGGCACTATGCGAGAAGACCTTCAAGGTGCCATTCCAACAAGCAACAAGATTAAATACTATTTCCTGCCCCCCAGCCCTATAATTCCAATATTCTAAAATACAATGGACGTAGATATATTTGGTAACCTATTCCGCTTAACTATTCCTAAAAAGTCATAAAAAACCCTATAAGAAATCTACACGTGTTTCACCTCTCAACGAGGCATCCTCAGGATGACGATTGACACGGTGTGTTGCCACGCCGAGCGCCGGACGCACTACGCGCGTGCGCGCACTTTTCCATTATTCTAGTGTAATTAATTAATTTTTCCTATATTATTTGGAGTGCTATAAAGAGTATTCTATCTGTTCCCAATTCCCACAGACTCAATAGAAGGTCCTGCAGACGGAGAGTCATGTGCCAGCGAACAGTACAACTCGGTTCCCGGCGACTGCAGCGCGTACTTACACTGTGACGGAAACGTGTGGCACATGCAGCACTGCGCGCCCGGACTCCACTGGAGCAACGGACAGAAGCACTGCGACTGGCCCAAGTACGCCAAGTGCGAAGGTATATCAAGGAGTATCTCTTCTATTTACATGATAGACTTCGTTTCGAACACATTACATAAAAAAAACAGTGGCACTCCGGGAGTGCCAACAGAAAACTTAAAAAAAAACTGCACCGCTGTAATCAACGCGTTGATGTCTTTTACTCCGCGGTGTCGGTAAATTCCGTCACACTGTCGCCAAATCAATGGTTTAGTCCCATCTCAAAAATGCCCAACGCGCCTAAAGAAGTTTTTACTAAAAAAAATTGGTTTTCTGAAGAAAAAGGTAACGTCACCACGTTTCACGTTTTCGATGTTTAACACGTGTTTGAAATGCTTGAAGCTTTAAGATTTAATTTACTAGGATCAACCAATTACTACTACTCCTACTACTACAATTTATGGAGAGTGTTATGCAATCCTGACTTGTCTTTTATCGGAACAGGCCAGGATTCTATATAAACTTGCACGTTTTGTTTTGAAGTGATTGTTTTTTGTTGTTAGTTATTGTGTTAATATACATATAACAGGGCGACGATATAGCGATAAATTTCTTAAAATAAATAAAAAAGATACATGGCAGCATTTCATGTGGAAAAAGACAGCTTCAACAGCAGCATAGTCGAAGATACACTGTTCGACTATGCTCTTGAAGCTGTCTTTTTTGTCGAAGGAAAATATTGCTTGATCTCCAATAATTGTGGACTAAAAATGTATTATTTATCATTTGTTACAGTACCTAAATCTACGACGGCTGCTCCTAAACCAACCCGACCAACATGGCCAACCAAGCCTACAACCACATCGACAACTACAAAAGGCAAGTCAAATTTGGACCCTTT
Organism: Agrochola litura; assembly: GCA_949152395.1. Classification (NCBI taxonomy): domain Eukaryota; kingdom Metazoa; phylum Arthropoda; class Insecta; order Lepidoptera; family Noctuidae; genus Agrochola; species Agrochola litura. Next base: position 13,654,674 of record OX424502.1, read on the forward strand.
ATCTTTATAATCACCTTATACACCCTTTTTTTTTTTTTGGGTGGGAAATTATCAAATAACTTCTCCCGCTCTGGGTGGAGCGGGAGGGCGTGTCAGACTCTTACTGACACCTGATCACCTTATACACCCCAATCCAAACATTTTACGTACTTTTTATATATTATTTATTTATTGGATCTCCAATACACATATGGTTTGACATATGGTTTTATAATTAATTATGTTTTCATGGTATTTTACATTTATTTTATTTTTTATCGAATTATTATTTCCTAATTTAAATTGAATTGCATGTATTTTAATAATATTTTTTGTGTTTGCTTATATTTCATGTTGAATTATATTCGAACACAATGTGAATTGTTACAGAATAAATGAATTGAATTAAATAGATGATTATAGTTAAAGACATTTATTTCTCAAAACCAGAGTACAATCTTATTCACTTAGAATGAATCACTGGTTGGTTGCATACAATAATACTTTAAAAGTAGATTCAATATTGTTAGTCATTAATCCGACTTATCAGTATGTTAGATATTATTCTAAAAGACATCGAGTTTAATAGACATTTTAAAAATATTTTTACTTAATGTAAGTAGTCTGCAAAAAATATTGACAATATCAGGTGCTGTGAGTCCATATTACCTACCTAACGTATCGAAACAGTTTCTATCTTAGTTGGTATTGAAAGCATAATTACTTTATTTATTTATTTTTAACCATCTGAGTGTTTCTCTAAACTTAAAACAAAGAAAACAACCAAGAACCATCCAACCTCTTACACACATTGATAGAGAAGGCAATAAAGAAATGAATATTGAATAAGACGCTTTGCTGGTTCCGTAGCCTCAGTAAGGACTAAACATAGAAATTTAATTGTATAATTATTTCTTATATTATTCGTTTCTTCCCCAAACTTTTTCCATTTCTTCAATTTGGGATTTGTTTAAATCTTATTTTAATTTTTTAAATAATAAGTACGTGTAATTTTTAAGTGTTACTTAAAATATGCATGCTAGATTCACATCTAGTAGACGTCAATCAGACATATTGTTTTGTAGCTATTCTACTGCATTTTGTGATTGTACATCAATGTTGTGAATAAAATAAAATAAAATAAGACCTAATACTGAACCATTTCCCAACAGCTCCTTCGTCCGGTTCTCCATCCGGTTCTCCATCCGAGGACTCACCATGCGGCGGCAACGACATGCACGCGCCCGCGACGACTTGCGACTCGTACTTGCTTTGTGTTGGAGGACGGTGGCGCAAGCAGTTGTGTCCGCCGGGCCTTCACTGGGACAGGCGCACTCGACGCTGTGACTGGGTCGACTTCGCTATGTGTGAAGGTAGGAACACTAATAACGTTATCTTAATTTGTTCAAAAACGGCTATACCAAATAACGGAAACCTCAAAATGGGCCCAAATTAATCGTTTAGTCCACATTAGATCCACAAGTTGGCTCGCGTATTCCAATAATCATTATCATAACATAACATAACATCACGCCTTGTTTCCCCGAAGGGTTGGGCAGAGGTGTCCCTGTAGCAGGTACACCCACATTTCGCCAGTTATGTTTAAGTCCCATGTAATAGGGGGCGAGCCTATTGCCATCAACCGGGCACAAATCCAGACTCCGAGCTGCTACTGAGAAATTTCAGATAGAAAAACCCAATAACACTGCCCGACCCGGGAATCGAACCCAGGACCTCATGCTCAGCAGTAGCGCTTGCGACCACTAGACCAAAAGACCAACAGCACCAACAGCTTCTCTTCTTCCGAATCTTTTTCTAATATAGCACTTGTTCCAACAGTGGACAAACCGTCCAAATCTCCGGCGCCGCAGACAACCACATCGACCACCACTAGTACCACTACCACCACTACTACAACGACCACCACCAAACGGCCTTCGACGTCATCTAGAAGACCGATGAGACCTACGTCTTCTACTACTAAGAGACCACTCGCCGATGAACCACAAGTGCCTGGCAAGGTAGTTATAAAAATAATAATTTATTATAGAGCAATATTTTTCACTTTCCTTTATGTCAGTGACCGAATCGACGAATCAACTTATTCTGCTCATTTACTTTAATTGACGGGATTTTTAATTGCTCTAGCCCACGTTCGCACGGACGTAAAAATATCGCGGTGAGATTTTTTCGCACGTTGGATTTTCAACGCTCTGCTTAGCACCGAGAATTGAAAATCCAACAGTGTGTTTTTTCGATGTGCTGGGACGCAGTCTGCTGAATTCTCAACGCTCGACTTAACACCGAGAGTTGAAAATCCAGTGCGCGATAAAATCCCGATAAAATATTTCTTCCAATAGACCGAAAATGATGTTAACTACCTTTCATTATGTTTTAGGGCTGCAACACGGGCACATACCACGCTCATCCCAAGTGCGAGAAGTTCTACGTGTGCGTGAATGGGCTCCTGATAGCTCAGAGCTGTGCGCCCGGCCTCACGTGGCGCCCCGACCGCAGCCAGTGCGACTTCCCCTCCGCCTCGTCCTGCTCTGACAAGCGACAGAACGGCGCTCCCATGATGGACTCCAACCCCCAGTCTACTATGATGCAGCAGCTCAATGAAGAACCACCCAGTAAGTTGTTACATAATATGTACTTCTGTGTCGACAGCCTTTTTCCAGATAAACTCTTATGGTCGTCACACACTTTGAAGAAAAAGAAATATATATTATCTTTGACATATCGCTTACCGTACAATTTAATGGACCACCACACAGTGCAGATAATATATATTTTACCTTAAAAGATTTTTAAAGGATTTTTAAGCGCCATAATATACAGGGTGGCAGGGACATCGACGCGAAAACTGTTACCATGGATTCAGTACATGATTCTGAACCCCTTTGAGTAGAAATTTTTCGTCAGTTATTTAAAAAAAAAATATCTTCAATGTGTATGATGAGTTTTACAGACGAACAACGACCTTTTTTCCTTTATGAACCACTCATAAGTTCTCTTCAGAAGGCCTGCTTTACATTATATTGATATTTCTAAACATCTTCAAAATTGTATATCGTTCTGCAATCTTTCAGAATACTGTGATTCTGGTGCATATGCCCAGATGCCCACCGACTGCACTCGATACCTACATTGCTTGTTTGGAAAATTCGAAGAGTTTGCCTGCAGTGCGGGATTACACTGGAATCAGGTAACGATAATACAGAATATCCATCCATATAAACTAATATTATAAAGGGAAATATTTGATTTTTTAAATTTTTGTTTGTTTCTAATGGACTCAAAAACTACATAACCAATTTAAAAAATTATATCATTCTATTAAAAATCGACTTCCACGCGAACGAAGTCGCGGGCAGAAGCTTTTAGTACTCTTTAATTATGTTTCGATAAGTTAGAAGTTATCTGAACATCTTTATTTTGTTTTGCAGGAGAAACAGATCTGCGATTGGCCCAAGAACGCTAAATGCAAACGCAAGGCCAGCTCAACTACCACTACTACTACCACATCCCGCCCAGTCCAAGTGGACGTGATGCCGGAGTATGATCATGTTCATGACGATTCAGGACATGATCATACACATGACCACGTACATGATAACACGCATGACCATGGACACGATCATTCGCAACCAGCACCAAATAAACCAATGGTTTCTTCAACTAGCATCACACAGCCCGACATTAGCTCCAAGCCTGCTCTCTTAAACTGTAGGTTTTGTACCCGTTAATAATACCAAAGATTGTTGATAATAAAGTAATTTTTAAACGCACAATCGTTTTTTTATAATGTCAATGAACACTCATATGACGTTTATTATTTTCCAGCTCGCTATAAATTGGTGTGTTACTACACGAACTGGTCTTGGTACCGTCCTGGTATCGGCAAGTATAGTCCAGAGGACATTGACCCGAGTCTTTGCACCCACATCGTCTATGGTTTCGCTGTTCTCGGCGACGATGGTCTCATTATGGCCCATGACTCCTGGTCAGACTATGATAACAGTAAGTTTGTCGTAATACGTCATTCTAAGATTTCTCTAAATATTATATAACCGCGGTGTTCTTCTAATTTACGCTGCGGATTTTGATGCGGTTTTCGCCAAACATTCGACTTTAATGTTAATGTTCTCAATGTTTTCAGGACTCTATGAGAAGGTTGTAGAATACAAACGCTATGGTATCAAGGTATCTCTAGCTATCGGCGGCTGGAATGACTCAGCCGGCGACAAGTACTCTAAGCTGGTCAACGACCCCGCGGCTCGTGCTCGATTCGTCTCACACGTCGTTCAATTCCTCGAGAAATACGGATTTGATGGTTTAGACCTCGACTGGGAGTATCCTAAGTGTTGGCAGGTGAGAATTTTCTAACACTGTTCACTGCAGTCAATTTTAAAAACTATGTAGAATTGTAGATCATACACTTGTCCTCTCTTGCTGCGTTCACTTGTTCGCTTTCCTTAAATTTTTACAAGCAACATCCGCAAAAAAATCATGTGCATTTAATAGCGAGAGCAATCAAGAGTAAAAAACAAACATAAACCATTACGCAGTAAATAATAAGATAATAGACTTAATAGGGTAGATGCCAGTAGCGCAGGGTGACTTTATGGAGGAGGTAAGCCGAACCAACAAAAAAAAAAAAAAAAAAAAAACAATTATTTACCGTACAGCAATCAATCAATCAAAATTTCATTTCATTACATTTCGATATACTACTTTTCTATTATGAGCTTCATACAAATTCCCGATTCCCGAACTCGTAAAACAGCTACGAATATGTTTTTCAGTCTGCACATCTTTTTTGATGAATTCAACTACAATCTAACAAAAGTAAACACGGGAACGACTGCCAGTCAGTCATTGATATTTATCGTAAAGGGAAACATTACAATTTTTGAAAAAACCATCGCGGCGTTTGAGATTTATAGTCACATCGGGGCGAGCACGTATTTTCAAAACTTAACCTTGAAAAGCATGTTTCTTTACAAAATTCACACACTATGACATTCTAAAACTATGAATGCCGCCATCCTAATAAGATCGTACTAATTAGTTGTCAAATCTACTCTAAATAAGTAATTTCAGCTTATTAAACTATCTACTTACCCCAAATACCTAATTACAAGGTACTTTACATTCACAACACACAAAACACCATGTTAATCATTCTCAACACACTATGTTAATCACTGTCCTATAACTACAAACAAATATTAATACTAGTAGTATTGATAAACATATGAATTCAATTAATACTGAGCGAACAAAATGCAAATTAATAAGATTCTAATGCGATTACGTCAAAAAACAACCACATAATATATTTGTCAAACGAATGATGAAATTTTTACGAACTCCTAGCCGAACGCATAACGAAATTTACCGAATCAAATGCGTGTGCCAGAAAGAGGTGGTGCAATAGCAATAATTCCTTCTCGCTCCCGCGCGCACGTTTCTGCTACTGTGTGCCTACAATAACTCGCTACAGACCGGCTTACTCGGCTCATTGAAACCGCGGATCACGTGACCGAAGTGACGTCATGATGACTTTATTTTTTGTAAGGAAATTGAATTTAGCGTAAGCCGGACGCGCCTACGAGTTATTTTAGCGCAGTGTTTTGTTGTTGGGTAATTAAGACAATTTTTAATGTATGTAGGCGTTTTGTAATAGGTATTTTAATTTTATGGTGTATCAAATACTTATAGTTTGATTATTCAATGACGATAGAGTGGTTGTGTTCCGAATTTCCAAAGGGAAGCCGGTAGGAATCGGCTTATATGGACAATTCGCCCCTGGTAGATGCACAGCATGCGAGAAAGAAATCGTTTTACATTAAAGAATTACCGAATGTTGTACACAAACGTACCTACTTAAAATTGTTGCAGACAGAACTTGATGCATCAATCAAAACGATTTTACAATTTATTATTCTTACTAACATTTCCTACAATTCTATTGTCCACAGGTTGATTGCTCAAAGGGTCCTGATTCAGACAAGGAAGGTTTCGCCGACCTCGTCCTGGAGTTATCAGCTAAATTCAAACCTAAGGGTCTGCTTTTATCAGCGGCCGTATCTCCAAGCAAGAAAGTCATAGACGCTGGCTATGACGTGCCAGTACTGGCTCGCCACCTCGACTGGATCGCTGTCATGACTTATGACTACCACGGACAGTGGGACAAGCAGACTGGTCATGTAGCACCTTTGTACTACCACCCGGAAGACAGCACCACGTACTTCAATGCGGTACGGACTTTACTATACATATATATTACTTCTTCTTCTTTTTCGTATCTGTGTCCAACATCAGTGTCGGAGTTTTTATGCCACCTATAGGCCTCTAACTTGGCTTCACTTGCCGTCGAGAAATATCTCTCAGGCATGCCGGTTTTCTTACGATGTTTTCCTTCACCGTTTTTGATGCATGTGATAATTTTATTATACAATACGCACAAGAATTCGAAAAGTCAGAGGTGCGTGCTTTGGGTTCGAACTCGGGACTTGTGACTTGGCAGTCCGATGGTCACATCACCAGGCTATCATTGCTACTATTTAAATAACTGCCAGATTTAATGGCATCATTTGATTGATCAAAAGTATTAAAGTAAACGCAGTGGAATTTGGTTTTTACTAAATATATAATATATTGCATGCGATAACAAAAGTACATAACAGTCAAGTTGCCTAGCAACCAACAAATTCAAAAATAACCCTGGAAGTGCTTTCCTAACAAAAAGAACGTGCTGTAACTTCATCAGAATTTGTAAACACCTAAACATGACAATGACTAGTTCAGAGTATTCCTGAATGAAACCGACAATGAGACATAATTAAAAGCAAAGGACTTTTCTCGATCACAATTCAATCATAATTCCATTCTAATAAAACAATTTGTTTAATTACAGAACTACACAATTCATTATTGGATGCAAAAGGGAGCGCCAGCGAATAAGCTGATAATGGGTATGCCAATGTACGGACAGACATTCACTTTGGGTGCCGAAAATGACTCCCCACAGACCCTCAGTTTGGGCAATGAAGCTAATGGCTTAAACGCTCCAGCTTCAGCCGGCGGTGAAGCAGGAGAATATACTAGAGCTAAAGGCTTCTTGTCTTATTATGAGGTACGGAACCACAAATACCATAATGGACTGCTAACCGACCAAAAAAAGATAATCATGAATTTATTAAAATCTTCTTTCTCGTTTTAGATTTGCGATCGCATCAGATATAATGGATGGAAGGTAGTAAAGGATCCTCTCCAGCGTATGGGTCCATACGCATATAAGGGCAATCAATGGGTGTCCTTCGACGATATTGAAATCATTAAAAAGAAAGTGAACTTCATAAAATCATTAGACCTCGCTGGTGGTATGGTCTGGGCTCTTGATCTTGACGATTTCAAAAATAGGTGAGTAGATAGACAAGTTATATAATTCATTTAAATGTGATATATTTTTGGAAATGTACAAGCCTACGATTTGCAATCGTATTTAACAATATCCTATCTCCTCTAGATGTGGTCAAGGCAAGCATCCACTGGTCAACGCAATCAAGAACGGTTTACTGGATCCTAACGTAGACGAAGATACAATAATATTATCTGACCCAGTAAGTGATCCTCTAAACGAAATAGACGAAGACGATCTGGATGATATTCAAGTGCGGCCTGTCACGAAGCCGCCACCAAGGCCCACACAAATGACGACGCATAAACAACCAATGGTAGAAACGACGACTAAAAAACCTACGACTGCAGTCAGTACCAATTTGGAAGAACGCTACAAGGTCGTCTGCTATTACACCAATTGGGCTTGGTACAGGTAATTAATTTAATTATGTGTTTTTATGCTCTCACATGGAATTACAAAAAAGACATGAATTAGTTATATTGTACAGTATTTCTTAATGTCCTTCGGGAATCATCGCATTTCCGAATACAAACGAATGCTAATTTCCATGTCCATCAATTATTAGATTTATCGTGTATAATAATTTGAATTCAGAACTAAGTACTTTATTGTTGTTTTGTTTTGATTTCCGTATGAACTATATAGAGCTGTAAAACTATTTTCCTAGATGTAGTGCTTGCGACTTTAGCAGCTTTCCACCCATTTTTAAAATAAATTACATTAAGTTAAAAGAGTATTAACAACTCTACATACTTCCAAGTCGATTGAGAGCGTCCGGTCTACACCAAGTGCAAAGGGCAACTGATAGAAATCCGACGACTGACGAAACACGAAGTTTGCCGAGGGACATTAAGAAAATAGATATAATTTACGTTCCTCTTAATTTTTTTTTTTTATCTTTGCAGACCTGGTCCAGGAAAATACACACCTAGCGACATTGATCCCTCGCTTTGCACCCATATAGTGTACGCGTTTGCTGTCCTCGACACAAAGCGCCTCGTGATCAAACCACATGACATGTGGTTAGATGTGGAAAACAGTAAGTAGCTATTAAAACAAGTTCTAGTATTTTATTCCTGCCATAATATTCTAATAATTATCTGGCAATTTTTTCACACTTTACAGAATTTTATGAAAAGGTTGTATCTCTAAAAGAGAAAGGCGTGAAAGTGGTCCTTGGAATTGGAGGATGGGACGACTCGGCGAGTGACAAGTATTCACGAATGGTGAACAGTCCGTCAGCGCGAAGGAAGTTCGTGATTCACGCTGTAGACTTTATCGAACAATATGAGTTCGATGGATTAGATCTCGACTGGGAGTATCCTAAGTGTTGGCAGGTGGGTGTTACAAATAAAAAAAAAAAATCAGATCCTGATTGCAAATGAACAAAAATAACTTGGAGCATTTATTTTCAAGGTGAACTGTGAAAAGGGTCCGAGCTCTGACAAACAAGGCTTTGCTAGTCTTGTGAAGGAACTACGAGCTGCTTTCAATCCTCGCGGCTTATTGCTCTCCGCCGCTGTCTCAGCCAGCAAACGAGTCATAGATGCTGGTAAGACACGATGTTTCTTCTCAACTCTCCATCATCCATGTCTACGTTGATTTCAGCATGTTGATACTCAGGTATTTAATTTTTTCAGGCTATGATGTAGCGACGCTGGCCAAAAATCTGGATTGGATTTCTCTAATGACGTACGACTACCACGGTCAATGGGATAAGAAGACTGGACATGTTTCCCCAATGTATGCTAGCGAAGGAGACATAGACAAAACTTTGAACACTGTAAGTCCTTACCAGAAACTATAATTAGAAATGGGTATTGTTTCAAAGGCCCTAATAATATCAACTGTATTTTTCCGCAGAACTTCACAGTGCACTACTGGATTGACAAAGGAGCAGCTCCTGAGAAGCTCATATTAGGTGTGCCATTCTACGGCCAATCATTTTCATTGGAAGAAAACGCAGGAACTGGCCTCGGAGTACCTTCCTACGCGGGTGGAGAGGCTGGTGATGAGACCAGAGCTAGAGGCTTCTTGTCATTCTACGAAGTGAGTTATAACATAGTGAAAATAAATTATGAATAACTTTTATTGTGTTCTGCTGTTACGCACTGTGCAAAGTTACTAATACGCAAAAGGTTAAAGGCACCACATTAATAGAATGCTCAATATGTAAAATGCACTGAATATGTACTTTTGGCTTAATATTCAATGCCAATGCAACTACACTAACATTTGTTGTATGTATTTAAATGTCGTACCCAGCCTACCTGACAGTTTCTGCTACGGTAATCACATTTTATCTATTTTCCCCTAGATATGCGACCGCATCAGAATGAAGGGCTGGCAAGTATCCCGTGACCCAGGTGGTCGCATGGGTCCGTACGCCAGCTTTGACGACCAATGGGTTTCATTCGACGATGACTTCATGGTACGCCACAAGGCAGAGTATGTCCGTTCCATGGGCTTGGGAGGCGGTATGGCATGGTCCCTTGACCTTGATGACTTCAGTGGAAGGAACTGCGGCTGTGGAAAGTCACCCCTCCTAGCTACCATCAATCATGTGCTGCGTGGCAGTAAAGCACCACCAAGATGCTCACTTGAAGAATGTAAGTTTAAAATCAGATGTATCGACCATATTGACAATAAAAACCATTAAAATCTTTACTTTGAGATAGTCAGCAAAAAATGTCAAGATCGTTGATTAAAACGAAGACAAAAAGTAATAAACATTTTATGTTCACAGTGCAACCAGATAATGCAGAAACTGATACAGACATTCCAGTCTCAATTCCGACCGCTACTCCCACTCCGGACATTGAGGAAACTGATGATATCCCAGTGATGGTACCAGTAGAAGAAGTCGATACCGATACTGATACCGACACCGATACTGATGCTGGTATTGCCACCGACACGGACTTAGATACTGACAGTGTAAGTAACCCCGATATTGTGGAGTTTCTTGCCCATTCTTCTCCATACGAAAACTACCTTTTGGAAGGGGCGACTAGAATCAATTCTATTTTTTTGTAAATTTTGACGTTCAAAGGTGCCTTTTTGTGCCTAATTGAAATAATTATTTGACTTTGACTTTGATAAAAAATTTACTGCTTAGGGTTTGAATAAGTAATTCTGTAACATTGTTATAGTAACATTATATTGTGATGTTTGACAGGGTCCAAGTCTTGAAGGCATGTCGTGCACTGGAAACGTATTCAAAGCTGACGAGAGTAAATGTAGCAAATATTACTTGTGTCTCAACGGTCACTGGATGCAGCTGGAGTGTCCCGCACCGCTACACTGGCATAAGGTATATTTTCAACTTCAAAAAAGTTCTTATATATTCAGATACATTCAGTGCAAGATATATCGATGCATTGTATTGTAACATAAGGTGGAATTAAAGGCAGTCATTAATAAACACACAGTTCCGTGTAAATTTTAAACACACTATCTAATGAATTTGTTTATATAGAACCACTGCGACTGGCCAGAGAAGGCCCAATGCAGAACAAAGTCTGCACTGCGGCTAGGAGGATTAGAACCCGAAGAGACGCAAGAGGACAAACCTATCGTAGGATGCTACTTCACTAACTGGGCCTTCTATAGGTAAAGATAACAAACAATCTATTAGTGAAAGATAACACATATTATAATATTACAACAAAATATTTGATAAATCATTTTTAAATCTCAGGCCCGGCAAAGGCAGCTTTGGACCTGAACAAGTAAACCCAACTCTCTGCACGCACATAATATACGCGTGGGCTCATCTTGATGGCAATTCCTTCAATTTGGTACCTGGAAACCCAGAGCTGGATCTTGAAAATGGTATGTATTTAGCTACCTATAGCACAAAAACGCCGATTTGATTAGTTCCCAGGTCTAAAGCTATTATGAATTATGTCCTTCCAGACTTCTACGGCAAGTTGACTCAATTGCAGCAAACAGGCGTCAAAGTTATTATTGGTGCTGGTGGGCTTACGGACTCTGAAAGCAGAAAATGGAGCAGAATGGTATCAAGCCCAGAAAACAGAAAAACATTTGTAGACTCCGTATTGAAATTCTTACAAAGATGGCACTTTGATGGAGTTCAGATTGCTTGGCAATATCCTGGCTGTAAACAGGTAAACGGTTACTTTTTCAAAGCATATTATTTTAGTTTATAGAACAACACTAGCCCATCATCATGTACCTACCCTAGCAATACAACAAATTAAAGAAAAAGAAATATATCCCACATGAAGTCCACGTTGTTGATGAAACTTGCGCTAATTTAAATTATTTAATTTCAGACTCCATGCACAAATGCTACAGTGGACACAAAAGAAAAGGACAACTTCGCTGAATTACTAACAGAGTTATCAAGGACCCTTCGTCCTCAAGACCTGGAGCTATCAGCTATGGTCTCCGCTTCCCCAGAAATAGCTCAATTAGCTTACAAGCCTCACATTCTAGCCGCAGAGTTAGACTGGGTGGCGATTGCTGCTAATGATTATTATGCATCCTCGACTGGAAAGACGTCGTATTTAGTACCACTAGAATCTAGTCATGTTAAAGGAGTCAATAGCTTGGTAAGTGTTGGTTTAAAATTAATCATACTATTTATTTTCGAAAAATTAAGGACGTGCGGTTGGAATCCCATTTCTCAAAACTCTGACTGTTAACAAAGGTATAAATTAAGAGATTCTACTGACAGTAAAGTTCCAAATAACCTTTTATTACAAGACACGAAACCCTTCACACGTGTGTGAGATATGAGTGCGCTCTAATAGTATGGCTTCTCTTCTGACTCGTAAATTAATTAATTATAGCAATCTGGTGCTGATTTTACCCTCATATCAACACGATATATTGTATATAGAAGTTGTTGGTAAACCTTTATCAATAAATAAATGTAATTTGTTTTGTACAGAACACGTCCCTATCATACTGGACGAGCGTGTTACCGCCTCGTCACGTGGTACTGGGAGTTCCTGCGTATGCGCGGTCCTACAGCCTGCGCAGCGCTTCAAACGCTGGGCTTGGAGCCCCAGTCACAGGCCCCGGAGAACCTGGACCGTACACTCGAGTGCCTGGGTTCTTGGCCTACTATGAGGTTAGTAGAGAAAAATTGGTCCTACTTACAGTAACCAAAATAACATGATTGCTAGGAGTTTGAACCTACGCTTACACCTATAGTTTTCCTCAGATTAGAAAAACAATAGGTACTTGAACAAACAGATTTTTGTCAGTCTCACGTAATGAGTGAATATGTAGTTCTTCATTTGTTGTCACCTAGTCGATTCTACAAATAGAACGTCCGAGTTCCTTATCTTATTCGCATCTTTCAAAATTATATGGGCATTTCATTTTATCAAATAAAATGTGGAAAAATCTAGCAAGGTCAACCTAAAACCGTTTTCCGCTACAGACAAAGACATAGGTAACTATTTGTCCTATCTCGCGACACGGTTCCTATCTGCTGATAAAAAAGATAGTGAATACGTCAATGTTCATCGTGTGAACGTAACATGTTAAATGATACAGCACTTTGAAGCGTAGATCCGCATGATTAGATAGAATTCGACTCCAGTGATGGTGCGAAATATGTATGTACTTGCATGACCTGCAGACATTATATCAAAATTACGATCTTGAGTATACTTTGTGAACCCTACTACGAGTTCTACCTATCCAAATCTAGGCCAATTGGAATATACGCAACATTGTAATTAATTAGGTACCACGACATTAGGTATATGATTCTACGAAAAGCCTACTTCCTGGCAGAGCCATACTTTATGTTGGTGATTGCAAAGCATGTCAGTACTCTAGGACCTCTAGTAGCTCTAGGAATCGTATTACCCAGTGCTGAAGTCGATGGTTAATGTTATTTTATTTGGCACAGGTCGCAGATGGTTTAGCGACGCATCAGTGGAAGGAGAGTCGAAGTTCTGAGGGGACGTTCAGCGTTCGCGGTGAGCAATGGGCGTCGTACCTCAGTGGTACGGACGTGGGTGGCGCGGGCGCAGCGGCCAGGCGCGCGGGCGCACGTGGTGCTGCCTTGTGGGCGCTCGATTTGGACGCGCGGGGACAATGCTCGCTGCTGAACGCGATGCGACGAGGTCTCACCGAACCTGACCTACCTCTAGAGCTGTGTGCACCTGCCGCTTGAAACATGAAAACGTGGGGTCCAACATCAGGAACTACCCAAGCAATTATAATTTTAAAACGGTTACTTCTTTGTGTAAAGTACCGATTATGAGACTGTGTCATGTGGGTGCCTAATATAAGACTTAATTTAGGTAAAAAATTAACATATTTAGATACTTCAATGTGATATTTTTGATACGTAGATAAACTTTCTACTGATGTCGTCGTTTTTGTGAATTCCTTGATTTTTACTTGACGGTTACACTTTAATATAGGAGTAGGTGTTAATAAGTACTTTGTAATATTATTCGACATTTATTGTCTAGATTTTCCGATTTAAGTAAAAGTGCAAGGAATTAAGAATCTGATCTATATAGACAACAAAAGATTGAAGAACTTTTGTATTGGTATGTATCCATATCGATATAAAACTTACAGCTAATACTTTATTATATGGAATAGATAGTTACCACAAGTGTATACTTACAATGAATATAGGTAAAGACGGTGTCTAACAAGATCCCTTATTTAATGGTTCATGTTTCATGTTTTGTCTTGTCTGATAATAAAACGATAACATATTTTTTACATTGTTGACTTTTTCATCGTCACCCTAAACCACGTATTCATGTAATCGCCGTCTGTAGTCTCTCTTTGTGCCTACCAACCTACTTCCAAAAACTATTTCATGCCACAACGCTTAAAAATGCAATACTCATACAAACGTTGAAGTGACGCATAACCAGGAAATACTTAATTTAAATTAATCATTTTATTTATCCTTCTTCATCTCTTGTTCCCATTGCAACCTACCTTGGAAACTACATTATAAATCTCAATACCTTGGATTACCTTTATCTGATCATCATTAAGTATCTACACTTAATGACAATCAGATAAAAATCGCATAAAAGGCACTTGACACCTGCATAATATTGTTTTGTTCACTTCAAAAATGTACAGGTTAGAGTTAAAAAGTAATGTTTAAAAATAAATAATTATGGTGGCAAAACAAAGGTTAGAATTATACATATTTTGAAGTAACCTGGTATTCGAGCGAACCGAGCTCGGAATCATTATTTTACATAGTATAAATAAATATCTGAAAAAAAAACATTACATACAATAAATAGTCTTAGGGAAAGCGTTAGACACTTCGTCCCCTTTCCATACTACTCAAAATACAACTACTTTGATGATATTTTGTTTAATGACGATTAGTGTATAATTAATTTACCATGGATATCGGACCTTCATAAGCTTTCATAAGAGTAGAGTTTTACTAACCAGGAAAATTTTAAGAAGTGTACCCCAAGGTGGTATTGTAGGTCCCATAATGATCTCGTAGCTACAACTATAATTTCTAATGCAATGTTATGCAATGGAGCATTACACTGCATTAGAAATTACTTATAGTAAATGAAATTTGGCTCATGGGTAGACCTGGGTTAGGACGTAGGATGTTTATCCCGATATTCTCACGGGATCGAGACTTATGCGGATGAAACCGCGGGCTGCAGCTAGTAATAATATACGTATGAAATTTTGATCTACAAAAAGATGTAACACACACTTGCAGGCATGCAGCAGGACTCGACTATGTTATCCAGGCATATTGTTTTTTCGTTTAGTCACTGTCCTAGTTGTCCTACTATAACACCTAGTTACTTTGTTTATGTACACATCATGCATGGGCGCCGGCTTATTTTAAAGGGGTGCATCATCAGCTCTACGAAGCGAGCTCGATCATTTTTGCAGTTTTCCTCGAATATGTTAGGTCACAGAGCATGTAACTTTTGTTAGGTTATCGTTTGTCCACTCATACAAGGAGTAACTTTGTCGACTTATGTTGAAAAATAAATAAGAGAATTTAGGATTTATAGAGCGGGCGAAGCGAGCTCGATAATATTTGCATCTCGCCTCAAATGGGATAGGTTTTTTTTTGTCCAATAATACCCACATATAGAGGACTAACTGTGTCAATTTACACAAAGAAGTTTAAGAATTAAGATAGAGTAGGATGCAAGAGCGAGCGACGCAAGCTCGATATTAGCACCCCGCCTAGGGCCAAAAAAATTTTCGGAAATAGAAGTTCGATGCTTTGTCAACGAATGCACAGAAGCCTTAGTTGAGAGATTGCAGAATGCAATGCAAAAAAATGCATCGAAAATTTTAGGATCTCGCCTCGTTTTCGGATATTTCTTAAGTTCTGAATGTTTTTACACCTTTATTTAATTTTGAAGCCAGGGAGCTCCCGCTCCCGGCGCCCATGACATCAAGCCAAACTAAATCCAATAATCTACAAACGGTTTCAAAACAATTTATTACCGTGAATAGATTTGACTCGTGTGTGTGTCTAACTGTCGGGTTGTCTTTGTAATCTGACTAAACAAGTCAGATTTTCTGACACACGATTTCGAAGAATGGCAGCAAGGTAGTTTATTCTTGTCTAGCTCCGGCGCACTGCTCACAAGTTCGTTTAAAATAATAGAAGACCATTGATCTACATACATATACCTACACGTCTGATATTATTAGCGTTTACAAGAGTCCTTGCGATGACGATAATAATTAATAATAGTTATGTTACATGATTGCATCAGACGCCTAGTGATCTTTGTCGTGAATAACATGCTGTGTCACGGTACGTAATACAGTTTAAGTAGTTGTCAAGACCAACATGCTCTGTGGACCAAAGTGCGAAATCCAACGTGTGATTATGATGATACGTTTTGTAAATAGGTAGCCAAGGGCACCGATCCGTGCAAAAAAGGTTAAGTATATAGATATAATATCCTGGAAATAAAATAAGTAATCAATTGATATGATATCTCCGCTAAATACTCTACTGGATATTTTCATAATAAAACTCGATTAGGTATCTACTTAAGTCCAAACTCCATTCAGTTTAACAGTTGATTCATATAACAGAGCACGACTTCGGCAATATAATATTTGCGTGATACGTAGTAGTATTAACGAAAAAGTGTCTCAACTAAATAACAAAGTGACCATTGTTTATTTGTGTACGTTATAAATGTAATTAAATAAAAATATTTAGCCAAATCCACAGTTCAATGGCCTTCATGTGTTACCTAAATACATAATTGTAGAAACAAGTGAATATCGTTTATAAATTAAATAAGAAAACGATAAATAAATGTTAAGTGAAACTTTACTACTCAGTTCCTGAAAGTTACTTAAACTATCAACTTATTTGAAAAAATTTGTATAAGTACCCCGAAACATGGCCAAACTCTTCTACACGGGTTTCACCAATAATGTGCCTAAAATCAAGACGCCTCTTTCTGCATTCTATAAAAAACTAAGCACTCAAGTAAGTTACTTTACGAGTTCTGTTTATTTTAGGTAAACTATACGATTCATTGTGAATTGTATCGCGATTATCTAAAGGATAATGACCGAAGCAAGCCCGGAAACGATAATTTCGTAATTTTCGAAACTGATTGTTATACTGACCTGCATATATTTTTACGATCACGTTAATTACTTTCATAAATTGGGATACTTTAACTTACAACAGTGATGGTTGATTTTGAATGGTACCTAGACAATGGAAAAACTGACTTGGCGGTAGGTACCTAATGGGCTATTGGGTGTTGATGTGTTATCAGATGGATGGGTTGTCGCGACGGTTGCTGAAAGATTAGATAGGTATAGGTTATAGCGATTAAAGATGATGGTGATGTAACGTGTGTTTATGATTTTGCGATTTTCACGATAAGTCGTTAAAAATCAAAATACCGACTAGATCGTCTTGATTATTCATTTATTGTTTTCCAACAGGTACCGACTAAAGAAATACAGATCCCAGTAAAATTTGGGCATATCGCGGGAAAGCTATGGGGCAGCGGCGACCAATAACCCATCCTGGCACTGCACGGCTGGCAAGACAACGCAGGCACCTGGGACCCCTTGATACCGATGATCATCAAAGATAGACCTATATTAGCTCTGGACTTCCCTGGACATGGGTTTTCGTCGTGGACTCCCGGTACTCACACACAATTATAATTAAACTTGTGGACCCTACCTAGCTATCGCAATCATAAATACTCAATAAAAAATGGTACCTTCCCTACGTATAGATACATAAAATTATAACAACTCGATACACGATCTTTGAGAATTCAAAAAAGCAGCTCTACCGTACGAAGATATCAATATGTTTTTAATTTTCAGGTATGACTTACAACGAATGGGACTGGCCGAGGATGATTTTATATATAAAAGAGCACTTCAACTGGGACAAAGTTTCCTTACTGTCTCACTCTATGGGAGCAATCGCTGGAATGCGCTTCGCGAGCGTGTTTCCTGATGACGTCGATTTTTTTATAGCAATAGATAGTTTTATATTAGAAAACCAAAATTCAAATAAATTAGTAAATACGATATATCCCAAACTGCTACAAAAGGATTTCGTGTCTAAAGCTTGGTTGGAAAGGAAACCACCAACGTATACGTTAGAAGAAATGACTAAAACATGGCATTTAGCAACCAATGAGTCTATAGCCTTAGACAGTGTTCAGCATCTACTGAAAAGGGGCGCAAAGCAATCAAAAACCGATCCCAATAAATATTATTACTCGCGGGACTCGAGACTGAAGTACGTCATACTTATTCCTGAAGATAGAAGGTTTGTTGAAGCTCTCGTCAGAAGACTGAAATGTCCAATGTTATTCCTAAAAGCGACAGACTCTCCTTTCTCTACCTCCAAGTTTTCTATTGCAATGCGTGAAATTATAGAAGAACAGAATGACAAGTACGAATTTCATTTTGTGCCCGGCAAACATCACGTTCATTTAAATAACCCTGAAAGAGTGGCACCATTAATTAAAAACTTCATAGAAAAGAATAAATTAAGTTTATGAATATTTATTTTTTATTTCTTCTTAAGACATGATCCTACTTCCTGTGCGCCCCTACCCGCTTTTCCCTCACGTAACAGTGGCCAATATCATTGGAGGCTGAATGAATTCCGCTATTATACAGCCACAATTGCCGTTTGTAAAAAACTAGAAGAAATACGTGGAAAGTAAATTACACCCTACTGCTGAAAATTTCTTGTTTGGAGAAAATTGCGATTTATTTATGCGGCATGATTTGGGTGTTACGAAAATGGTGAAAAGTCAATTTGACCAAAATCGCAGTTATTTAGTTCTCCACCTACGCCGACGATGTTTTTGAAGTGAAAACTTCTTATAGGCGCGTTGGGTATTTTTGAGATGGGACTAAACCATTGATTTCGCGATACTGCGACGACACCAGCGTTGATGTCTTTTTAATGGCCAAAACGACCATTAAAAAGACATCAACGCGTTGATTACCGCTGAGCCGATTTTTTCCAAGTTTTCACTTCTGTCGGCACTCCCGGAGTGCCGCTGTTTATTTTTTTCGAATGATACGGATTTTTCATAAACTGAATCGGCTCTGAAAAATGTCCAATGTGTTTAAACAGCGGAAGAATAGGTACATAGATGTTTTAAACAGCTAAGAAAAGAAAACCTTTTCAAGCAAAAGACAGACTTTTACGGTACAGAAAATTTGGAAAAAAATTTGATGCATAGATTTTTTTTTTAATAATAGTAAAATCAACTGGATTCAGTCTAAATAAATATTGTTAAAAAAGGATCAACTGTATTCGATTTTTATGCTGACATCGTTCGATGTAGATTTTAGAGAACTCAAAATTGACAAGAAAGTAAAGGGCTTGCTACACGGCTGCTAACCGCGTCCCCGACAGAGGTGACCTTGGTTGATGACAGCCAGCGCAGTTTTAGGTCGCAAACCACCAACTCCACGGATGTAAACCACCAAGGTCACCACTGTTGGGACGCGGTTGGCTGCCGTGTAGCAAGCCCTTTAAAGGAGACATACCTACAATAGATAGACCAAACAGACTTGCAGCTTTAGTGGCCTAATGGCAAGCCAATAATTGCACCTGCCAAGTAAGTTCGTTTCTTTTTAATATATTCCCAATGACTGTATAAAATTTTTAAAAAAAATGTGCTTCTGGCCAAAATTTGACGATGGTGGCAGGTTTGGAGGAGATCCAGATTTTAATTTAGAGTTTGAAGATTAAACTATATAGATTTAATTTATTAATAAAACATTTTTTTATTATTATTAGCTCGTTTAATTTTATTACCTGACACATACAAGAGAACGTACCCATACTACGTGACCCATTCTGGGGGGGAGAGGGGGGGGGTCTTCAAAATACCACGCTTGGTCACAGAGGCGGGGGAAGTCTCAGGGGTAGGGATATCTCATGCTTTTTCGAGCTATATTCAAATATGGCGCGCAGCGTTTAGCGCTTTTTAAACTCACAGGTGGCAACACTGATTTACATAATGACCAGTGATCGGAGTAGGTAGATTGATTTTACTTACCTACTCGCATCATAAATAGTCATAGAAATCATAACATGGATAACCCTTTTTTTCTGGGATTTCATTTTGGTACTTACGGGATTAAATCAAATATTGTTAAAGTAAGGATTTTTAAACTACTACATTAGAAATTGTTGTACGTGCCATTTCATTGACCCCAAATCAATCTACCTACTCCGATCACTGATAATTACATATGCCGCCGGGACGTCAGCTGATTGAAAACTGACAGTTTGTAACGCAGTGCCTGATTTCAAGCAAGTTGACAAGTTCGTACCGATACTACGTATAGTATCGGTACGAACTCTCGTCAATGTTCGTTGAAGATCATTGAGATAAAAATAAATGTGAATAAAAGAAAAAAAGACATTTGTTTTCGTGTGTTAAGTTCTTGTTACCCGACTACGGCAAAGCCAAAAGGAGGGGTTATGATTTTAGCAGTCTATGTATGTACGTTTGTATATGTATGAATGTATGTTAGTTTTTACCTGTATTCCACCGTAGCGCCTAAACTACTGAACCGATTTTGATGAATGAGGTATCAACAGATTCGTAATAATCCAGGTGATATAATCTATATAAATTTACCCTACATTTAATATGGTGGACTTTACACATAAATTACAAACTTCAAAAAAAAAAATGTGCTGATCATGTAATGTTTGGTATCAAAAGAAAGGTCTTCGGGTTCGGTCGCTTGCCTGTATACCATGTGGGCGCCAGGAACACCTACAAAATTGTAATGGCATGCGACGACGTTTTTACGTTGACCATTTTTGTACCTATGTCTTGATTTCTGTCTGAAATATTTGCTTGTTTCGTACTTTTAGATCATTTTTATTTTCCCGTAGTCGGGTTACATTTTTGCATTATGTGCAGTGCAGTGTTCCAAAACCGATTGGGGTATTTTTTTTTTGCGAGTGCGTATTCTTTTGTAAACATTGTATTGAATCAAGGGTCGCAGGTAGATAATGACAGGCAAAGTATTCCTTTTATATTTTATTGCTCTTGACTCTGATATTGGATTTTGAACCCTAATAACTTCGAAAACAAGTGTAATTATTGTGTTTGTTTGGGTGATAAAGTTATATTTTTGTGAAGCTGTTCTTGTTAAGTTTACATATTTAAATATTTGTGAAGTTGATGACGGCTAAAGACCGAGATAAGATAAGAAGGCGAGATTTACAAGAAACATGAAACTGATAGAAAGAAGCCAGACGATGACAATGGAAACAGCAAAGTGTAACACAGCATAGCAGTGACATAGAAAAGAGTCGAGTAAGCAGTTAACCCCGCACATGCCCATCCATAGTTCTGTTGTGTGTTCACGGTTCCAAAATTGTCTTTAAGTTCAAGGGAGTTTTTGTGTGAGTTGTGACTTGTGAGTGTTGTTTTTACTGTCCTGGGCATGCATACATACCTCAACTTTGAAAACAAAATTCCGTGCAGCCCCTTTTTGCAGATGTGCGCCCGCGCCGACCCGTAAGCCGCGTAACAATTGGTATTTTAACTTTTAAGATACTCACTATTTGTGTATAATATGGAATGCCATGTATCTCAACAAATGTGCTGTATAATCTGACGGTAAAAGTGTACAGATTGAGCAAAATACGACATACTTTGTTTTTTATAATTTACTATTTTTATTTATTATTTAGGTACTCAAACTGCTGTTTACCGGGCGATTGGTAATTACGTACATTGCCTGAAAAGGGGATATCAAATCGAGTTTCAATGCCGTTAAAGTCAACCTGAGGTGAACAGCGGCAAGCTACAAGACGTACTTGTACCACGTCGGAGCTGAACATAAACAACGAGGAGCCGGCCGATCGCGCCCTGGACATTGCTGCGGACAACTCATCAGAACTAAGAAGAATAGAATCGAGATAGCAGTTTAACCCCGCCAAAAGATTCACCAGTGAAGCTGGACTTGAACTATCCTAGCGGAGAGAATTATCATGAGAGACTTGATTAACCACACTAGGAATAAACCAAAACAAAATTCATGAAATGTTAGACGGAAAAACCGTAACCAAACGCATCAAGAAACACAGGATGTGCTATCTCGCACAATGTTCACAGTCGCCGCAAACCACATCCGTACGTACATACATGCAGTACAAGACCAAATCCAAGAAAGCCGGCCTACCTATTTACACATGAAATGATATCCTAAAACAGGACATGACTTACTTCGACAAGGAAATCACTTTTGGATGGACATGGCTGAAGACCAAGATAAGATTAAGAAGACTGCTAGCGAGATTTACAAGGAACCTGAAACGGAACCATCCATAGATAAATATCACCCGGCTCTCCACTATTCCATTGCTTACTCAAGGATGCATATCCGGTAGGCTCGCAAATCCCTCCTTATCCTAAGGGCACGTCTTCCCTACCATTACCGCGCCCCCCGGTCTACTCCTTGATATGCAATGGCCTCTGTAACCCCATGAAGCATGAGGCTCCAGCGGCTAGTGCAAATCTTGGGGTTCATTCGATTTATCGAGTCTGGTTAAACCACGCTGCTGGGGTCGGTGCATTTCATTCATTCATTCACTTACTTACATAAGTTTTTTCTTTTTGGTGATAATTTTTTCACTTGTTAAAGATATATAGGTACGCACTCTTGGCGTCACGCGACAAGCGCTGTATTAATAAAGACAAATATGAGCCAAATGATATTTTTTGTAACTTTCTGTAGGAAAAAAAAATGTATCTAATAATTACTACGTAAAAACTAGAGGGGAGGGGGCATACATATACTACCTACGGGTAGTCACCGAGGGGGGAAGGAGATAAAAAATTGTAAAAAATGGGTCACGTAGTATGGGTACGTTCCCTAATATGTGTCAGTAGGTACCTGGGCGGCTGGGCCACCGAGCGCTACTCTGGTGAAAATAGAGAATGCTCATTTAATAGTATAGGATAGTTCATACTAATTTCATGGACAGAATTTTAGGGACATGTTGCGCCGACTCCAAATGAATTGGGAAAAGGGCAGGAGAATGATGAGTTCATACTAATTTCATGTATAGTAGGTACATACTAATTCCATGCTACCATGATAGTAGGTAAGTACTTACTAATTCCATGTTGCCATGATAGTAGGTACTTACTAATTCCATGTTGCCATGATAGTAGGTACTTACTAATTCCATGTTGCCATGATAGTAGGTACTTACTAATTCAATGCTGCCATGATAGTAGGTACTTACTTATTCCATGCTGCTATGTCATTATCATTATTCTAAGGTAGTTTATTATTCTAAACTTTGGGCGCCCGAGCTCTATTTGGGTGAAAATAATATGATTTTTGCAAAGACGTTCCAACTGATTTTTACGAAATATCTAGCGTATAAATATTATGAAAACCATCAAACCAGTGATACAATCGTTTTAGGGTTCCGTACCTACCTGAAAAGGAAAAAACGGAACCCTTAAAGGATCACTCGCGTGTGTCTATCTGTCTGTCCGTCTGTCACAGCCAATTTGCTCGGCAAATTCTTCTTGCATATTTATTTCTGTTACCCAAACACGGACGTGTAACGTAAATAAATAAAGGGCTTTGAAGGTTTTGGCCCTAAACATCAGCAACCATTTTGTTTTTTTTTTGAAAATCGCGGTGCTCAGTAAATGTCATAGGTAGGATATTTGAATAGGGGACACTTATACAAACATAAAACGTCACTTAACATAACATCATAAAGCGTCACGTTTCTGAGATATTCAAAGATAAAAATAACAATTGTTATAACTAATTTATTTATTTATTTTGTAGTTAATTCATGTCGATTAAGTTATTTACAGTTATCTGAACCAGACAGAGAAATAAAACAAATATTATAATACTAATCATCTATTTTGTTAATTAAAATCTTTTTTAAAGCAATCCGAACATAAGACTATAATGTGTCGAATTACAATGATATTTTTGTAGGTAAACATGAAATAGTTGAATACCTTAGTGGATAAAATATAAGATTT
Source organism: Agrochola litura (assembly GCA_949152395.1). Lineage (NCBI taxonomy): Eukaryota > Metazoa > Arthropoda > Insecta > Lepidoptera > Noctuidae > Agrochola > Agrochola litura. Next base: position 13,678,623 of record OX424502.1, read on the forward strand.
ATTAATCATATTCGGTATAAATAATATCATCCAAGAAGGCAGCGGGAGGCTGAATAGGATATTCTTGATGTCGCGTCCAAGCCATGTACCATATATAATAAATTAATAATACACATAACATGGGAGCAACATCCAAGTGTCCGTTTTCCTACAATAGTAGCCAACTATTTTATTCCTGCCTTGCAAAGTATTATCGAGCAAGATGTAGACAAAATAAAATACGATTGTTTTGGTGTCTTGAGTGGATTCGGGCTCTTAAAAGCCAAGGATCAGAAACGACAATGTTGTATTGACTCAAGTCATAATCGATGGCAACTTTTTCGCACAATTCAATAAAAAAAAATCGGGGTGTCCTCATTTGGCGGGGGTATACTTTTGTCTCTTTCGCTCATAACTAAAATATTACCTACACATGATGCAATTATGTTTTCATAGTTCAATATGCTTACCTGAAGGGAAATAACAAAAAAATCCTGTTTCTTCAAGATTCAGTTGTCGACTCATATTTCGGTGAATAACTCCAAAATCTGACGCTTTAGGATATTATGTTTCATGAATTTTTTTGTTTGTATAAGTGTCCTCTATCTAAATATATAACTTTCGTTGTGCACCGCGATTTTGAAAAAAAATCAAAATGGCGGCCGACGTTAGGGCCACCCTCCATACAAAAATCTTCAAACCCCTTTGGATATGGTATTTTGGTATGGTTTTGGTATGGTTTCACTTTTGGGGGGCAAATAAGAAAAATTAAAAAAAAAGTTTTTCAAACTGTCCCGTGTCACGTGTGACATATCAAATTAAAGGGCTTGTTGTGAGAATCTCAAATATATTTTTTGCCAACTGCGTGTCGGACCACGCACAATGAAGGATTTAGTAGTTGGGATGAATTTATCCCAAAAACAAACTTCAACTTGTAGTTGAAAAATCTGTTTTTTCATACATTCCAACTGCAAATTTAAGTTTGTACGCACAATATTGGGAGATTTACCATGTAATTTTAAAACCATAGACTTCTCCTTTTTTATTGGTCTGAGACTTCTCATATGTTTTTCTTTAATCTATAAGTATAGAACTATTTTCAGTGTTTAATTTTTAATTTTTGGGCGCAGTAGTTTTGGAGATAAGGGGGGGAAATGGTTAATTTTTATCTCAATCAATTTGCCTAGCCTTTTCCCAACTAAGTTGGGGTCGGCTTTCAGTCTAATCAGATGAAGCTGAATACCAGTATTTTACATGGAGCAACTGCCTATCTGACCTCCACAACCCAGTAACTGGGTAATACGATACCCCTTGGTAAGACTGGTTGTCAGACTTTCGGGCTTCTGACGACCCGTAACGACTGTCAAAGATCCACGAATGACAGCCGTGACCGACGGCTTAGCGTGCTTTCCGAGGCACGGAGGAGTCTCGGTATGTAAAGATGGTCACCCATCCACGGACCAACCCCGGCAAGCGTAGCTTAACCTGATGGATCAACCCGTGTGGCTTTTATTACTTAGCTACGAGCTCCTCGGTCAATTTTCATCCATTGTCTTAAATACCTTTAAAACATTCTTGAGATCATCACAGTAAGCCCTTTCATTTGCCCTTTAACTTTATTTTCAATTTTCTTGTTTGTCTCCCAAAAGTGATCCCCATATTCAAAATTCATTTATTTACGGAACACGTCCATGTTTGGGTCACAGAAATTGATGTGTACCAAATTTCAACTTAATCGGTCCATTAGATTCGGAGCAAACTGGCTGTGACGTGACAGACGGACAGACAGACACACAGACAGACACACGAGTGATCCTATAAGCGTTCCGTTTTTCCTTTTGAGGTATGGAACCCTAAAAATGACTAAAATACTATGATTACATAACTTTACCCTTTGTTAGCCATAGTAAGTACCTACAGATAGGTACCAAATACTATGATTCTGTAATATCTATTAATAATCATCAGTAATAATAATATAATTAAGTACCATGATAATACTTATAATTTTACTATGCGTCCAAAGTCCCTTCTGTCTGAGTGTAACATTCAATCGTACAAAACAGTGAGCCCGGCCTTGGCAATGTTATTCTTGCGCGGTGCGTCACTGCGTTACGTTAAACCGCGCTGTTTTAGTGAAATATCTTCAATTCGATACTGTGTAAAAATTACATAACTAAAGCAAACTTCATAAAACTCCAAAAAGTACGTGGTAACTCTAAATTGTCATTGGTCGATTTTATCACGGTAACAATCCGTGACGGTTCACAGATCGATAAACTTAACCTCTTCGTGACTATGGTTATTTTAACATGTCTTTGTATTACTAGACACAAATAAAGCAGTAGGAAACAAATGTGGATATTATTTTAAGTACCGTGTTCTCGTTATATAAACAGACCTAAAATTGTGCAGTTAAACATGGCAAAGCGGTTGCTATCCCAATTGATTTTGAGCTCTAAAGGCACGACTTTAAAGTCGTCTCTGCCTATCCTCAGTAAAAAACTCCATACTCAGGTAAGTTATATTTTTTTTAACCTTTCTGTCATCGTAACATTGTTTTTGAAGTTCAGTTCAGTAATTTCAAAATTAGTAGTTCGTTTTTTTTTGTTTTTTATTTATCATTGCTGTATCATTTTTGAATAAAACATGTCAGGTCCATTTCTTCGACTAGTCTACTCATTATTTCAAAAAATTTCAACCTGATTTAAAAAAAAACGATTCTGCGGAATCGTTTTACAATTTTTTTTAATAAGTTTAATTAAAAAATCTTGTTAATTACTTACAAGTACTGTACGTAAGTATACTGTTTAAGTGTCATTGGTTTTTTCACAAACCTCGGGCCTAATTTATTTGCAGTAGAAACTGCGCAAAGGAATAATTGATTTACCAACAGATAATGATCTTGAAAAAATATAAAATTAATTAATTATATTCGACCGTTAGTCTGATGAAATAATCCTCAATGCTTCGAAATATGTAGTAAACTACGACAAAGGTAATTACGAAGCAGTCAAGTCTAGTGATAATGAGGTAATTTTAATGATAAATCTACTTGCTTCGACAGGTGCCGACTAAAGAAATACAGATTCCAGTAAAGTTTGGGCACATCGCGGGAAAGCTATGGGGCAGCGGCGACCAACAACCCATCCTGGCACTGCACGGCTGGCAAGACAACGCAAGCACCTGGGACCCCTTGATACCGATGATCATCAAAGATAGACCTATATTAGCTCTGGACTTCCCTGGACATGGATTTTCGTCGTGGATTCCCCCTGGTAAGCTCATGATTTATTTTTGTTGTTAAATCTATTTAATGAATGTGACTGGTACACCGGTTGCACTTATGATCAATTGATCACTTATCTAAACTAATATCATACTTCAAGAGAAAAGATTTGATATCTTGTATGTTTATTTGTTACGCTCTCACGCTAAAACGGATTTGGATTAAATTTGGCACAAGGGTAGACCATGGCCTGGGTTAGGACATAGGATACATTTTATTCCGATATTTCCATGGGATCGAGACTTGTGCGGATGAAACCGCGAGGAGCAGCTAGTGTATTTATATAACGGTTACTACACAACCTTTATTCATTTTTATAATTTACCTTTTTTCAGGTATGCTGTACTATCAATGGGAATTGCCGAGAATTATCTTATATCTAAAGGAGTACTTCAAGATGGAGAAAGTTGCATTACTGTCTCACTCTATGGGAGCAATAGCAGCCATGCGTTTTGCAGCTGTTTTCCCTGATGAGGTCGAATTTTATATTGCAATAGACAGTCTTATTTACGACGACTACGATTTAAATTCTGTAGTAGAAAGAATTTCTAAAACCATGCGAAAAGGTTTAGTTGCACAAACACGGTTGGATAAAGAGCCTCCGTTATATACTTTAGAAGATATGATTAAAATTTGGCATGCGGGAACTAGGAAGTCTGTGGCCTTAGAAAGTGTTCCCCACCTTCTGAAAAGAGGCGCAAAGCAGTCACAAACTGATCCGACGAAATACTTTTTCTCACGTGACTCCAGATTGAAGTATTCATTATTTAATGCGGAAGACAAGAAGTTCGTCGAAGCTCTCGTCAGAAGACTGAAATGTCCAACTTTATATGTCAAAGCGATAGACTCTCCTTATTCGGCCGACGCGTACTCTATAGAAATGCGCGAAATTTTAGAGCAAGTCAATGAAAACTACGAATTTCATTTTGTTCGTGGAACACATCATGTACATTTAAACAATCCTGAACTAGTAGCCCCCCTTGTTAAAAATTTCATTCAAAAGCATAACTTAATTATTTAAATCCTATAAAATATTAAAATCTCTGAAAATTATTTACTCCTTACCTGCATCTTAGTGGCTATAGAATGTGTCTAACGTGATAAGTTATTACCTGCACTCGTGGTAATAAACAAATGATCGAATATTTATATTGTACAAGGTAACTAAGTTGAATTGCTATTCGTAAATCATGCGCAGTAATCTAGATTGACTCGTGTTTGTAATCTTCACTACATATAGTAGTAATCGTTCTACGAGTAGTAAGAGCATGTACAAACCGCTTTAGATATGATATTATTAAATCACAAACGTTATTAATTTATTGATTATGTATTTTGTACCCACAAGTTGCGACATCTTTTCTTAAATACCTCCTTAATTAGCTTTTAATGCTCATACCAAATAGAAAACCAAGACATAGCACTGTAATAGTGATGTAAAGCCGGTTTGGTAAACATTGTGTGCACTTAGTGAGGTGAGGTTTGATTGTAGTGTCATTGTAAATGTGTGCGTGTGAGCGTGTATGCACAGAGCGGAGGTGTAGTTTTGGTATGCTTCACTGTATTGTTTGCAGCGCTCTGTCTTGGTTGTTTATTTGGTCTGAGTTTTGGGCTCCGCACAAACGGGAAACCGACCACAGCCACTGGTGGCTGTCGCGCGCCACGTCCTTTGGTACCGCGCAAACGAAGGTGGTCAGTGGCTGCCACGAGTGGTCGGTGGCCGCCACTAGTAATTGGTGGCCGCAACTAGTAGTCGGTGGCCGCTACAATTTCTAACAAATACAAAGAGAAGCGAGCAAAGTAGCGAGTGGCCGCCACCGGTGACATGTCGCGGACACTGAGTCGCGAGTGGCCGTGATTCCATACAAAATGTGTTAAAAATCATGTTAACAGCTTGTCGTCAGCCACCGGTAGCTTTGGTCGGTGGCCCGTTTGCGCGGAGTCTTAATGTCGTAAAATCAGATGAGACGTAATAAGTATGCTGCATGATCAACATATTATGTAAAAAAAAAGTGTTGACTTACTTTACATGCCTCAAGTCATGTTTTTATAGTGTAAATGCATAATTCTTGACTTGGTTTATAATTGTTAAGAATATTTGGTGTAAGTAGGTTCTTAAATAGGTAGGTAATAGAACCCTTGACTTAGGGCTTTCCTTCAATAAACAGTTAGGTACTTAAAATATAATTAATTTTTTTAATGCTAAAACATTAAAGTATTGTTAGTAGCTACAATAAAATATAGTGCTCCTAGTGATAAATACTATAAAATGTCTCCTAGTCACCATTGACTGTTGTGTTTAATAAGATAAGTATTTAAACAAATACGACTTTATAAATGTATATATATTGTTTAAAAAAGTTTATTGTTACACTAACACAAGTAAACATAACAAGAATTATAGTTATTGCCTAATAAGAATAATTTAATTTGAATGTTCACTGATGTCTAAGCTTGAATTAGAATTACTAACATTGTCACAAACATGGGCACCTTTCCTCAATGGCAGAACTTTCAACAGTGCCTCTTGCCATGGCACTCCTTCACACACCCTTATGACAATCTCAAATACTGTAAAAAAACAAAGATATTAGGTTTTATTTTCTAGATTAATTAGTTCAATTATGTAATATAAGTGTAATGTCTTTAGATAATATATTTACCGTGATCAATTGTCAGCACTTTTCTAGTTTTCATATTAATGTATTTGTCCAATGGCAGTTGTCCATGTCTAATGCCTTGCTCTTCTGCTATTTTATGGCAGAGACCCTGAAAATAGTATTTTTTTAAATGATAATTTATTCACTGTGATTTTTTTTTAAATTATTATTGTGATAGATAACGCAGATAGAACTTTTCAACAACTTAAAACCAAAGAAACTGCCCAGCATTTATCTTATTTATTTTGCACTCTCTTAACCCAACTCTCCCAAAAACAAGGAGTGTTCAGACTAGTGTAGGTATTAATTTAACTTTGCAGTATATACTTTACCTTATGCTTATTGTGATCAACTAGACCTCCAATAATATAGGCAGTGTTCTCTTCAAATTGTTCAATGATATTATCAGATTCACTTGTTAAATATACTATATTTTCTTTAGGAAACACTTCAAGATATGGTGCTTCATGGAAGTTTATCTGTAAAACATTAAAGATATTTTATTATTAAAAAGATATTATTTATTATCAATTATATTATACACACACGCGTATGAACGTAAGCGAGGCAAAAAGAGTATGTAAGGATCGTAGCAGATGGCGTTCTGTAGTTTCTGCCTACCCCCATGGGAAGAAGGCGTGAGTTTATGTATGTAATTATATTATTTGTGATTTAATATATGAGTATGTTATTTATAATACTTCAATATTGTGTACAAGATTGATATTAAAATACAGGAAATTGAAAACTTGAATAAATTATTTTATTTTGGGGGATGTTGGCTGGCGGTGACTAAACCTTTGTATTATAAAGACTTTAATGTTGCTAAAAAGGACTGATGCATCAAAATCTAAATAAAATCTAGTGTTATAAGAGGATCCCCATCTAACCTTTTGAGTAATTGGATTCAGGACTTACTTTGTGAATAACTACAGTGTTTCTTCATAATGTGCACATATCGAAATGAGGGAATCTATGCTTAATTTTAACGACAGAAAAAATAGAAAATTTATTTTAAAAAATCTGAATATTTTTTAAGGAATTAAAAAAAATTGTAACAAAACTGTAACTTTTAAACTAAATCATCTATTGCGATGAAACAAACTCCATAATGATTGGAATTAATTAGGCGTCCACATAAAATTAAAATGGAGAAAAAAAACTACCCTCAATTGAAAATAAACATGTTTTTTAGCAAAAATCTGTTCTTTTTTCATTTATTTTTACAATAATTGTAAAATTTATAAATAAGATGCCAAAGAGAATATTTTTTTTTTTTTATTAGAACTGTTTTTTTTTTTTTTTGCGTTGATAAAATCAAGCATAGATTCCCTCATTTCGATATGTGCACATTATGAAGACTCACACTGTATAACCTAGGAAGTACATGTTGTCCTAAGCAGTAAGATATAGTAGTCATAACATAAACTTATATAAAGATGTTGACAAAAATAGGCAGAAAAATGACAAAATTAACATGCAATTTATTTTTTTACTATAGGAATCCAACTTACATCCCAGTGTTCATATCCGTTATGCCTAGACATATCACTTTTAGCTTTTTCCCCAAAACTAGTAATATGGAATTGAACTGGGGTTTCTGATCTCCTGTTTATTGAGTAACAGCGGAGAATTTGTTTTATTACTTTAAACCTATCTTTTTCCATCATCAAATGATCGAAACTAAGATCTATTACTATTGCAGTACTTCTTTTAGGTCTTTCTAACTTCATTTTCTTTAATGCCTTCCTGTTTGGTCCTAGATCTATATTGGCCTCCCGTGCCTCTCTTCTCCTTTCTTTAGCTTTTGCTTTCTCTCTGGCTCGTTTCTCCGCTTTGCGGTTTTCCCATTTCACTTTTTTTAACCATTTGCGCATTTGATTTTTGGTAAAAGGTCTCGGAACTTCGTTGCCCTCGTCGTCTTGCAAACCTGAATCTATCGTAATGTCAAATAGTGTATAATGCGGAAAATTATTTTCCTCCTGTTCCTTGGATACATTCTCATCATCTTTTGTAGAACTTGCTTCTACGTTATCCATTTTAAACCTTTATCTGACTATGTTTTTATCAAAAAGCAAAGTTAGACCATACTTTACGAAGTTTACGAAACACGTGTGGTCACTTTTACTGTCTATTGTACCAACACTTTAAGTCCTACTGTTACGTTTTTTTAACAAACCTGTTTTTGATATTATTTTATTTAATTAATAAATAATATTTACAGAACGTTGATTTTTAGGTTATGCTTTTGTATTCATTGTCAAATGAATGTCAATGTCATTATCATCCACATCTTACTGCTTGCAACTTGTCAAATCAAAAGGAACAAAACGTAAAACAATAATAATACGTTTAGTTTATTTTGTATGCATTCCAAATGATATAGGAATGACATAATATTCGGATAAAATATAATAAACTGAATTAAAATAATAATAATCTGTACATATAAATAAAATGGAGGAGAAAGAAACATAGAGCATCAAAAAATTCGTCCGCATCGCTGTCAACAGGAAAAGTGCTAAAAAGGCTGGCAGCATTTGCCACGTGCTATGGGGACGCTGATTCTTTGGCCAAAAAAAAGCTAGCCCTCTGGTCACGTGAAGAGTCGTCCAACCGCTTTGCGATGTTTTGAAAAACAATACTTGGACACTCGGAGCACATATCTCAAACGGCTCGAAAATATACCTAACTCCCAATAAGATTGGAATATTTTTGCCGTTTGAGGTATTCCGCACCTGCAGCAGCCGCCCCAGCACAACCCACCGTGCTAGGAAGATGGCATCGCGCAAGGGTGTCGACACATGTTGCACACCAAAGGCCTGCCTAGCTTCCAAAGCATTATGGTCATTCCGTCTTCACATCGTCGCGTGCCAAGCCGTTGGGTTCTAAAACAGCTGGCACACTGGTGACAAAAGCACGACGGATGATGACGTTTAGTTTTATCATATTTTGTAATATTCGATTGAAAGTCGATGGACTTTCTAAAAAATCACATGTTTATAAGCAATAATAGCATGAGCAACATATTTTTTAATGGGTCCAACTGCAGTCCAAATAGAGTCCAACTCCGATGGATGGGTGGGGTGAGTGGACTCTTTGTTTGCGTGCTAGTCCGACACCCTAGCTATATACGTGCTTAGTAGGTAGGTATACAAAACATATTCCGCTATCAGTGAATGTGTAAAATATTTAGATTGCAACCTTTTTAACCCCGGTAGATAAGAGAGCACATGCAAGATAATTTAATCGTGTTGAACGATCATGTGCCTCAACATTTAATTATCTTAGCAGTCATTCTTTAAAGATGTCTACCGTGAGTACACATCTTATTTGTTTAGGTCTATACCGAACTTACTTTATTTATTACCCACGATATTTGTGCTGAAAATCTACTCAAGGACTTTGCTACATACCTATGTATCTAAAAAATATATTAATTACACTAAAACCTTTTAACTAATTCTCTAGGACAGGTATCAACTATGGGGAGGATGCTTCGAAGAGGAACCCTCGGCCGTGCTGCGAAGATTAAACGACTCGCTAGCAGTGGATGCTCGATTGTTCCGAGAGGACATACAAGGCAGTCGCGGCTGGGCTGCCGAGCTACATCGAAGTGGACATCTCTCTGAAGATGACAATAAAGCCATACAGGAAGGACTTAACAAGGTAAGTTTTTTTATCGAATACCGTATACCGTAAGTACCGTAGCGTAGCGTAATTTTAAAATTATGTTTTTATCGTCATCACGCCTTATTCTTTGAGGTGTAAATATAATAATAATAATCACATTTCACCAGTTTAAACCTACTTAGTCCCTATATTAGGGGGCGCGCCGGCTCCACTGTACTTTCTACAATAGACTAATGGTGAAGTCAGAATTTTATGATCATTTCACGTTTGTTATAAAATGACTACCCTTATAGGTGGAGAAGGACATTGAAGAGGAAATGATACAAAGCAGGCGATTGAATGATCCTGAAGAAGACATCCACTCAGTGGTAGAGCGGCGACTGTTCAAATACGCAGGTGATGCAGCGCTGCGCCTGCACACATGCCGAAGCCGCAACGACCAGGCGGCCACCAATACTAGACTGTGGATGCTTGGCAACCTACCTAAGTTGCACGCCGCTCTCAAAGAACTGATCACGGTATTTATTTTATTTTATTCTATTCGGGAAACTTACAGCTAACTTACAGTGTTCTTAAATAATATAAAAAATATTTCCAACATTCAACTAACAGTAATAGTCGAAACCGTTGTCTTTCTAATTTGATGTACAGACGCCAGCACATCAAGCTACCCGAAACTGTCAAATTTTCCCAACCAACTTTGAACCTTACAATTCAGCGATAAAGTTGAAAATCTATTAAATAAATTTGACAGATTGTAGTAGCTTGATGTGCTGGCGTCTGTACCTACTAAGTATACCAATGTTTGAAGGTCCTGGTGAACCGAGCTAGCACCGAAATAGATATAATTGCACCAGGTTACACCCATCTTCAACGCGCTCAACCTGTGCGGTGGAGTCACTTTCTCTTGAGGTAACTGCTAAAACACCACAACCAAACCACATCAATAAATGTGCTAGAAGCCACTTTGTTTATTATTTCACTTGAAATTTCAGTCATGCTTGGGCTCTTCACGACGATGTGACAAGACTAGAACAACAAAAGAGCCGCCTCTCGCGCTGTCCTTTAGGCAGTGGAGCTATTGCCGGTTGTGCGCTGCCTATTGATAGATTGAGACTGGCTAACAATCTAGGATTCGAAGACCTGACGCCTAACTCCATGTTTGCTGTCAGTTCGAGAGATCATCTAGGTAGGTAACTATGGGAATCCAATTAACGTCCATCTTTACCTTACTAATGGGTGTTCCTTAATCAGATATTTTTGTTACAGTGGAATTCTTCAACTGGGCTTCCTTATGTGGCCTGCACCTTAGTAGATTAGCAGAAGATCTCATTATCTACAGTTCTCAAGAGTTCGGCATTGTTCGCTTCTCTGACCAGTTTTCGACGGGATCAAGTCTGATGCCCCAGAAACGTAATCCAGACGGATTAGAACTGATTCGAGGAGCTGCGGGACTCCTGCTCGGGGAGGCGTTTGCATTCAGTTGCGTTATTAAAGGATTACCGAGCACTTATAATAAAGATCTGCAATCAGATAAGGAGCTCCTGTTTAGATCTTATGATCGATTGCTTGATTGTTTGAAAGTTGCTGTTGGCACTATTGCAACCATGGAAGTAAGTTGGCTTCATAATCTTCGTGATCATAATTATGATGCTCAAAGCCGGAAATAAATGTGCTACTGATGTCGATTTATATCCTCAGGTGAATAGTGAAAGAGCAGTAAATTCCCTGGACCCTGGCATGCTAGCAACAGACCTGGCTCATGCGCTGGTCCGTCGCGGAGTTCCTTTCCGACGAGCACATCACTTGGTCGGAGCAACTCTGCGTCGTGCAGCAACCCTCGGTGTCGACCTCAAAAACTTGCCTTATCAGGAATACCACAATATTTGGTACGCTATTTCTCTTAGTACGATAGGAACTAATTGATTATCTGCCTATATTCTCCAGTTGTGGGAATCATCAAACAGATTGGTAACGAAATATGGGTGAACGACGCAGACTACCGATCCCCAACATAACTCTTTCCTAATTTTAACTGAAGAGAGTACGTTGTTTAGCAAGTACAACCACAGAATCATTTTTAATTTTCTATTACAGCCCTGAATTTGGAACAGATGAGGAACTTCAGAGTATTTTCTCATGGGAGACGAGTGTGGAACAATACACTAGCTTGGGAGGGACCGCGCGAGCAGCCGTGGCTCATCAACTTGACACATTGCGCTCATGGCTTGGAGTACAGACAGAATTCACTTGCTCTAAGTAAAGTTTATGTTGCCTGTATCTGTAAAATAAAACGTAACTTTGAGTTTTTCGTTCTTTCTTCTACGTTTACCTGTACACAAAGACTCAATTAATCACAAGATTCACAAGTCGTCATGGAGTTAATGCAGTCAAACAAATCAAAGGGCGCCTGGTAAGAAAATGAGTGATAAACTACGTCGTTTATATTTTTTTCAAGACAAAGCTATAGGTATTAAATACTTATTACCTTCCGACCTACTAGGGGTTAATCAAGTTCAATGTTATCGGAATAGAAAGAGTCAATTTCAGTGGATCACGTCCGGCATCACATATCCTTTGTTTACCTAGGATATAGGGTTAAGGATAAAGTAAATAAATAAAATAAAACGGAACCCAATTAATCTAGGCTGATCAGTTATTTACGTGACCAATCGTCTGGGCCTCCAGACGATTGGTCACGTAAATAAATGATCAGCCTAGATTAAAAGGTTATCGAGTATCTGCCTAATACATTTATATATTTCTATATTTAGCTTTGTATAAGTTAAATCAAAATATAAAAATAGATCTATACCAAAATAGATCTACCATTTGATTACGTTGGTGGGAAACACATAACTGATTTTTTTTTCTTTAAAAAATTATGACGTGTTTAGCTAATTAATTTTGTGACGCGAGCTCGGAACATGACACGAGCGTGAATTTTGCTTACTATCTACACGTAACACGTACACGACTGTTTATACATATGTGTGTGTATAAATGATAAAATAAATAAATAAATGAAATTAAAACGATCTTTTTTTAGGGTTCCGTAGTAAACAAGGAACCCTTATAGTTTCGTCATGTCCGTCTGCCTGTCTGTCTGTCCGCGGTCTAGCTCCGAGACCCTTGGTACTAGAAAGCTATAATTTGGCATAGGTATACATATTAATTACGCCGACAAAGTGGTAAAATAAAATTATGAAAAGCATTTTTTTTAGGGTATCTCTCCTACACGTAAAGTGGTGATTTTGTTTTTTTTAACCCATAGTGTGGGGTATCGTTGGAAAGGTCCTTCAAAAAAATTGTGAGTTTGTGAAAACCATTTTTGGATTCAGGGATCTGTTTGCGAAATATTAAGCTTTAAAGTGCAAATTTTTGTTAGAGTCAAATGTCCCCCCCCCCCCTGCCAGCTAAATGGTTGGTTTTGGATATGTGAAAAAAATCACAGCAGTACGAGTAGTTTATATGTATAACGAAATTAAAAGGAAAACTATCACAGCTAAGTAGGCTCTACAAGTTAACGTGTAATAATTGACCAACTTAACTTTGCAGTTGCAAAAACATGTTTTCCCATACATTCCGTATGGGAGAACGTATTTTTCAACTACAAAGTTAAGTTTGTTTTTGGAATAAATTCATCCCAACTACGGAACCCTTCATTGTGCGTGGTCCGACACGCACTTGGCCGGTTTTTTTTAGGTAGGGCATCTCGTAGTTGACCTCTGAGATCATGAGTACTTAACCGGGCTTTCCTGTGGGTGCCTTAAGCTACTACACTTAAAACCTCCAGCCAGGGATTATTCGACTATGCTAATTGAAACTAGGTGAACGCTCGCTAAGGGCACCCCTGTGGGGTACGAACCTCGGCTTAGGGCGTCAACCGGAGAGAGGACATCAAGGATGGGACGGGCTGGATCAAAGTTTTGATCATGATTATTAGTCGGGGAATTTAAAGCTACGTGCTCAGCTGCAACAACTGCTGGCACCTCGTTATCGAGCAAGAGTCGGGGGGGAGTATCATTTACTCGGGGACGCGGTCGCAATCGCAAAGGACCTCGGCGGTGAGGTCGGAATGACGGGAGGTGTCTGTTTTTGTACATTGTGCTGGTTTCCCTACTGGTCTCCTGGAGGAGGGTAATGGGGTCGTCAGGGTGGATAAGGTTAAAACGATCAAGCTGCCAGCGGTGTATGGGACTTTTTAAACATCTGACGAAATGTGCGTGTATTTTTAAACCTCTGCCCAATTAGGGGACTATAGACGTGATGTTGTTCTCGATGTGTGGTTGACTTCACAAAATATCTAATTTTACTGCAATAGACTGCTGTTTATAGGCTGCTGTGGACACGAGATTTACGAAGCCTCTGGCTCTAGGGTAGGACAGCAGTTGCTAGGCGGTGTGCCTATCTATGATAGCACAGAGCTCGTCCTCATACCTAAGTTCTACGTTCCATGAAACTTGCATAAATCATGACTGCAGTACCAAGGTACGTGCTTGGCACTATCGTCATATCACGTCACTGCTTAGATAAGAGTGAGACAGAAGAACTTTCTAAAACCATATCCAATCTTCAACCAATAGGGACTCACCATAACTAGGCTTTCACACTGTGCTGCGGCGCCGCATCGCTTCGCTGATGTTCCGCACGCGTGGGAGCGCCAACACCATCCTGAGCGTGCTCAGCCACAAGCTGGACAGCCCCCTTCTGGGGCAGTGGGTTCAAGCACAAGTACGTGTGCCCGGGGCCCCAGTGGCCGGCAAATACTTAAATTAAATAAATTACATAACATAAACATAACATCACGCCTTGTTTCCCCGAAGGGTTGGGCAGAGGTGTACCTGTAGTAGGTACACCCGCATTTCGCCAGTTATGTTTAAGTCCCATGTAATAGGGGGCGAGCCTATTGCCATCAACCGGGCACAAATCCAGACTCCGGGCTGCTACTGAGAAATTCCAGATAGAAAAATCCAATAACACTTTGCCCGACCCGGGGATCGAACCCAGGACCTCATGCTCAGCAGTAGCGCTTGCGACCACTAGACCAACGAGGCAGTCAATAAATAAATTATTAACTAATAATAGTTTGCAAGTCGTTCTACTAAAGTCTGGCAAACGAAAGCATGACCTGAGAAAACGCGGCAAATTCAATACCTAAGTCTTTATCGTCGCCCAGCAGTGAAAACCACGTAAGTGTTTATAACTAAATTTTACAGGAGGAAGAAAAAACTGTCTCCTGAAAAAAAAATGTATGAGTGGGGAAGATATTACCTTTTGTTTTTTTTAGATTTTATGCATTCCTTAGGTACGTATCACATTGTTTCTATATCGTGTGCCTAAATACTTCTTCTCACTTTCTTCAATTTTTAATCCGGAATAACGCTATTATCAACCGTACTGGCGAGTTTCTCAGACGAAAATGGCGGAGCCTATTTTGATACAAGGTTCTCATAGCACGTCATAGATAGCGCTAGGAGTAGCTGATTCGAAAGTTTGCTAGAGTAATCTGTGCTTACCGAGTTTATCAATCCAAAGAACAAATATAATTTTTTTTGAGGAAATGAGACACCCGAGGTTTTCACTGCTGGGCGACGTTATGTGGTATTACTACTATACCTCCAGTTAAATGTTTTGATACTTGAGTATTTTCTGTATTTATTATAATATTTTTTTTGTTTTTAATGGCTCCGTTTGGTGTGACGGTGCCTTGACTGTCATGGATGTATTTTATTTTTAATTTGCCGCGTTTTTTCAGGTCACGCTTTCATTTGCCAGACTCTAACAATATTATGGGCCAAATGTGTATGAAATAAAAACATTTTATTTTATTTATTATAACAGTCCCAAAACATCGTTACACAGAAAAATGCCACGAGGTACCTAAGTAACAAGTTAACAACCTAACAACGAATACTAGGTTACTAGGTAATCGTGCCAATTCTACTATTTGACCCGCACAATTCATGAAACAAACTAGAAACCTAATAAAAATAAAGTAGGTCTACGATTGTCTTCTATTTAAAGCCAATATCGTTAAGGTATAAGTAAAAATAAAATATGACGTAAGTTAAGTTGACAAGCACAGATACGGCGAAGGGTTGCAGAGTGCGGTTGAGCTGTCTGTCGCACCGCTCCGTGGGCCGTCGCTCCGGTTCCGCCCGAGTGCGCGCCCCGCGACCCTGCCAGGAAAAACAACTTCGCCC
Source organism: Agrochola litura (assembly GCA_949152395.1). Classification (NCBI taxonomy): domain Eukaryota; kingdom Metazoa; phylum Arthropoda; class Insecta; order Lepidoptera; family Noctuidae; genus Agrochola; species Agrochola litura. Next base: position 13,694,390 of record OX424502.1, read on the forward strand.
CCCGGCCGGCCGCCCACCATTGCTTGCCCATTTAACCGACGCTACACACTCCACCATTGCCAGTCCGAAAAGCAGGCGGTCACCATCAAATACAATCCGCATCATTAGTTAACAATACGGCAGAGTTGGGTGTACTTTTGCTGACTCTACTTTTAGTGTTGTGTTACTAAGACCACGGATTAAAACTAACTGAAGGATTAATTTAAGTTTAAGGTAAGGTAGACTACGTAAGAAGTGCTTTTCTTATAATTATGTCAAATGTTTTTAGTTCAAGCCGTTTATTTTATGTCAACGTACCGACAGAAAAAGTGTTTCAAGAAAGTTCAATGCTGCACCGCTGCATCGTTGTTCTTTTGATAGGACTGTAACTAGTTGTGAATATTGTTTAAATAAATACTAGCTTTTACCCGCGGCTTCGCTCGCGTGGATGTCGAAAAATATCCCACGGGAACGTAGGTACTACCGGGATTACATACCTAATAGCCGAGGAAATGTCATTGAATAATACCGTTGCACCCGCGTTGTCGTCAACCATAATAATGTAGTTACGCGTTGTTTTGAAACTGTGATTTCATGAAATCATGATATTTGACAGTTATGCTAACTTATGGAGTTGTATTGCTGATTGGTGATTATAATTATGAAAAGCCATATTTGTTACGGTCGCGAATCATATTTTAATCAACACAAAACCTGACACTGAACTACAAAATGCAAAAAACGAAAGAAAATTTGAATTTCGCGGGCTACCTTAGCGTCATTAATTTTTGTGCCGAACCAAGCCGGCAGCAGTAGGCAGCACTCTACCACCCACGGTTTACGGCATGAGTTTTATGAAGGGACTTAAACTAGTGAATATAATAATATATTATACAATCCCAGCTTACCTGATGGTGATAACGTAAACCTACCTTATCAATTTGAGCTTAAGGTCCTGGCGGTTGCAATGTTAAATGTTTATTTACATTCATGCATACCTAATCGATATTTTCTAGTGCTCGGTATAAGAGTGATCTGTTCTGAGGATAGGAATTATAGCCTGCCTAGTTCTCGTGGGTGCAGACATGCGGGATAGCAAAATGTTCAGTCCAATAATGCAGTAAATACATTCTACAATAAATTATGTGATTTGAATTAGTGAAAAAACTTACATAGTATTTTATTTGTAGTGATACAGAATGTTAAACCTAATCCATCGCGCGGTTTTCCTCTTCGTGGCGCTGGTTCTCACGTGTGAAGTATTTGCCAGCGACTACATCGAGGAGCCAGAAATCGAATCGTATGGAGAGGAGGATTTAGCCCAAATAATACCCTACGTAGAAAATGACAAGGTAAGTTTGCAGTGTAGATCGCAGTGACATAATATGGCGCTGAGCAGACGATAAACAATTTATCCGCGGACAATTTGGAATCAAATGGAAATCCCGCCATTTTGTCTGCATGAGCGTTAGATATCCATACGATTCCAAATTGTCCGCGGACAAATGCCCATCGTGTGCTTAGGGCCTAATTCAAGAGGCATTTTCAATTTTCTACTCACCCTTGTAACCTTTCTTTTTCTTTAATTTAAGCGATTTATCGCTGAGCGATAACGTCGCCCTGTAACATCTGCATAATTAATTAAACCTAAAAACACCTTTTCATTCAAACGTTACTGTTATTAACTTACTTATTACTATTTATAAAAAATGGTTTGCAGTATCCTAGCTTGTTCCGATATAAGAACAAGCAAGGGTTTAATTTCAACAAATTTTGTCTACTTTTATGTACCTAAGTAATTTAATCAAATTTTATGATTAAATCTAATTTTAGATTGTATGTGTAATTATAATTACTAATAGATATTGACCTATAACTTGTATGTGTGGTGCAAACTGTTAGTATATAAGTAGGCTTTTTAATAAACAAATATAGGACAAGCCAGAATTGCATTACCTACACTCTCCAATGTCGTACTTGTTTATTGGACCAAGTAAAGTTTAATTCCGCACATACCTACTCTATCAAAACATGTTGCACATCTTCTTCGACTAGGTACTCCACATTCTTCACAGTTGGGTGACGTAACCTTTTTCATCAGAAAACCAAGCATTTTTGTTGGAATGTGACCGGAACGAAGTCTTAGTGCCATAACTAAATCACTTCTGCTAAGCAGACTTTGATCGGTCCAATTATACACTGAAAGCTGTGGTTGGATGGTCTTGTACCAAATTCCCTTTTCTGTTGACCTCTGGTTAAAATCACTCTACACACCCTTGTAATTTAAAAAGTAGTAAAACTATATTTACGAGCTTTCCGAAATTTTCTTGCAATTTTGCTGATATAATTTGCAGTAGGTACCTAATTATCTAATTAGGGAGGTAGGTAGTACCTATCTACTTACAAAATTTCGGTTACGAGAAAAACGCATTATTTAAATGTTTTGATATCCAAATACCTGCTGCATTATCGCTAAAAGTTTTTCCATGTCCTTTCCCAAAATATATTTAGAAAAAAAGTATATAATTAGACGTAAAGTTTAGTACCTACCTACCTACTGATATCACTTTTGATAAAAATCCGAAAATGCCGATTAGTAATTATGGTGGCATTATTCGCTCCCCCAATTTAGTTTTTATTGCACGCCACTATCGGAACAGAAACATCAAGCGCACCTGTTGCAAAAATCCTAATGAAAATTATGAGAAGAATGTAGGTACCTATACCGGATATATCTACAAGTTAAAATTGAAAAATAAGTACCTACCTAAAGGTACCCGCCACGGATGCACCTGTAAGGTGTAATTAAAACACCGAAAATATAATTAAATGTAGGTAATTGAATACATTATACGAACCAATAACGAACTCATCAATCAATGGTGCCGGTTCCTTGTAATGTAACTACACCGAAACTCATTAAAATTATCTTTTTAACCGACTTCAAAAAAAGGAGGAGGTTCTCAATTTGTCGGGATTTTTTTTTTTATGTATCTTACTCGATTACTCGAAGACGGCTGAACCGATTTGAAAAATTATTTTTTTGTTTGAAAGGGTATACTTTCAAGTTGGTCCCATTGTCATTTGGTCACGATCTGATGATGGGATCTTGGAGAAATCGAGGAAACTCTTCAAATATTATAGGCACATCTATAGCGATTTGTATTTTTGATGAGCAGTTGACATAAGGCTATTGTAACTTAGATAAATTACAAACCAACCCACTAAAAAGTGAAAAAAAACTTTTTTACAAAAAATACAACCGACTTCCAAACTACAAAGTGAAAAATAACTTTAATTTCGGAAGTCGGTGTCAAAAAACTAAAATACTGATCCAAAGACACCGACTTCCGAAATTAAAGTTATTTTTCACTTTGTAGTTTGGAAGTTGGTTGTATTTTCTGTAAAAAGTTTTTATCACATTATTCAAAAAGAGCTAGTTTATTCTTCGTAAACAGGGACTAAATAGCTTTTAATCCCTAAGGATTAAAAGTGATTTGAATTTGGAATGCGTATATGTATATATAGTAAAAGTTATAATTAGCAAAGAGATCAAACACGAACATTGTATGAACAAGTAACAGGCTATCAAGAGAGAGAGAGAGAGAGAGATGGCGGCTATTAAAATTTTCAAACTTTTCGTCTTGGGTGTCGTTTTCATAGTTTTCGAGGGTGCTAAAGCCGATAGTGAGGTCAAAATGTAAATCCAAGATGGCGGCTACGGGCATTTTCAAATTGTTCATCATGGGTGTCGATAGTTTTCGAGGGCGCTAAAGCAGATAGTGAGGTCAAATGTAAATCCAAGATGGCGGCTGCGAAAATTTTGGTTTTTAAATCGTACATGAGAAGGAACTTCGTTCCTGACGGGGTTCGGACAGACGTTTTTTTTCTTATAGAGGGTGATAAAAAGTAGAGTGTTCACCACGGGAGCAACACTATTTTAAGGTCGAGTGATGTACTTTGAATCCCTCGCTGTGCTCAGGATTCTACTTTAGAATCCTTCGCTCCGCTCTGGATTCAAAGAAACACTCTCACCTTAAAAAAAAGTTGTTTGCTCCCTTGGTAAACAATCTACTACCTACTTTAACAAGTTATAAATCAGTACCTACTATATAATATAGTAAAGCTGAAGAGTTTGTTTGCTTGTTTGAACGCGCTTATCTCTATAACTACCAGCCGGATTTGAAAAACTATTTTTGCATTTGATAGCCAAATTCTTGAGGAAGGTTGCTTAACAGGCTATTTAACGTCACGCTACGACCCTTGGGAGCTCAGCAAAAAGGAAAAAATCAAAAGGACGTCGGAACACGATGGGTCCGGGTACTACTTACGTAGTATTATATCGTCGCCCTCCCCGCTAACTGTCGTATCTCCCAAACTGACGTGTCTGCACTGACATTACCTACGTGTTCTAATCGTCGTGTCTGTGTCGTTTACCGTTTAAAAGATAATCACGTATTTTGTTTTGCGTAAGTGCAAAAGAAGGGAAACATATTCTCGCCACCTGTCGTATATGCACACATCTACAGTTAGTGAGTTAAAGATTAAAGGCTTGTGCAGACCAGCGCGACTTGTCGCGCGACACAAAGACACCGCTCGTCGCGCGACAAGCGGTGCCTTTGTGTCGCGTCGCGTGTCGCGCTGGTCTGCACGAGCCTTAAGTCAAGAGCTATTTATAAAAAGTTATTAATTTATTAAGCTCACCACAGCTAACGCATTGTAGCGCCCGACCGAAAAACTGATGCCCTGGAAAAATATCAATTGCTGGTTACGACAGTTAGTGGGGAGGGCGACGATATTATCTGTGGTCGGAGGAACATCACACGGACGAACTCGGGGGCAGAAGCAAGTTTTTAGAATAAAATAGAATACTTTTTATTTTTGTTGTAAGTGGTTATCAAAATAAATTTGATCAAAATTAATAAGTAAGAAAATAAATAAAAAGAATATTTTGACATAGGAAAAACAGTAGGCCTACCTACCTAAACAAAGTACCTAACAAAAACTATCTTGGACCAGCAATTTTAATTTCATGTTTTCAGGATTTGTCCCATAGTAAAAGTTGTCCATAATGATGAGGTAGGTAGGTAGGTACAAAAGTCAAAAAGTCAAAAGTCAAAACATTTATTTCAAATAGGCCCATGTATGAACGTCAAAATTTACAAAATTATAAAATTGATTCTAGTCGCCCCTTCCAAAAGATAGTTTTCGTATGGAGAAGAATGGGCAAGAAACTCCACCGTTACCTACTCTTTTAAAAACAGCGTACCTAACCCCTTTTCGCGTTTTCATTTATTTCCATAAGGTACCTTCACTTTGATTGAATGTACCTACCTACAGATCCCACAGGTCTGCAAGTCGTGATTATCATGAATGGTTCTATTATAAATGAACTTATAAAGTAGGTAGGTACATAATATGAATTTGAAGAAGTCACATTAATAAATCTGTTTGTCCGGTTTCGAACCCGCATCCTTGTGTGAAAAAAGCGCTCCGAGCCATCAGGGTCCCTGAAACGATAAATAGCGATAGTATCTTGTTTAGCAGGTACCTAGGTACTTGTTGGGTGTCTACCATTTTTAGGGTTCCGTAGTAAACAAGGAACCCTTATAGTTTCGTCATGTCCGTCTGTCTGTCTGTCTGTCCGTGGTCTAGCTCCGAGACCCTTAGTACTAGAAAGCTGTAATTTGGCATAGGTATACATATTAATTACGCCGACAGTGGTAAAACAAAATTATAAAATCATTTTTTTTTAGGGTACCTCTCCTACACGTAAAGTGGTGAAGTTTTTTTTTTTTAGTCTGGTGTATCATTGGAAAGGAAAAACATTGTGAGTTTGTGAAAACCATTTTTGGAATCAAGGATCCGTTTGCGAAATATTAAGCTTTAAAGTGCAAATTTTTGTTAGTCAAGTGTCACCCCTCCCTGCCAGCTAAATGGTTGGTTTTGGAAGTGTGAAAAAAATCACAGCAGTACTTTATATAACGAAATTAAAAGGAAAACTATCACAGCTAAGTAGGCTCTACAAGTTAATGAGTAATAATCGACCAACTTAACTTTGCAGTTGAAATAACATGTTTTCCCATACATTCCGTATGGGAAAATATGTTTTTCAACTACAAAGTTCAGTTTGTTTTTGGGATAAATTCATCCCAACTACAGAACCCTTCATTGTGCGTGGTCCGACACGCACTTGGCCGGTGTTTTTTTTTTACTGCAATTTCTAACTGCGAATAAGCTGTGAAGTCACTGTAGGAACGTTGCAGAATGCACCAGTGCTCATATCCGAACAAACTGCAAGATTATGCTATACCTACCTACTTATCGTAAAAAAAACTATAGGAATTTATTGTTCTCTAAATCTAAAACGTCATCTTTTCAACACGGTTGTAGGTCTTATGGCACGTGGAGTTTTTGGTGGAGACCGTGACAGAGAATTCTTCTGTCACATACAGTCTCCATCTAAATTTCTCTGAGAAGAAATGCTGCACGTTACCACAGATAATATTATACGTTACTAGGGCTACGGACACGAAACCAGTAGTGAGGTGGCCACCACACCGCCCGCCCCGCTTGGCTATCGCTCCTCATCGCTGGTTTTGTATCCTTAGTGACGAAAGACGCCGCGCGACGCTCTACGAAGCCATACTCTTTCTAAAACTCCATGTGCCATATTAACGGCTGCGTACTGTAGATAAGTTTTTATTATGCATTATCACCGGATATGGCTTTGACGGATATGTAACGCATCAGTGGTAACATAGAATGTGTTAATTTTGCTAACAAGTCGTTTCGATATCCGCTTTGTACATGATTCACAAGTGGCCACCTCGGAAACTTCATCAGCAGATTAGATATCTCGAGAGGCGTAAGCTACTTATATTTTTATGATTACTTTTGCTGTGGTTTACTCATTACTAGTATTGTATTCCTATTAATCCCTCTGAGTATCCACTTAAGTTTAATAAAGCTAGTGAGTAGTGCTATTGAGTTTACTTACGTCAATATTACTACAAGTGGGTTTCTAACACACCGCGTCTGAACCATTGGTCCGTTTTAAAATAACGAGTCATTTGAAATGAGGATATGGGGTATACAGTCGTGATGTTATGTTATGAGTTATGACTGTTACGAGTCATTTGTTCGTAGCCATTCCTAAATTAATCTCTCCGTGGAAACCTCAATCCGCATGTGCAAATCCACATAGATGGATCCTCTCTGAAGCGAGCAGACCGACTTCCACGCTACCCTCGAAGGGGATTCACTCGCAAATTCAGCTGCACCAACACTACATAACATCCCAAAATTCAGAATGCGTTAATTGTAGCAATTATTTGTCAAATCTTTTAATAAATTAATATATTTTCAGTACATCCGGCACATTCATTCAATGATCAACGCGTATAGAGATGACGTCCTGGACCGGCGAATGGTGATTGAAACAAATGCTCTGGTAGACACCAAATATAAAACGTGGAAACGCAATGGTGACTTGATAAACTCACTACTGGCATTGCCCAAAGGCATGAACGACGCCGGCCGTTAGTACGGTATCGAAGAGTTAAATTAATAATACAATTGTGATAATTATTATCTACCAAAATGAACGAGAAGTTTGATCTAGTCAGTTATTAAAAAAAACCCGCTGCAACTTAATCTCTTTTCATGTGTTGGTAATGTATGCCAGATTAAAAATACAAAAACTGTAATGCTAAATAAAATTTAGATTGCTAGAACATCAGTTTAATTTCCTGTTTTATCTGTATCATAAAGGTACATGAGGATAATTTAAATAATAATACCATATCTGTTGAAAACATATAATTATTGTACCATATTTTTATTCTACACTAATTTCACCTTCAATGAGGTACACCACTAAAATTAAGAGGTATTTACACAGTGTAACCTGTAACTTCACAGAAATGTTGAATAGTTTGTAACATTATGTGCATTCAACATTTAAATGATCAATATCAAAAGTCGAACGCTATTTACTCAATCCGTTTTTTTATTTTGAGCGTTAGACTCTCATACATACACGATTACATCAATAATGAAAAAATATTATTTTATGCTATTTTACATATACATACATCAACAATGGCAAAGTCACAATGAGATATTTAATTCTATAAATTGTTGTTATGTATTCCATAAGTACATAAATAACGTTTTATATTATATACACGAGGTTTTTATTTAACGTTTTTAGTAATTGTTGTAACGCATGATTTATTGCAATATACAGAATAATTATCAAAATGGCAGTTTCCTTGAAATTCTGATCTGCACAATTTCATTAATCGTGTGATGTATAAAGAATTTGTCATTCCCCTGCATATGTTCTATTTTATTATGCCTTAAAAGGCAACGGCATCTAGCGAGATGGTAATTAGAATCTCATCATCGCGGCAGTAGCGGTACTTTAGCGGGTAATTTGTTTGGAAATTAAAGTACCTAGAGCTACGTCCGGCTATAATGTTATATAGCTAGATTAAACGATTTTACACAGTAATAGTTAGTATTAGCTAAGACTATAGATTCGAGCGTCGCCCGAGAGGCCGTCGCTAGAACTTGAGCGAGAACCCTGGTGCAACGTTGAGCGAGCGCTGATGCAGCTGGAAGCCGAGCGCCTCGTCGGAGTCGGCGCGCGCGTACTGCGCGTAGGCGGCGCCGCCGGCGGGCGGACGCGGGCTGTGCGTGGCGCGCCGGTTGCCCTCCGACTTGGCGGGCCACGTCGGGAACATCGCCGGCTCGATCGCCACCGGCTGCTCCTGAACACCAAACACGAAAATATTTTATTTAGATTCAAGTACACACGGCTACACATGAAGCTGACATCGCATTCTACGAAAATCCTATACAATGCAAGATCAGCATAAACTGGAAATGTATAGCTTGATGTGTAGCCGTGTGTACATACTTAGAAAGTCTATATACCAGTTAACTTCGTATCATGATTGGAGTTGCAACGAATATTCGGTTACTATTCGGCGTATTCGGTTAATTTTTAATACTCTGCCGAATACCGAATATTGAATCACTATTAAGCCGAATACCAAATACATAAAACTGAAGTAAAAAATAATCATGTGACTGATTCATGATGAACATACGTTGCTAGTTCGAGAAAGGGTATTTTTTTGTCTATTGCATATCTCGCATTGATCTATTGCAAATAAAACAACAACAAAAAAATTGTTTACATTGCGTAGTTGCATGTTATAAACTGCACAAAAACTACACTATCTAGCATTAACGCGGTTGGCGAAGCGTAATGTGACAGCGGACCAATCAGTGAGCTTCTTGTCATTGCACGCTAATTTTCACACGTGCATTAATCAGGCCGATATTCAGCTATCAGTTCATGCAACTGGACGAATATTTGCTATTCGGCCTGAGCCCAAATATACTATTTGTTGCAACACGATATATCTTTGGGTAGCAGTATTTTGAGCATTTTCGGACTTGATAATTATAATGTTGGTAGTTAAAATGATTAGATGGGAACTGTGGAATAAAAGCATTCATAGTTACCTTGAAGTAAGCGTGTTCTAGCGCGGCGTCAGCTGTCACTCTTTTAGCTGGATTATATGTTAAGAAACCTTGCAGTAAAGATAACCCCGTTTCCGACAGTAGATCGGAACCTATTCTTTGCCTCAGCCCACCTGAAGGATGCTCTGCGAACGTCATTTTCTGTACAGCAGGCAGTTCACTGTAGCCGGGCCAAATCATCTCTGAAGGTGTACCCATATCCTGTAAACAAATCATACATTACTTGTAAAATGTTTCTCTTTCCTTTTGATAAAGCATTCGATTGAAGGCCAAACAATTTACCTTAAATATTCTATTCAATTGATCCACCTCGGACTTTCCAGGAAACAAAGGATTCATGGCTATAAATTCGGCGAATATACACCCTACGCTCCACATATCAATGGGAGTAGAGTATTCTTTACAGCACAAGAGTAACTCGGGCGCACGATACCACAGCGTCACTACGATCGGGGTGTATTGGCGCAGTGGGGAGCCATACTCTCTGGCCAAGCCAAAATCTCCCACCTGAAAACAATTTATATGAATACTGAGCAATAAGTAAACATTACTAGGACACTTATTTCTTTCGATTTAAAGCACAATTCAATTCAGATTCTCAATAATTATACCAACCTTTAATACGCCTTTGTGTGATAGTAAAAGATTGCTAGTTTTAAGATCCCTGTGTAATATCCAGTTGTCATGGAGATGATGGACAGCTTTGAGTAGTTGCGTCATTAGACATTTTACTTCTCCTGTAAAGGGTAGAACAACGCTTTATGAAGATTACGAATAAAATTAAAAGGTTATTTTCGGCAATATTGTTACTTGTGACCTACCTGGTAAAAATACTTGTTTCTTTCCACGCATAGTCTCCATGAGACTCCTCAGGTCATGTTCTACGTAGTCCATAACAATGAATATCTTATCCATATTAGAGCCTACGACTATCTCCCGCACTGTGACTATGTTCGGGTGCTGGCCCTGCAACAACAGAGCAGAATGTGCGACGTGTTAGTAGGGTAGCCATGGCGGACCATTCTTAAGCTATGATATTTATATCATCGTCCAAACTTAAGTTGTCGCACATGCGATCGAAAATACAAATTATCTGAAAATGAATGCTTCACAATACTTGATCAGAGACATAATAATAATGCTGCCTGTAAATGACGCAGGTCTTATACAAAACAAACACGCACCGCTTTGTGGGATATTAATGATGAACTAATGCCGCTGTATCAGTTTGGGTACATCGTGAAGTAGCAGCTATAACAACTTCGCATCTATATTCTTATGTAATACAAATTTTAAGGGCGAAGAACCTAAGTGGCATAGTCATTCCATCGCCATTTTAATTTTTATTTAAAGTTGCGGCGCTCAATGAAACTGGCATGTATGGACATTTCTTGTTGGGTTAAGTCTACCCACATATGCCAGTTTTTTTGTGCGCCACTACATTGCAGTAAAATCGTAATAGCGATGGGATGACTATGCCAGCTAATTAGAATTGTATGTAAAAACGCTTGTATAAAATATCTTTTGACGAAGATAAATCACCCATATGAAGCGTAGATAAGTATGTATTTAGCATAGAGTGAAATAATCTCAATTTAAAAAAATTACAATACTAATATATTACGAAATTAAATTTTGATGATACTGAGGCTCCGTAGACATAATGAGTAAATAAATACGTACCATGCACTCCAAAAATGTACCCAAACTACAACATAAATACACATAATTATGCTTATTCCTGATTTTTAAACAAAATTACTGGACAAAACAAAACACAGGTTAGTGTAAAATAAATTCCAGAAAATATGAATTCAAACAGAAAAGGAAAGAAACCCAAGTTACACTTCAGGGTTGCGGATTTGTTGTTATATTTACTATGAGCCTTGTCTATAAAATCTTCAAACCCTTCAAATCAATTATATGGAGTTGAAAATGCAATAACTTATAAAAAGAAATTGAAGTGGCAAAATCAAACAAGAGACTTTCTAAAATAGCCACTTTGCCTTAAAAAATACATATTTATTGTGAAGAAAACATTTTCAGATACCTATAATATGAGTATGACTGTACGACAACGATTTGCAAAAACAATTATACACTGTAAAATTAATTAACTCCCTAGATCTTTTAACTTTTTGATATATTGCTAAAGCAATAAAAAAGCTCCTGAAATTAAAAGATAACAAAATATTTTGTCCTAAGAATGAGAAACATTAAAAAAACATTTCTGACAACAAAACAGAAACATATCGAGTGATATGGCGTCTACGATGAGTAATTGTTTTATCTACAGTTTAATTAAAACATACACGGAAACAAAATAAATATTGACAATAATATTCAGATACAAACACTTGTGACAGGTGTTAAAGCTGTACTTATTTAATCAAACCGTAGATAACAATATCAGTAATCCTGATGTCCAATAATTAAAATCACGCAGGATATTGTGTATGGATAAAATTTTAATATATGATTTTTTTGAAGGCTTTTTATAATTAAACTGACACAATCACTAAAAAAATACGTGATTTTAATTTTCGAAAGTATCAACCAGTTTTCTTACAAATATTTTACAGCAAGTATTTGTACATAAACTAGAGCGACATAGATAAATATTTCGGTTATAGAAATTATCGTAAGCAATTAGACCTTATTCAATGTTTTAATAATTTATTACGATAATTTCCATAACGATACTTTTCGAAAATATAACTTAGATATATGCCCATAGCAACAATTTAAGTAGAAGTTCGAGTGTAGGATTTGACAATAACAATAACGGTTTTATCAAATACTATACAACAAATAATTTTTACCGGAACTTCTGGGGCTAAGGAATACATTGATGCTTCCACATCTGCGACAATATAAATGTTATACTGTAACATAAGTATCTTATGTACATTTCTTCTTTACCGAGGCTTTATTTATGTAGCAATGCTGACTAGAAAATAGATACCGTTTCCAACGAACAATTAATACAATAATGAATTATGATAATATGAAATATTTAAGGCGTTTAATAACAGGAGCATTAAATTCACCTTAGAATATAAAGATGAAACTTTTATTAGACAATAATTTAATAAATGGTTATTTTCTTCAAGATAAGGTTTGCAAAATGGGCGCAAGTCCACGTATTGCCATGCCAGTTGTTATACGAACTACTGACATGGTATTTATATTTTTCGGATATCACAATAGAATTTGATGGCAGAAAATTACGAACATCGAGGGTTAATAACGATGCATTAAAAATGACATATTCTACGAAAACATGACAAAATAGTCATAATCGGGTGACTTGTCGATTAAATAATCAGCTAAGTAACAGGCATGTTTATTAAAACCCAAGCGGTTTTAGTCTGATTAGAAAGCTAGAACAAAATAATGTTTCTTCTTATTTTAGTAGGTATCGATAGAACTTTCGTTCTGTTTTCTGACGGGGCAGTTTACAAATAATTTTAATAAAATACAATCTTACATCAGCACGCGTAACATGACTACTGTAGAAAAGGATGGCAAAAAAGAATATATATATATACAGATCAACATAGAACCTCCTCCTTTCTTAAATAAAAAGGACAGATTGTAGAAAGATTTCAATGGCGCGAAATCAAAAATGAAGAAAAAAAATTGGAACCTTGTCTTGGAAGGGTATAAATAGAACTGTACCCTAATTGCGTAATACGCGATCAATCACAATGTGTTTCGATTTGAAACAGATTGCTAATCAATTGCTTCATAAGTTGGAAAATCTGCTCAACAACGTAAATAACGCAATGAATGTTGTTAAACTATCAAAATGAAACAAATTAGGCATAATTGTTTACGAAAATAAGTAACGCAATTAGGGTACGGGTCATGCTACGCGCGATCAGCAACAATGGCACATCTCTCAAGATGCTTTAAAATAATGTTATCAAAATAAAAATATGGCGAAATCATGCATCTGTAATGTGGCTGAAATTACATATTTTCCTAAGTACCGGAGGCAAGAAAAAACAACCCTTCTTGGCATTCGGGTAAAAATAAAGTAGCATCCGTTTTTCACGGCTTCATCGACAATCGCTTTGCCGTCCTAAACGGACCGATGAAGGCTAGTGAATCTCCAAACTCTCTATTAGACTATCAAGGTACACTTCCAAAGGCGACCGCAACTGCAAACCTCAGCAGCAACCGCAGCCCAATCGCTTTGACTGACCGCAGCGACACGACTGGTTTCTATGTAAGTCTATGAAACGCTTCCGAAGATGGTCACATGGTGATCTTCGGAAGCTGTGATTGCGATTGGGCGGCGTTGCCACTGCGGTTTGCGGATGCGGTCGCCATCGGAAGAACTGCACCTTCATCTAGCTTCAAACGCAGTCGATCATATCTTTGGGCAGGGAAACATTGGAAAAGATTATACATCAGATTTTTAATTATGAAACATGATAAACCAAAAAAAGTTGTGATGATTTTTGGAGTCAATGACCGCTGGTGTGTTACTTATTGACGGGGTCCGCTAGGGCCAAAGCCTGCCGGGGGTTTGAAGAAAACCGATAGGGAAATCGTGGCCCCCGGCAACAGGGCAATCGGAACACGGGTGGGTTTTAGTCAGTAAGAGTCCGACACGCCCTCCAGCTCCGCCCAGAGCGGGAGAAGTTATTTGATAATTTCCCAAACAAAAAAAAAAAATGGTGTTTTACTTGACAATTATTATTCATCCAGCAGCCTAATTGCGTAGCACACTTGAAATAGCGATGATGAAAAAAAATTGTTGTCCGTCCATTATTAAAAAAAAATATTGGACACGTATTTTTCTTTTTTTACGTTATCAAAAGATTACGGCGATAAATTGAGTTAAAATGTGCTATGACGTCACCCCTTTCCCCAACTTTTTATCTAAGTAATTTTTTATTAAAATATGATAAAGCAAAAAAATATGTGTTATTTTGTTATTATCTGACTGACGGACTAAATAGAATTTATTTTTCTTGACCCAGGCATCATCCCTATTGCAATGCCTTTCATTTTGACAATATTCATTGCGTTATGTACGTTGTCAGCAGGCTAATTCTTCTAACATTTATAGAGCAATGAATTAGGAATTTCCTTCAAAATCTGAAAAATTGTAAATGAAAGTGTGTTACGCAATTAGGGTGCTGGTTTGATGTTACTTCATCAATATCTGTTAATTCCCCACCCAGATAGAGAAAAACATTTTATTTAACATTAGCCAGTTTCGCCATATATAGTAAGGCGAAACTGGCTTTAACTGTGGAACAGGACATTTAATATCTCAACAGTATGTCCCATACTGTTATTAAATGTCCTGTTAAACATTTTGACGTACTGTCTCACTAAGCAAAACGTTCTGTACAAATGCTTAACAGTATAGAGAAATTGATTACGACCCACTCTCTCTCACAGAGCAGAGGTCTGTGTCTCAGCAGTGGGAACATTATACAGGGTTATTTGTTATACGTCGGTAATCCGTTAAGGAGATGTAGGAGAGGTCATTTGCAACCAAACTACCCCTAATGACCCCTATGCCAATGGTTGACATTTATTTTAATTTTAAAATGTATGAAATAAAAATATAAAATGTACCCAATAACCCTAATATGGGTTAATGGTTATATGGAACCATTTTCGAGTAATTTTAAAATGTATGAAATAAAAATATAAAATGTAATCAATAACCCTGATATACAGGGTTAATGGTTATACATCAGCAATCCGTTAAGGATATGTAAGAGGTCATTTACAACCAAATGACGCCTTTTGACTCCTCCTCCTATACAAATGTCAACAATTTTAGAGTCATTTGACATTTTATTTATTTAACCATTTATGTACACACATATATACACAGACAAGACAAAAGGAACAGAAAAATACGTATATACGTACGTACGTATATTTTTGTTTCATACATTTTATAATATAAAATGTCAAATGACTCTAAAATGGTTGACATTGGCATAGGGGTCATCAGGGGTAATTTGGTTGTAAATTATGCTTCTGCTATTCCAAAACTAGTTCTTAGAGGACGCAAATAGGAAAGTACTTATTATCACTTCCAAATCAGTGAACATTACTAAAAATATTCGGAAGTTGAAAAAGTGTACAACAAAGTAATTAAAAAAAAGTTGGCTAAAGAAAACGAAAAACACTTCGTATAGAAGCTGTAGACTAGTAGCGCTATTTAGACAACTTTCGGGACGTTTGATACGTTCAATCAGTCAGAATATACCAACATGTTCAATTCAGTTCCACAGTTCCTTCAAGTTCAAAAACAGCATGGTAATAAACGAAAATCGATAATCCATTAAGCTCTACAGGCAAAAAAGCAGGCAGATTATAAACAATGTTAAAGATAATCTAGACCAGGGGAGCACGCCTTCCTGAGAAAAAACATGGCGAAGAAAACAACCCAGTTAAGGCAGCTACTTATGTAACTACGGTATTTTTATCTCACAAAGCGACGCACGCTTTACTTGTGGTAACCAAGTGTACAAACTAAAAACAAACTTCCGACTTCGCCGTTGTTTCCGACGGTACCGAGAGCTCCTTCGCTTACACACAGATTCACAAGGTGTTTATCACAAGTAAAGCCGCGCCGTTGCTTCGTAAGGTAAAAATACTATATAAGTATGAAAAGCCTGTAGTAATGTGCGTAGCCACCTTTACTAGTATACAATTCAGGTAAGTAATTTACTTATTCAGTCGCAGTTCAGCTTGATTAGTCCAGAGAAGACAAGTCTTATTTTCCAACCCACAATTAAATAAATAAATGTCACCAAAATTATGAAGCTCGGTTGTCTTTTTTTTTACGTAAATGAATAAATAATTAAAGAAATATTATAATCCAGGCCGATAGACCGAAAAATGGTTGGGGTACCCTGATCTAGATAATCAATCTTCACGTGGCGTTCGTTGTCTTAAATTCATGGTCAGCAAGCGGGACTTCATTGAACTAGTGTAAGAAAAACAAATATGCCGTAGACGCTTCAAGCTTCAACCACTTCGTCGCAGAATCGGGAGAAAAATGGCGTGTTGTTGGAAACTGCAAAATTACAGATTGTAGAACATTCCCTGCTTTGTTTCTTTCTCATTTAATGTTGTACCAAATGAGTAAAACTAACTAGACTACTCGGAACACAGACTAATTTGTTGAAGTTCTATTTTTTTTACCAAAAAGGTTCAATAAACGTGTTTGGACTTGGAATATAACCATAAAGCTCTATTCTATAGTCAAAGTACTGGGTCACGGTCTTCCGGGCTCCGGCCGATTGGGACGTGTTCGTATACATCAGAGCATGCTCAGGAACGGACGGCTCGAAGCTCAGAAGGCCAAGACTGTGATATGTGTGGATCGATATTTCTATAGAATTCACCTAATTCACGCAAGCTAATCGTGCTTGTTTGACAAATGACAGTAAATTATGGCGAAAAAAAAACAGTATTTGCTGGTAAAATAAGAAAATTTTCAGGTTGGGTAGTAATTGAAATGAGGCAGTAAGAGCAGCTTTCCTAGGACCATTCATAGCATTTAGTTTGGGTTTTGTAGTACTTACTCTAAAAGTTAAGGATGGTCTCCTAAGAACTTTTCCTCTAGCTATAGATAGTGCAATCCTCGAAGACGCGCCCCACTCCGCGATTACTGTACTGTAAGCTGAACTCTAGTACGGCGCGAAGCGGAGTGGGGCGCGTCTTCGTGGATTGTACTATCTATACAGTAGTTAAGGTCTGCCCTTAATGGCCAATCTCAATAACAACGCTGAAGATAAACAAAGTTACAAAAATAATAATTGCAGATTTTGTTTATATGGGTGAATCATTTGATCTCTATTTAATTAAAACATGTCATACTGTTTGTATTGTCACAGCCGCTTTGTTCGGAAATATTTATTCGACGACATTCAATGAACCCCTGAATCAATAAACAAACTTGTTGACTGAGGAAAATGTCCTACAGTGTTTTCTAGTAACGCTTGTCGAGGCAGATGTCAAATATTTACGATAAAGTATAGAGACACGCGATGACAGTCGCAGACACGCCACTCACGCGCGCAACTTAAAGAAATTAAAATGAACAACGATACGATCCAGAGGCTTACCTTATCGAGTTTGAATGAAATCATATTCGAATGATCGATTCAGTTGTAATAAAATTAATCGAATTAATAGAAACAATTTCCCACTAATATATTTAAATTTTTTTGACAATTGTTCAGAATTTGGGTCAAACTGGGCACAGGTTTGTATTGAATTAATTCCAATTTGACACTTATCAAAGTTAAATGGGCACTTTATTCGGTTGGTAATAATCTGAATAATATTTGATTCAATACTTATTATTTAATCGACTCATTTTGCCTAAGATTTTGCAAAATTGGCCATTTGTATTGCAAAAGTTTATACAAGATGGCATCGACGCGAAAACTGTTACCATGGATTTAGTATATGATTCTGACAACAACTTAAGAGACGCATGGGTATAGCAATGGACTGTAATAGGCTAAGTAAATTGGTTACATGAACATATTCAGGCAATCCGCAAATTAAATTAGCTGGCGGAACTTTGCACTGATGGGTACCTGTGAAGTTTTGCAAATTAATTTTATTTGACCTTGTATGGTAACGAAAAATGCTTAGTTGGATGCATATTTTAATGGCGGGCTTACCCGAGCATAAGCCGCGCTAGGCTTACCCGAGCATAAGCCGCGCTAGTACTCTATAGTACTTAATTCAAGTGTGCGTCGTCAGTTTCAGTCAACCTTACGGTGTAATTTACTCAATCTTCCTCTTTCAAGTACATTGCAATCGCGCACAAGGTTTTATTTAAACACAATATTTAGTCGATTTTAAATTAAATTAGCTCTGATTTTGTTGTGCGGCTAAACTAATACAGATTTTTTTAATAAAAAAAACTGGTTCATCTACAACTTCTACAATAACCATAATTTACATAATACAGAAAACAAGCCATTGAGTGAACTAGTTTTACACATCTGAACCAGAACGATCTGTAATATTATTAAGATGCGGGCTTATACGGGCAATTAAATTGCGCAATTCTTAACAATTGCGGTCGAAACCAAGATTTTATAGAAATTGCCAAGGATTGCGGGATTTTAGTTGCCCCTGTTAGCGTAAAATTAAAGCATAGCTATTACTCATATCTACTGTATATCTATGCGAAGCAGAATCAGTCGTGCGCGCAAGAAGCGTGTCTGTCGAGTTTTGCCGTCCGTCTCAATCACACACGTTTGTCGACGAATGCATGTACGTCAGTTTTGGGGGCATTTTCCGCGTCAAGCGTCCCATAGCATTTCTAAAAATGAATATATAAACAGCTGTTGTTGAACTCTGAGAAATAAAAACATATAAATGTTGTGCTGGAAACATAAAACATTTCATAACACATTTGCAGGATATTATACTTCATAGTGTAAACATATTCTTTTTCAGTAAGAACGATTTGAGTGCTCATTTTAAGTTTGTTTCTAGAAATGTCAGTAAGGAATGGGATATATTTCACAGCACACATTTACTTTAAGTCCTGTCATGCTTTTTTGCCTTAAGTGGGAATTAAATTTCAAGTGATCATTGAGCAAATTATGCACTCTATATATTTATGAATGGGTTGCCAGGCCATTGTACCAACACAGAAGATGAATTTATATAGCTGTCTTATAACATTATCATAATAGGATTTACAGGAAACCTTTGACTTTTTTTTACTCATTATAATATTCAACCATTGATTCACAGCTTAGAGAAAAAAGAACCACCCAAAGTTGCCAAACAGCTAACAAGTTGTAGGACAAAGTTGTTAGATATAAAGAGTATAAAAGCCATGAGTTTTCCTAGTCCCTAAGATTTGTGAAACTTAAAAGTATTAATTAAAAAACACTTTTCTTAGATTACTTTCGAAGTACTTCAGCAGAACTTAAAAATACTCCCTAACTTTACCTGATAATGTTCTTGATGAGCTTAATCAAAACTTGCATCATTATCTTATAGTAACCTTCGATGTTCGTATTTTAAGCATTGTATATAAAAAAATTACTTTTTGTAGACCATCAAATTCGAAGATGTAGAACGTAACAAGAAAGCATTGAAGGGTTGGTCCCCCTGGAATAAATTCCTAAGATACTTTTAGCCCGCCCGTATCGAAGTTGTTAACCCTTGCAATCGGGTCACACCTCTAGCACAACCCTCTTGCAGGTAAGAGGTGCCGGGCCTGTAGGAATAAAATACAAGGCATTAATGAAATGAATTCAACACAGGAGCCATCGAGTGCTTCACAGCTCGCGGCTCAAACACTAGCACGTATGTAAAGTAAACAAAATAGTTTTAAAATAAAATACCTTCGAGAAAAGAGCAGTGATGCATTGTGATGGCTCAAGTGAGCTTACAATAATAAAATTAAAGATTGTGATCTTACCTTGAGTAATGTGTTAATCTCTCTCAGAGAGGTAATGGGGAATCCTTCTTTCTCCTTTTCCATTTTAAGTCGTTTGAGAGCAACAATTTCGTCTGTTGTTTTGTCACGCGCTCTGTAAACGACTCCGTATGCGCCTTCCTCAATTCTATTGAGACATTGAAACTCCTCAACGGATCGACACCCCTATAAAATGTTATTAATTATTTCATTAATATTTCCATAGAATGATTAGTCTAATAATAAAAGGTAAATAGTGGCGTCACTTTACATGAGCAATGTTACTTATCGTTCACCTGCAAGCAAACAATGATTTTCTATGTTCAAACAAAGTAATGAAAGATATTTTCTTTGACATTGGGACATATTCAAGGCAATGACAAATAGATGGGCTGGAATTTATTACTTAAAAATGCCCCTTAAAACATTAGCGCGTGGTACACACGGCTACACATCAAGCTATACATTTCCAGTTTATGCTGATCTCGCATTGTATTGGATTTCCGTACCCGTCCCGCCCACGTCGTCAGCGCGGTGACGACGTGGGCGGGCTAACATGGCCGCGAGCGAAAGGAATCCGTCAAATTAGACTCGCCAACACCCACTGTGCAGTGCAAGCCCAGTTATTAGTCGACTTAGTTGGTTCTTAGGGTATTTGTACGCTCGAATCGTGCATGTCAGTTCCTCAGACTTATTTATTCATTTACCAATATACAAAATGATAATTACCTGTAAAGCAGGGTAGTAA
The DNA here is from genome assembly GCA_949152395.1 of Agrochola litura. Classification (NCBI taxonomy): domain Eukaryota; kingdom Metazoa; phylum Arthropoda; class Insecta; order Lepidoptera; family Noctuidae; genus Agrochola; species Agrochola litura. The sequence goes on from OX424502.1 coordinate 13,715,119, forward strand.
GGAGGAAGAGCATTAATAGCTTCCTCTCTCTGTCTCGTTTCCTCATCATCTTCATTGGGTTTTTCTTCCTCAGTAGTTTTTCCATTTTCTCCAGGAGGAGGAGGTGAAAAGGAATGTGATCTACTTCTACTCTTAGATCTGGACAGTGACCTGGAAATGTAATTCAAAATTAGCATATATTATGTTGGATGCGGAAGGCAGAGGACAGGGTGTTCTGGTGCAGCAGCCTGGGAAAGCCCCATGTCTACCTTGGAAATAAGGACATAACTACTTTAAAAAAAATTACAAACAAATTGTATAATTCTAAAGAATATGGGTTATTATACCAGATATGGGTTATTCGCACTTCGTCCCATTGCATTCGCACTTCGTACCGCGTTCGCCGTTGTTCCCATTCGCAGTTGGTCCCATTCGCACTTGGTCCCATTCGCACTTAGTACCATGCAAGTAGTTTGTAATTTTGTCTATGTGTTGTTGTTGTTTTGTGTTTGTGCGTTTTGTTCATGTTTATAAGAACACCTTCGCAAATAATTAATTATTTTAGAACAAAGATTACCATAAAAAGGTTACAGTGAGTCAACCTTAAAATATAGACGTATGCTGTCAGGGACTTTTTTTGAACTTTTAAAGGGGAACAATTCCGTGATACATGATTTTTGCGTAACTTTAACCGTTTACGCAGCCTACGCAATGGAAGTTCTCAAAAGAAATATTTTTTCAAGTTTTTGCAACATTTTCATTGAAGCTCCGCTCCTATTGGTCGTAGCGTGATGTTAAATAACACTGGTCCACAATCCTACCTCTTCCCTTACAAACTACTTGCATGGGACTAAGTGCGAATGGGACCAAGTGCGAACGGGACAAAGTGCGAATGGGACCAACTGCGAATGGGACCAAGTGCGAATAACCCCCAAATATGTATTTGAATCTAGTGATTTACAAGTTTTTGGACGCCGAAATTCTCCATCCTCCTCACGCGAAACGAACATTATCTTATCATCAAATCAGAAAACAATGAAGAAATTTACCTGTGCGAGTGTGTTCCATGAGATGATGGTAGTGACTCAGGCTTGGCTTTGGACAGACTGGGGCTGGGTGACTTCGATTTAGATGGAGGTCTAGTCTTGTCATTGATCCTTTCTTGCTCTTTTTCCTCCTTATCAGACTTATTGTCATCCATGCGTTCCTCCTCTTCTTCTCCCTCAGATTTAGATTCGGCTGCGGAGTCAGACTCTGTGCATGAGCTATCCTCCTCTGTTTCACTGTTAGTGTGCTCACCTAAAATGATTTATTTATTATTTTTTCGGAAGGCTTACAGACTAATAACATTATAATAACAATAATATATGACTAAATTGCTAATTACAAGCCCCACAGATAAATAAGAAATGATTAGGTACTTCCTCATAGTCTCAGTTTCATCCAATCTGTATACCAACATTATAAGCAAATAAACAATTTCCATTCTATTATTTTAAATAATGTTATTTCAATATATTTGGTTAATGGTGGTGTAAGCAGATTTAAATTTTTGGACTGGGATTTAAATTGGGTCGTTCTTTTTGCTCGAAAATGAAATAAAATTCAGTGATTACTTACCATCTTCAGGCTCAGAGTGCAGTGAATCAGTTTTCATTTCGACATCACTAGAATCAGATACAGTAACTACAGAATCACCATAGTTTGGTGAATCGGTTTTAGCTTTCTTAGTGGTGGTTTCAGTGGGCGACACAGAACGCTTTTTGCCGCGACGACGGTGCTCCTGTCTTCTAGCCTCTAACTCTGTACGGGATTCATGTTTCCTTTTTTCCCTCTCTTTATCTTAAACAAGGTTTTAATTTTTATAAGATGCCCAAATTAATCAATACTTCAATTTTTGTTGCTACATTGCATTAGAGGTGAGATGTATATACTGGAATAGGTTTTAGGCTGAACGCGTAGAGACCTATTCCGTGCTCACCAGATAAACGCGTCTCGAGTATTTAAGCGTATGGTGTTTGACATGGTACTACTATCTATAGTCGCGTCTAGTTGCGACCCACAAGCTCGGTCAGTTACAGTGTTATTCGGACACGTTCGGTTGGGCTCTCGATATTTGCGAGTTGATTTATTTGTTTTGCATTTCTAAACTTAATATCCATACTTATAGAATCACTATTACTTTGGTAAGCAGCATGCATTATTTTTGTTTGGAGTTTGGTAAATACCTATCAAAACAATATTTTGTGTTTTTTTTTTTAGCAATAGTTGTTTTTTGTTTTAGGATTAAAAGTGACTTTTGGTGTTGATAATAAAGAACTTACTTTTACTTGATTTTTATAATAAAGAACTTACTTTTATTTGATTTTTTGAAGTAGCCTGTAAAGTATGAAGGGATGTTTTCAATAAGATTTAATTTTAAGTAGGTAGTTAAAAATGTAGAAAAGATATGAATACCTATGCGTGGTCTAATAGACGTTAATAATCCATAAACCGAAAATACATACTTCTTTACTTGATCTCGGTGTTAGAAGACTCGCTAGATAAGGAAAGGTCAATAAACTAGAGATGCCTAAATACTCGTGGACCTAGTTTTTGGAATAATTATTTAGGCGGAGGCGGACTCAGTACACATTTTACCTAATACATCTCACTTCTATAATGCATAAAGAAGCATTTAATTGTACTAACTAACTGGCGTACTAACTGGCTGGAATATTGCAACTAAGTATATTTACAATTATTACCTGCAAACAAAACTTTATTTTTCCTATGTTCTTGATGTTTGTCTAGTGATGAGTGGCGAGATGAGGATTTACTCTCTTTCTCATAATATTCAGAACTTTTCTTGCCATCTTGGCCTTGTAACTCTTTGGTTATTCTTTTATTCAGAAGTCTAGTTCTTAAATCCTCCAATTCTTTATCTCCAGATGTCCTATCTCTGTTTTCTTTTTCGTTATTATGATTAGTATGGCCTTCTTCAGCTAATGATCTTAATCTAGATTCTATTCTTTCATTGTCAGGACGTTTTCGTTCTGGTTCAGCATATTTATTATACTGTCTGTCACGGCCAAGATAAGCCTCCCTCTGCATATCTTTCTCTTTATTATACATATCCTTATCTTTATATGACATATCCTTATCTTTATATGCCATATCTTTCTCTCTATAGGCTTCTCTAGACCTAGTGGGTTCTCTGAAAGAAGGATCCCTGTACATTTCTCTCTCCCTGTAATGCTCCCTCTCTCTATATGGATCCTTTTCACCTCTGTAAACTTCCTTTTCTTTATTATACATTTCTTTTTCTTTATACATTTCCTTTTCTCTCATATCTCTCTCGCGATACATTTCTTTCTCTCGGACTTCTTTATTATCCCTATACATGTTATCTTTACTATCTCCTCTATACATTTCTTTTTCTCTGTATGCTTCCTTTTCTCTGTAAGCTTCCTTGTCCCTAAATGTTTCTTTGTTTTCTCGATACATTTCCTTCTCCCTATAATATTGTTTTTCTCTATAGTACTCTTTGGCCATATCCTCACGATCAGGATTCTTATTAATCTCTCGCTTTGATTTGTCAGACTTATCTCGTTCCCTGTTGAAAAAGGTTTATGATTGATCTATAACATTCCCAATGTCAGTAGGATGTCAGACCTTAAAGCACATAATATTAGATTTATAAACATGTTGTAAACAAGGTGATGAAAAAGTGAAGATTGGATAAATAGTGAGATATTTATTATTATTAAGCATTGAACAAATAAATCAAAACTTTAAATAAAACAGTCAAAATATAAATACTTCACAATTAATATTCCTTCAAATTCTGCATCAACTGATCTTGAACTTCATAAACACAGCAAAATTGTTATTACTATTGTTTGTCTAAGATGCAAAATGAAGTTAACTTATCAGAACTATCTAAACACAAAACAATAATTTATACCAAAAGCAATAAAATCACTATACTGTTAACAGTATAAAGCCTTTTATTACAAGAAGTAAATTAATCAATCAAAATAATTGTTTAAAAAATAATTACCTGTAGAGATGTTTCTTTTCTTTCCTAGCATTATCTTTGTATCTATCCTTGACAGTTCTTTTATGACCTCTTTTGTCCCGATGTGTTGTACGAATTACAGCTTGGGGAGGTTTGATAATTAAGGAATCAGCATTGTCGCGATCTTCGTCAGATAAACTATAAAATTTAGTACTTTATTTATTTTTGTAAGTATATTGTGATATAACATAAGGTTAGGCAAACACGAAAACTAGAATTTCATTTCTTCTACATACGCATTACTGCACAAACATTTTCCTTATACGCATGGCGATAGGTAAAACCCATCCAAGCTCACATGAAGGTTTATCATTATAAGGAAGATGATGGAAGACGTAAATAGCTGGTACTATTATGCAGATGTGAAAACAAATCGTTGAACAAGGAAGAAAAGCAATACGACTGGACTGGATTTACATTGTTTGACAGACATGATATTTCACAACATGTACATTACAATCTTTGTCATGTTCTCAATCGATTCAAGGGGAAAGAACATTGCAAAATTTGATGATAACTTACCTAAAATCCATTTCATCCTGAGTAGGGCTACGCGCTAATTCTCCATCCTCGCTTTGATCATCTTCGTAATTACTCATGATACAACTTCTTTACTTCGATAGCTAATCTCACTTTTCAAAGTATTCAAAGAAGGAGTAACCACAAATCATAAATTTGAGTAAATTAAATAAGTTTCTAAGTTTATAAATTAGGAGGTTAATAACCAATGTAAATTGCAAATTACACAAGAACGAATTACAAATTCTATACACTCACGCTGGTAACGCCATTTTGTTTAAGTTTTTTTATTTTTAACCATTTTTCAATATGGCATTACAATCTACCAATTTGGAAGAAGGTCTTTTTGCCGTGAGCGTGCATCCTGAAAGTGGACAACGTCGCAAATAATATTAAATTTTCGCTGTTATTATGCAATTGAAGTCCAAAAAACATCCAAATCCAAGTAGCGCGTTCACACAAAAAATTAAAATCGTTTTTACATAAAAATGAATGACTCTCAAATAGTTTTTCTTTTCTCTCAAACTCTCTCTAACGATTCTTAAAATGAGAGTATTTAACACTGGAGAAGACTTACGAACACTTCCCCTCTGTAAAAGTACAAGAACAAAATGTTCTAGCACGGTCATAAAAACTACTTTCAAATCGATTCTAATCCACATCATTTCGTTTTCGAGACGCGCGGTTCTCATTCAGTGCTCCGTGAAAATGCGTATTTGTGCTGTTAAAACTTTTAAAAAGCGTTCAATTAAATAAAGACTGAATAAACTTCCATAAATGAGTATTTTTAAAATATTTAGTCACGTTTTCATAGAAATTCAAAATCCTTATAAAACATTTTGACTTTTCATTCGATTCAACCATGATTCAACATAAAACAAGGTATGAATCGAGTATTTATCTCGCATTGCTTTTGTGACATCACCATGTCTCGCTACACCTCGTTTTTATGTTCATAAGGTTCAAAATATTTTTTCTTGCATTACAAAAATGTATGTCAATTCAGCAAAATTGACATGCACTTGACATGCGATTATGTCTTCTAGCAAAAATGATAGCGAGACTACCGTCGGGTTGGGGTCATTCATGAAACCAAAATAACTTGTCGATAATTTCATAAGAGAAATTAGTTTTTTTTTTGTTAAAAAAATGGCTTTTGGAACGAAGTTCTTTAACTCAGCTTGCAGTAGGAGTAAACTGGCAGAAATTGTCACGCGAAAAAGCATTAATACTTGTGATTGTCTTCTTCTAATTCAATAGAGAGAGAGAGAGAGAAAGTGTGAACTCGGTCAAAATGTAAATCCAAGATCCGACTGCAAAAATGTTCAGATTTTTCATCATGGCTGTCGTTTTCATAGTTTTTGAGGGTGCTAAAATCGATAGTAAGGTCAAAATGTAAATCCAAGATAGCGGCTACGTACATTATAAAAAAGAAACCCTCAAATAAAAAATATATATAAAATTATAAGTATAAATTTTATTTTTACTTTTACATAAATAATAGTTGTTATTAGTGAAAATACAAAGGCGTACATAATCTACTGGCAGATATCAGGAGCACATTCTCCTTTTACATAAATAAAGCCAAATTCAAGCAGTATGTCACTAACAACTATAGATGTAAGGCCGGTTTAAAACCAATGGGGTTAAAAACTGAAAGCTCATAGCAGATGGCAGCACGGTTGTGCGTCTTTAGTCCGCCATTGTTGTTTATGTTTTCACTGTTGTGTCGATATCGTTTATACGAAAACTAGACAAAAATGTATGCGATTTGGAGTGTAGTACAACTAAAAGCCGAGTTATGGAAAAGAGATGCGTCTACCACGGGTAAAAAAGCAGCTTTAGTGGAAAGGTAAATAAATAATGACCATTTTATATTTGATAGATTGTTTTGTTTACATTATTTAAAACTACTTTTTTTGTTGAAGACTGGAGGCATACGACAGGAATAACTTGATCGGAGTTGAAGAAGAGCTTGAGGATGATAACCCTAACATTCCTGCCCTGGAAAAGTTCAGGGATGTCAATTCTAGCACTGATCTTCCAGCGCTATCTAAAACCCACATTCAAACGTTTGCTGAAGGGTAAGTTTTCATACAGTGATCAACTTATGATGCATTCACTACTTCCTTTGTGAGTTCAACTATAAAAAAAACGTGTAATATACTTAATTTAATGTTAATATTATTTCAGGTTTCAAATATCTCCTAAAGTGAAAATCCTCTATGAAAATAGGAGCTTGATCAAGCTAATGATCGTAACCATGCTTATTTTCATGCACAATGTAAGGCACAAATGAAAAGATTAATGAATAAGACTGGTATGATATGTGAAAGTCATTGTGAATGTGCAGCTGGAAGTGGCTTGGAAGCACACTGTAAACATATCTTCACAGTCCTCCATGGTATAGAGGATATAGTTTGTACAAAGATTACAATTACCTATGCATACAGTATGCACAGAAAAATTAATGATGTTCAAACAACCAAAAACAACATCATTTTATACTGAGTATCTCCAACCAGCAATTTACGATAAATACTATGATACTGTAATAAAACCAAATTAATATTATATACAATGTTTTATTTATCTCCTTATACACAATACATATTACATAATACATTCCCTAAAGTTACAGCACATAAGACAAACAAAAAATATCTTTGATGCGAGGGGCACAAAATTGTGATGTTTTGTCAAACATAACAAACATTCAATGTGAACGCGTTGACTTATTTATTTATTTATTAATGAATAGGTTAGCCTACAATTGTTTACACATTAAGTACATTTCTTTTAAAACTACACGATATACATTTATAAGTGCAACAATTACTTAAAGCTAACACCACATGCACTATATTTGAATTTAACATTTTTATGACTGCAATTAATTTCTAATAATGGCTGATTTAGAATTATGTAAAAACAAAGCAATAATGCAATAAACTAGGATCAAATATTTGGTTTACATTAAATAATAAATTAAATTACATTGAAATAAATAACATTTTCAATAGTAATATTCTTCACATGACTTCCATAATACTTTATTTTGTGAGCCATTATACTTAAGTCGAACACACAAAATAGAACTTATGGTAGGTTTCAAAACCTGTGTAGAAAGCAATGATACTGTCATTGTTTCTACAGTTCTTTATAGAATCATAAATGTACACACAATTCACTTGAGTATGCCTTGATGATACAGTATGTTGGTCCCGCTCTGGCCCATCATCTGGCTCCAATGGTGTGCTAGGAAAAATTTCTATTTCGTTAAACATTGTAAATTCCTCGTCTTTATATGGCTCTTCATAACTATCACGGGTTTGAACATGGCTAGGTCCAGGAATTTGATCACTATATGTATCAAAACATTGTTTTTTCTCATTTCTCTGTAACAGTCTATTTGCTCTGTCTTCAGCTAAGGGGTGGACTGGTTGACTTTAGTAAAAGAAAAAATTTAGGGTACAGCAGTCTTCCTGAGCCTTTTGTAAATATTTTCATCACCTAGAACAGACAAAAAGGATTTATGATCTACTTATCTTTGTGCGAAACATTAAATACAAATATGATGAGTGGAAGATATATTTATCTATTTAGCCCGTAATGTCCCACAGCTAGGCAAAGGCCTCCCATTCCCTTTTCCACACAGGTTTGTCCACTGCCACTGCGGGCCAGTCCTTTCAGTAGGATTCAGAGCAGGATATGTGTTAATATTAGGCAGTAGGTAGTTTGGTATGAAGGTATTAAATACAATGCAATAAAGCGAATGCTGCATAGATGCTTGCTACTTAGACATACGAGTATTTTGGTCGATTAAAAGATAATCTTAACAACACAACCTTAGTATAAAGTATATAAATAAATATCCACAAATGCCTATAATGAAAACACACTTAAGTTCACTGTATTATGAAAAATAGCATCACCTGTATACGCATTCGTCTGATAGAAGTCTTCAGGTTTAAAATGAATAGTACATAACCTCAACGAATTATTTGGTTTCCAATTTTTTCTTCGGAGAGCTCTCTCCCACACTTTTCTTCTTTTAAGATCTTTGGGGAATACATGGGCCCCCGGATTTTTGCAGTCAACAGCTGCGCAAGGGGGAATATTATTTAATTAGGCGTAAAATAAGTTGATTGTTTACAAAAAATGTATGGATATTGACAGCTAGCTGTCAAATTTAAAGACGGACAATGATAGCGACATCTGAAGTGAGCAAATAGCAGTTTTTATCCCCATTAAACCAATCAGTTTAAAACGAAAAAAACCGTTTAAAGCCGAAATAAACCATTTTTTTCGATTATAAAACGGTTGGTGTTGATGACTATGTTTTTCTTAGTTATAACTACACGTTCTTTATATAACCGAGGTAGGGATTAGTGATATGCTGGATATCTGTGTCCGCGGATACCCGCGGATTTCCGAGGGAGAAAAAAGAGCTGTATCCTGTATCTGTAATTGTCTTGTATCTGTCTTTTATTCATTTCATTACGTATACGTAATTAAATGTATAAAAGATCCGTTCAAGATCCGCCAAAAAGTAACGGATACAGATCTTATTTCTCCCTCGGATATCCGCGGATACGGATATCCGGCACATCACTAGTAGGGATATAACGGAGTATGTACCTATAAACTATGTGTAAAGATTTTTTTAAATGTGTGATATACTGATATTGATATACTTAGCGGGTTTAGTTCTACTTAGTCCGCCCGATCAAGCGTAGGTATTACCTACCTAAGTTATAAAAACTCTATTGATAAGTTAACAACTCTGTGTTGGTAAATAAATATTTTTTCATTGTTTACAAACGATTTAAATAATCAATTTGATTCGGTTTAAAATCAAACTCACACTCTCGTTGACGTCGTCAGTCGTCACTCGTGACTCCACGCAACATTGCCAGCTTGCCTACCCTACACAGACATGCACGTACATAAACTACCCAAAAAAGGTAGATATACCTACTTAAGTTTTCGTGTAGTAGGTAATGTAGGTAGGTACTTTCTATTGATTTTCCATAAACCAAAAATTGCCCATAATGAAGTGTAAAACACAGTTCTTTTATTTTTGTAGGCGAGTTTTCAACCGTTTAAAACGATTTATTTGCAATGCAACATTTGATTTAAAACGTTTTAAATCGGTTGTTTTACATCTATACTAACAACACAAAACTATTAAGTTAACGACATAAACCAGTCTTGCCCATAAAAAATCGATGGTACGGACTTCTCTTTCCAGGCTCCAAAAAAACAATAATTATTGTTCTTTTTCGTAGTAGCTACCGCGCCCCCCGCCAAAAGTGACAGACTTTTTTGTTCGGAATATTGCGCTTATGGCTTCTTCAGTGTAGGGGTGGGTCGTTACGTGATTTTTGTGAAACCTAACGTAACTAGTGACTTCGAGGACGTCACCGGTTTTGAAAACTAGTGATTTTAGTAACTAGTTATTTTTCAAATTCTATTCTGATAGTTTGGTACCTGGTTAGGTACAGTACATAGTGTAACTAAGGAAATACAATGAAGATGCCAAATTACTTGTTAAATAATATATTAGCTAGCAGATGATATACAATACGAATCGGTTAAGGAATGACAAGTCTGTTAGGAAAAAACTCCATAGCAACTGTACATTTCTAGTAAGGAGATTATGCTCTGTGATGTGCAAAATCCAACATAACCCCCCTTATCACTAGCATGATCGTTATATCAAACCAAGTGAGAATCTCAACCCAATAAGCCTTGGTCCAGATAAACTCTTAGTCAACATATCTGCTTCTATATGGGCACTTGGACGGTATTCTATTTGAACTTCTTTCAGCTGTCGTATGAAATGTAGTTTCGTATCAATATGCTTTGTCTTAGAGCCAATCATAGGATTTTTCGTCAATTGTATGGCGGCCTGATTATCATTATATATTTTGACGATGGGTTGCCTCCATTGTGATATATCGTTTATTAAACGTCTTAAATGGATTGCTTCCTTAGCAGCTTCGGCCACACACGTGTACTCTGCTTCCGCAGTTGACAAGGCTACACTCTTTTGTTTTCTGCTTTCCCAGCTAACGGGAGCACCGGCGAGTTTAAAACAATAGCCACTGTACGATCTTCGGTCTATCGCGCAAGATGCAAAATCTGCGTCAGCTTGACCATACAACTCCGTTTTAGTTTTCTTGTAGCACGGGCCTATGTCTTTGGTCCCTTTTAAATAACGTAGTACACGCTTCGCGCTCTTAAAGTGTTCCTCTCCAAAACAACTGTTGAATTGTGATAAATAGCTCACACTGAACATTATATCAGGCCTGGTGGCCACGGCTAAATACATCAGTGTTCCAATCAATTGTTGGTATGGTAATTTTCCGTCACATTTTTCATTTTTCTGTAATTTTAGATTAAGTTCCATTGGTGTAGTTGTTGACTTACAGTCTTCCATGTTAAATTTCTTCAACACTTTTTCGATATACCGTTCTTGATATAATTTTATTTCGTTTCGTCCTTGCCTTTTAATCTGTATTCCTAGAAGTTGTTCAGGCTCTCCTAGATCCTTCATTTCGAATTTTTCATTTAACACCTTTTTTATTTCTTTTAGTTTTGAGTCGCAGGAGTAAGCTATTAACAAATCATCTACGTATATTGCTATCATCATTTTAGTTCCCCCTTTCTCCAATATATATACGCAAGGATCAGCTTCTGATGGGAGAAACCCCATTTTTTCTAGCTCGCTACTCAGTTTTAGGTACCATTGTCGACCTGATTGCTTCAGGCCATAGAGTGCTTTTTCAAGATGGCATATTTTCTCTCCTTTTATGTTTTTTAAATCCTCTAACATTTTCTTAGCTTGATGGAAAAGTGTCAAATTGTTGTTACCACTTTCTTCCACCATTATTTCTGCCACATATTCTTCCAAGTAGTCTGGCATTTCCATTGCTATTTTCTTATCTAGCACGCCATTTAGGTAAGCTGTCGTGACATCCATTTGGTTAAGTTTCAAGTCCTCTTCCACAGATATAGCGATGACGCTTCTGATTGAACTAAGCTTTGCAACGGGTGAGTATGTCTCATCATAGTCAACTCCAGGTCTTTGCCTAAATCCTCTTGCAACTAGTCTCGCTTTCTTTGTTTCCGTGTTTTTCGGACCTATTTTCTTTTTTAATATCATTTTGAAATCTACAAGATTCATTTCTTTCTCTCGTTTTGCGATATGCCACGTACCGTACTTTAAATGTGCTCTAATTTCTGCTTTTATGGCATCATGCCAGTACCTTTCATTTCCCTCTTCTTCTTCTTCTTCGCATAGATACATTTTATTAGCCATTTCCTCGTCGTTTCTGCCTTCCATCTCATAGTCCTTAGCCCATATTGGCCATTGTCTTTTTCTTTGAGATTGTCTTCTGTTATTGGCATCATCATGAACTGTTTCGCCTTCAGTTGCTTCATGTTCTTCATGATGTTCGACTACTGCTTCATCGACATTTTCATTAAATTCATCAAGTGCATCATTGAACGTATCTCCGAAAACATTGTGTGGTGGAGAACCAAGTTGTGTCAATGATGGGGTCTCATACTGCGTTGAAAAACTGGGTACTGCGTCAGGTTTTGGCGATTTATGCTTCATTTTTACGTCGATTTTTATTTTCTCGATTGTTTCTTCTTCATGTTGCCTTTTAGATTTTACTGTTTGATCAGTACTTCTTTTATTGATATCTTTTCTATTTTCCCTTGTTTCTTCAAAATTTGCACAGTCTTTTCCGTAAAACATGGTATTTACAAATTTTACGTCTCTGCTTATTATGAATTCTTTTGAATCAGGAACGAAGATTCGGAACCCTCTGGCACACTTTGCGTATCCAACAAATACGCCTTCGGTAGCTCGAGGAGCAAATTTCCATCCTCTTTTAGGTCCTTTTCTAAGGACAAATGTTTTCTGCCCGAATATATGTAGGTGTCTTGCAGATGGTTCACGACCAATCCATTTTTAGAAAGGCGTCTGTCCATTCAGGGCTTTAGTTGGGCATCTATTCGTTACATAGTTTGCTGTATGAATTGCATTTGCCCACAGCTCCTCTGGAACATTTCATTCAAGCATTAGGCATCTCGCTTTTTCGACTAATGTCCGATTTTTACGCTCTGCAAGTCCATTACTTTGAGGTGTGTAGGGTGACGTTAATCTGCGTTGTATTCCATGTTGCATTAAATAATCATTAAAGTTTTTGTTTTTGTACTCGGTACCATTGTCTGATTGTAGATATTTTATTTTAAGTTTTAATGCATTTTCCGCCATGTTTTTGTATTCTGTCAATATCTGGAACACCTCGCTTTTATTTTTCATGAAATATACGCAGCAATATCTAGTGAAATCATCAATAAAGGTCACGAAGTATCTTGATCCAGCATGAGTTTCAACTTGCATAGGTCCACACACGTCGGTATGAATAATTTCCAGTGGCTCTCTTGTCTTTATACCATCTGAGGTATTAAATGGTAAGCTCGTCATCTTTCCTTTCAGACAAGTTTCACAGTCTCCCAACTTTTCCTTTTCTTTAATTTCTAATCCTTTTATTAGTTCTTTCTTGGATGCTGCTTTCAGGTCAGATTCATTTAAATGTCCGAGTTTCTTGTGCCACTTCATAATATTTGTATCTTCTTCTACTGAGTTGGCCTTTTCTACTTCGTCAAATCTCATGTAATACAAATCATTCTCTCTATTTGCCTTGAGCACAATCTTGCCGCCGCTGTTTTTTATTAATGCCTGATCTTTCTGGAATACGACCGTGTATCCGTTGTCAGTGACTTTTCCAACTGAATAACTGATATCAAGTTCATGGACAATTCTGGTACATATAGAGCATTATTTATATCGTAGTGTCCATCTTTCACTCTAACCGTGATTTTTCCTTTGCCCTTTACTTGAGTGACATACTGATCGGAAGCCAATTTCAATGTTCCAGACTCATTGTTTAGTGTGTCAAATTTCTCCCCATCGCCGCACATATGAGATGTACATCCGCTGTCAAGGCACCAAATATTTTTCTTTAAATGGTTCGCAGTCGTTAGGCAAATTGGGTGCACACTAAAACTTCCATGATTTGATTTATTTTCACTATATCCGGCTCTTGCTTGGCACTCAGAAGCCTTATGTCCCTTTCTTTTGCATTTATTGCATCTGAACTTGAAATTTCCGCTATTATTGTTACTTCCTTGTCTTTTATTTTTGCTATAAAAAGCATCTTCCGTGTTATCTCTATTGTTGCTATTCTTTCTGGCTTCACTTTCTTCAATAATCTTAATCTTTAAATTATCTGGGCTTGGTAAACTGTCTCTAGTTTCAATGGCAATTCTGAAATTTTCGAAACTGTGTGGCAGGCTATACAGTATCATAATGCTTAATAGTTCTGGATGGATTTCCACAGCCATAGTCGCTAGTTTATCGACCACATCCATAAAATTGCTTAAGTGATCCTGCACATCGTCTTTTTCAGCCATTTTCTTCAGAACGAGCTGTTTAAGCAAAGTTGCTTTTCGTGCAGGTCCCGAACTTTGATGAATAGACTTTAGTTTGTCCCAAACCTCTTTTGATGTTTTACAGCCAGTTACCTGCTTGAGCTGAGGTGGAGACATCAATAGCATTATCTCAGCACGGGCCATCGTGTCCCTTTTCTGGAACTTCTCTGTCTCTTCGGCAGTCGCGTTCACAGATAATTTTGTGGCTCCGCTTGCGTATTCCCACAGCTCATTTTTTATTAGGATGGCCTCAGCCTGTACGCACCAGGTATCATAGTTAGTTTTACTCAGTGGTTCTATACGATACGATGACGACATCGTTTCTCGAACAAACCACGCTCTGCTACCAATTGATAGTTTGGTACCTGGTTAGGTACAGTACATAGTGTAACTAAGGAAATACAATGAAGATGCCAAATTACTTGTTAAATAATATATTAGCTAGCAGATGATATACAATACGAATCGGTTAAGGAATGACAAGTCTGTTAGGAAAAAACTCCATAGCAACTGTACATTTCTAGTAAGGAGATTATGCTCTGTGATGTGCAAAATCCAACATATTCTCATTGAAGTGTTACTGTTATTTGCGAAACGAAAATGTAAATGGTTACCTACGTAATACGTTACATAACACAAGCTTGTTTCGCTTTACTCTTTTCATTCGATCACTGCATTGTGATGGAACTAGTTACAAAAATCACTTGTTTGTGTGTGACTCGAAACTAGTTATTCCGTTACATGCCCCGTAGCCAGTTATTGTAACTAGTGACGTTAAATAACGCCCATTCCTACTTTAGTGTTACTCGTATATACCTACTCTAAGCCGACGTTCGCAGGGACGTAATAAAATCGCGGCAATTTTGTTTTGTGCACTTGATTTTCAACACTGTGTTTCTCAACGCGCTGGTTCGTAGCTTGGTGTTAGCCAAGTGTTGAAAATCCAGTGCGTGATAAAATCCCGCCGTGAATTTATTACGTCCGTGCGACCGTGGGCTAAGGGTTGAGATTTAAATTCGAGTTAGAAATAAAATCGACTAAAATTTAGAAACAGTAAGGACATCTCTATGAACGTGAAAATTACGAATGCGTTCAAAATTATGATAGAATATAGAATATCTTGTGTTGCAAAAGTTGTATTTATTCTAAGACAGTTATCTATTATTTTGCAGCTTCTCAAATTATTTAAATGATTGGCAATGATTACTGTGCGTTCGCACTGGCGAAACATTCACAACGAAACATGTTGGAATCTTTATTTTCTGTCAATTTTCCATACAAAATTTGACAGGCACTAGAGATTTCAACATGTTTTGTTGTAATGTTTCGCCAGTCCGAACGCATAGCTAAACAATCCCATATCGGTAACAAACCCTTTTTTAAGGTCCAAATTGGCCATTGCTCATTTTTTCGTGCATTTTATTTTCAACGCTATGCTTAGCGCCGAGAGTTGAAAATCCAACAGTGTGTTTTTTCAACGCGCTGGGATGAGAGTGCGTCCTAGCGCGTTGGATTCTCAACGCTCGGTTTAACACTGAGAGTTGAAAATCCAGTACGCGATAAAATCTCGCCGCGATTTTATTACGTCCGTGAGTACGTCGGCTTACTCTTACAAGCAGAGTTGTTCAAGCAATATGTCATCCTTCAAAATTACAAATTGTCAGACAAATACAACGAAAGTCAAAAATAAATAATGTTTACCTTTAACTTGTAGTTGTTTGAATTTCTATGACTATGTGTTATATTTGATTATCTGAATTTCTATTATTGTTATGAGTTACGGGGGCCCAATAACATGGTAAGAAATGACCACGGTCGCTCACTAATGTAATTACGAATAAGTACGATTTAAATGAATGTATACTTCACACAAGTGCTTCTTAAAAATAAGTCTGATACCTAATTTTAAATGCAAACATTCAAGAGTATTTAAATTGTCGTATTCAAGTTTTGAACTCAGTGTTATGTTAGTTAAGTGAATACCTACCCACTTCATGTACAGGTCAAAAACAAATAATCATTTATTTAAGAAGAAGGCTTGCATACTAACTGTTTTAAATGCTCGCTATATGAATAGATGACTTATAGACTATAAACATCCATGTTTTTAAAAGCTAGCAGGTATCTCAATAACATACTTGAAAACTCCTGGACACTCCTGGTGTGTGTCTATGCTTTGTTTTGTTAGTCATGCTTTGTTTTGTTACTCGTGCTTTGATGTAAGTGTACTTCATAGTCAAAATGGTGCAATTAGCAAACATTCAAACATCCAAACAGTATTCAAGGGCAATAGCATACTAGCAGCCAGGTCGATTTCGTTGTTGATCATTCTCCATGGCGATTTCATATTAGTATCTATCTCGCTAGCCGCTGCGGCCTGGCTGCCAGTGCATTTTTACCTTAAGGACCAAATAGATGAAGCTGTATGTAGCATTGTAATTATTTGAGAGAGATTAGTGCAGCATGGTGTACCTCTGTTAACAAAATGACCATTGGTTTCTGAAAGCATCATCAAATTTCTGATTAGCAAATCTGTAGAAGATTACAAATCAGAGTTGATCAAGCTTTTAGAAATCAGGGATAAGTCTTAAGTGTGAAAATATGAATAATATGTTATCCTCACATTCCTCACAACATGCTATAATGTGTTAAATATTTCTATCAAGAATTTAAAATTGTTCAGTCCAATGTAAATATAAGAAGCAGTGGAGTATAATGGAATGTGGAGTCTTCAGTAAACATCATAGGATATTTGCTATTGAAGCACACGTGTCATTATTCTGTATGTGTTAAAATAGTGGGTTCTTGAATTGTAGCCCACTTCATTACCAATGATGCACCCATCGCAAGTGTAAGTCTTCATACCGCATCAATTAACTGATGGTTCTTGGCTATAACATTCACCAAGAAATGTGATTAGTAAGAAACTATTTAATAATAATTATTACAGATAGTGCAATCCATGAAGACACGCCCCACTCCGCGATTACTGTACGCTGTACTTTAGTACGGAGCGGAGCAGAGTGGGGCGCATCTTCGTGGGTTGCACTATACATTGGTATATTTTACTAGCTTGTTAAAAAAAAGTAATTTGAATTGTATGAAGATTAACAAATTATACTGTAATTTAAAACGATTTTGTTAAAAATTTCCTGTGTGTTATTCACAAAACTCACACAGGAAAATAAACTGAAGATAAAAATTTAAATCAGCTGTTTATTCTTCAGAATAGCAAGATACTAAACACAATAGCTAATGCTATAGACAATAGAGAGGAGTTAAAGAAAAGGATTGAAAATGGTAAAAATATTTATCAGGAACTGCAAAACTGTGTACAAAATTGTCAAACTCGTTTTGGAGGAAAATCTGAGTTAGCCACAGAAGATGACATAAGGTGATAAAAAAAAATTTTGCTCTAATAAGTAACTGAATATTTAAGCAAATATAATATTAATTAGGTGATTATTTCAGAATAGCACAACTATGCGAAAAATGGGAGAAATTGCTTAGCCATGGCATTAGAACTAATTTATCAAACTCGGCCATTCAGAATTTGGTTACAGCAGGTTTAAACTTCACTTTTAATATTGTTAATGTTGGTAAGATAATGTTATATGATAAAAAAAATATCCTCGGAAACAGTTTCGCTTTCAGTAACACATGCAATAATGTTTACTTAGTTTTTTTTTTAAAACAAGATCTCAATGGAAACTTATTGTAAGTATTATTTTGTTTCAGGCAATTCTCTTTGGAGTTACACTTGCCTACATCTAACGAAACATGAAAAGGAAAGGTTTAAAATTCTCACAAACATCAACACACCACTAGGATATTTCAGAGCTTTTCTCAGAGCCACTTTGAATGAAAGATCTCTTGACAGGTAAATATTTCACGGAGATAAAAATATTAAAAAAATCTGAATAGTTTTTCCATATTTTTCTTATTTTTATCAGGTATCTTCAAAGCTGGGTAGCTCATGGTCTGCTAATGGAATATTATGAGGAAGGGGCTCTGGTCAGAGATCCTGATACCTCTCATCTTCTTCCAAGCATGGCTGCAGGTTAAATATTTATCATAATTAATTTTAATGCATGATATTTTTTTTAATACCTTGTTTAGTAAAGCCCCCTTATGCAAAGCTGATGACAGTTTACATGAGGATAGTATTTGATTAAAAAGGGTTATATAACATAATATCACGCCTGTAATCCCCGAAGGGTAAAGCAGAGGTGTACTTATAGTTCACCCACTTTTAGCCAGTTAAGTTTATGTCCCATGTAATAGGGGGTGAGCCTATTGCCGTCAACCGGGCACAAATTCAAACTCTGGGCGGCTACTGAGAAATTCTTGATGGAAAAAGGCCAGCAATAACATTGCTCGACCTGGGAATCGAACCAGGAAGAGACCAACGAGGCAATTAATAATAAATAAAATACTATTAATAATTTGTATCTATTATTTCAGGTTTATCAACAGTCTTGTTTGCGTTATCAATCGACAGACCAGAGTTGAATGACTCACAACAAGCTAATCATTCAAACAAAGCAGAACATGTGATACCTTTGCCAATGCCCGTGAAATCATCGAGTAATTTAAAACGAAGGCCTTTGCGCCAAGTTATATCTTTTGATAAAAATGAACAAAAAAATCTAAATGCAAATAAAAGAAAATCTCTGGGCGCTGCAGAACAAGGAGATAACTCCGCATGGAACAGTGCACCGGCGACTTGCCTCAATTCACCAGATCCTAAAATAGTTTCTCAGGCTGCTTCGAGTAGTGAGCCCACTAGCTCAGAATACAAGAGCAGTCTGAGACACTTCTTTCCAGACAGTGTCAAAGCTATGGACAGTCCTTCACAAATTCTGTCGAAACTATCAGAATGTGCAAAGGAAATATTCTCATCTTCAAACAGTATTGATGTACACAACGTTATAAAAGACGATGTATCTGAATTAAGTATAAATAATTTAAAAATATCTGAAAGTGACAGTGAAGAGGTTGCAGGAAGTATTGATGGAAGTACTTCATGCTTAGAGCTTTGTTTTACAGAAGACGAAGCTGTGCCGGAAGATAAGACACTAAGTTTGATTTTAGAAAATAAGGAAAAAGAGTATATAAATTTACAAATGAAATTCACCCAAATGGAAGTAGCCAATAAGGAAAAAATTAAGAAGTTGGAAAATGTAGTACTGGATCTGAGTAAGTAAGTATAAGTGTACCGTAGGACAACATATCTTCACAATATATTATGTATATTAACGGTGTGGTCAAGCACAATTTTTATTCATCAGTTTTAATAAATGTTTCCTTTTAAGAGAAAATGACCGATTGAAAGAGCAGTTGCGTCAATACATGTCGGCTGTTGAAATTGGGAAGGCTTTAAAAAACGAATCTGGGGATAATGCGGAAGTTGATCAGTATGAAAGGAAACTAGTCCAGGTAAACGCGTCAAACGCACGTCATTAGTAACACTTGAAATACGAAAATCGCCTTCGAAATAAAGATGCTGATAATCAAACTGTTACTGGACATGTGGTTGATTGCACTTAATATATTTGTAGGTGGCCGAGATGCACGCCGAGCTTATGGAGTTCAATACATATCTGCAGCAGCGACTCAAAGAATATGAAAGTATATCGGCTATGGAAGTGCTGGATTATCCCGAGTCTAATGTTAAGGCTCACATACCCAGCGCATTCCTGGTTGGCAAGAAAACACATTCATATCATGTTTATCAGGTAAATTAACGCTTTTTGCCTTATTCGAAATATTTGTCTGATGAGCAAAATAGGCACATTTATAATTTAAATATGTTAATTTATAATAGGACATGTCGTCACAGTGACGCTATTTTATATTTTGATTGTAATCAATTTATTACTGATTACAAACTGACAAATTATACAATGTATTTGCCACCTAGTTGTAGGAGACAAATTGCAAATCTTTTAGCATACAATATACACAGTGACACTGGTACTTGTAGTGTACCTTCGATTACTGTTAGTAGTGGTACTAACACTACTTTTGATACCCCTTGTAGTTTAAACTATTAGGAGCGACAACGGATAAGCCACATATGTTGAATGTTGTACATCAAAATATGCAGGGTCTGTCCGGCAAAGAGCTAGAGTTAAGTTTATTTATGGAGAACTATGATGTTCAGGTGCTATGTTTGACTGAACACTGGTTGAAAGAACATGAAGTAGTTTTTATCAATGATGATTTTTTTACTGTACAAAGTGCTTTTGTAAGAAAAAGTGCTATCCGCGGTGGGTCTTTAGTTCTTGTTTCAAATAAGTTGAAATGTAAACAACGTTTAGATTTAGTTAATCTTTCCATCGAGCGCACTATTGAGTTGTCTTGTGTTGAACTAGAGCGATACGTTATAATTTGCGTTTATCGACCCCCGTCTGGGGATTTTATTCGTTTCGAATCGGTAATGGAGGATTCACTCAATAGGTTAAAATCTAGTAATAAAAGTATAATTTTATGTGGAGATTTCAATATTAATATTTTAGATGATACTCCATTGAGTATTAGACTTCTCAATTTGTTCAAATCTTATAATTTAATTAACTTGTTTTTTGAACCCACTAGGATCACGGCATCTTCGTCGACTTGTCTCGATAATATATTTAGTGATTGTGATGCCAAAAATAAATTAGTTTTAAGTGACTTAACGTCTGACCACTGTGGTTTACTAGCTAGCTTCCCTATGCCATTACGTAAAAAGCCACATAAAATAGAATGCAGGCCTTATACAGCTAGTCGTTGCAACAAGTTTAAAATAATATAGCTCATAGAATTACACCATCTATAGCAGAACACGAGAATCCTAATGAAATCTATGGAGCCCTTTTTGATGTTGTGCAAAAAGAGTACCAATCTACTTTCAAGACCAAAACTTTTAACATTAATGGCACCTCCGTTGGCTTTAACCAATGGGCTACTCCTGGTATTTATAAAAGTAGAGCGACACTATACGAGTTATATGGTTTGAAAAAATACAGGTTTGATACTCCTTTCTTGGAGTATGTCAAAAATTATTCAAAATTATTTAAAAATATTAGTGTTTTTGCAAAATCAAAATTTTTAGGCGATACAATTAAAAATTCAAATAATAAAGTAAAAACCACTTGGAAAATTATTAACAATGAAACGGGTAAGTCAGTTAAACAAGAAAAACAACTCGAGATTATGGTCGACAGTAAATTAGTTAATATAGCAGCCGACGTAGCTGAGGCATTTAATGAATTTTTTGCCAACATACCTATAACTACGACTCGCTCCTTAAATTCGTCCCCGTCTAAAGCTCAAAACCTTTTGCATAGCAGTGTGCCTAAATGTAGTAGCTTATTTAGCTTCGAGCATGTAACACCTCGTGATGTAGTTAATGTTTTTAATACACTTAAGTCTAAAAACACTGGTGATTACTGGGGCATCTCCATAAAACTATTAAGTAATATAATAGACATAGTAGCTCCATATTTAGCTGTAACTTTTAATAAATGTGTTGATTTAGGAACTTTTCCTGACCTCATGAAGAGTAGTAAAGTCATACCATTATTTAAATCGGGTAACAAAAATGACGTTGGCAATTTCAGGCCTATCTCTATCTTACCTGCATTCAGTAAAATATTTGAAAAGTTAATACTCAAGCAGTTGCTAAGACATTTTAATTTAAACAGACTTCTTCATGATGAACAATATGGTTTTACAAAAGGTCGTTCGACCACAGATGCGGGTGTTGATATGCTGAAACACATATTTAACGCATGGGAGAACTCGCAAAATGCTATTGGAGTTTTCTGTGATCTCTCCAAAGCCTTTGATTGCGTGCACCATGACACACTTTTGCGTAAACTACGTCATTACGGTGTCCAAAACGAAGCTCTTAAAGTAATAAATTCTTATTTACATAATAGGTTCCAATGTGTAGATGTTAATGGTGTGAAATCTTCCGGGCTACCAGTTCAGTTAGGTGTACCTCAAGGCTCAATACTGGGTCCATTCTTATTCTTAGTATATATTAATGACTTACCTTTTTATTTAAAGGATATCTGTAACGTTGTACTGTTTGCAGATGATACCTCTCTTATTTTTAAAGTAGACAGGAATAGACAAGATTTTGACGACGTAAACAGTGCTCTCTCAATGGTTACGGATTGGTTTACGACAAATAACCTAGTTCTCAATGCCAAGAAAACGAAATGTGTAAAATCCGCTCTACCAAATGTTAGAAATCTAGGACCCAACATCGTCTTAGATAAAGAGGTGCTTGAAACTGTGAACTCGGCAGTTTTTCTGGGCATAACAGTAGATGCCAAACTTCAGTGGGGCCCACATATATCAAGCCTAGCGGGAAGGCTCAGTTCGGCCGCCTATGCTGTCAGGAAAGTAAGACAATACACTGACGTTGATACAGTTCGGTTAGTCTATTTTAGTTATTTTCATAGCGTTATGTCCTATGGTATTCTGCTGTGGGGTAAAGCCGCTGACATTCAAAATATATTTGTTCTTCAAAAACGAGCAGTTCGAGCAATTTACCAGCTAGGTGCCAGAGTTTCTCTAAGAGATTTTTTTAAAGATGTTGGTATTCTCACGGTGGCATCACAATTCATTTTCGCCAACATCTTATATATTAGGCAAAATATACACTTATACACTAAAAACAGTGATATTCACAATGTTAACACTCGAAATAAGGACAAACTACGAGCTCCCTTTCACCGGCTTCATAAGGTTTATAACTCATTTGTTGGGCTTGGTATAAACTTTTATAACAAGCTACCCTCTTCTTTGCTAGATTTGCCTTTTAATGCGTTTAAAACTAAAGTAAAATCCTACCTCTGTTCAAAGGCATACTATTGTATCAACGACTACTTAAATGATAAGAATAGTTGGTCGCTGTGATTAACTCAAGACAATGTTTATGTTCTTTCTCCAGAATTAGCTTACCTAGTGACAGTTAATATGAGTTTATATAATTGTTTATTTTATTTGAATTTATGATTCAATTTTTTATTTATTTTTTACGAGTCAATTTATTTTTATTTTATTTTATTGTTGACATAATCTACTCATTACAATGTTTTTGTTATGAGTTGTATTGCAATTTGTGGTTAGCTAGCGACCTCGACAATTGATCATATTATTTTTTGCCTGAGCAACCGGCAGCAAGTTCGTCATGCTCCCTTAGATGTCACTGCTTGCGGTAGCGTCGGGGGTCGGGTTGCCTCCTTCCCTCAAATATGGCGAGGGGGGTAATGGCTGATCTTTGCGTTATGCTCGTGAACGGGTGCTGCTTGTGGTGACTGGTCGTCTTGCTGATCATGGTTTTGTTATTGTTACTAGTAATTAACTGTTCATTTTTTTTTATCTCGATGGTCCTAGTTTATCATTTAAGTATAACTGCCAATTACAGCTTTATGTAAGCGGGCACGCCCTTTATGTCTGGAGGCTTTTATTTAGATATTTAGTTCTGTTTACGTTTAGTTTTATTTTCTTTTTATTTTTTTAAATAATGCTTGAGTATAGTCCTCGATGTTTTTGGTTGGTATATTGGCGTGTGCTAGCTGACATATGGCCTATAATTTATCACTTGAATTATGTTTTGGTGTTGCATAATGTAGGTTATTTTGTATACTATTGTATAGAATCATTCTCTAACTTACACTAACAGACAGCTGTGCTGCTGGGGAGTTTGTTGCGCCACTTCTTCCCAGCTAAAGGCACTAGGAAGTGGTGAAGGGTGGGCGTTTTTGGGGGACTGTCTTATGTAATTTTGACGTTCGAAAAGTGCTGATTCTCAGCCTAGTTTGAATAAATGACTTTTGAATTTTGAATTTTTTACAGCTATGCACGAATCCTAGGGCCGGCGAAGCGCAGCTCAGCGCTATTGTCTGTACCAAACAAATATCAACCTTGCAGTGTCTGATTTAAAGTTGAAAGTTCTAGTGACAACCTGCGTCGGGTGTTATAGCATTTTGTGATGTCCTTCATAACATGAATGTATGGATTTTCAGATCTACCTGAAGATAGGACTGGAGGAGTGGAACGTTTATCATAGATACGCTAAGTTTCACGAACTACACATGCAGCTAAGAAAATGTCATCCTGATATAGCGACGTATAAGTTTCCTCCAAAGAAAACATTACGAAAACGGGTGAGTGAAGTACTTTTACAAGTCCAAACACTTGAAAAAAAACTCAAAAAGATTTTTATATACCTCGAATAAATGCAAAATCAACCTTATTACTAAGGGCTAAAGGGTGAAAAGTAGTCTGGTTGCGGTTGTAGTATACATGTATTTTTTCGCTGTTTTTGCCTGATTTGCCTGCTCTTGACCTCGATATCGCCTAATGGAAAGCGCTGGATGGGGTCTACAATGGAACGAGCATACCACTCCGATTTAAGAAATGTATTTCTCTGTTACAGGACGCTCATTTGGTTGAGCAGCGACGTGTGGGTCTCCAGGCGTATCTGCGACACATACTACTCGTACTTCCAGAACTTAGGGACTGCACCAACCGCGCACAACTTATCACGTTGCTACCTTTCTTTGGGTTCGTATACAATACTTCCATATCGACCGCGGCACTATATGTGGCGTATCGCGTACAGTTTCGGCAAATTTCGGCTTTTTGTCTCTTTTTCTGTCACTCGTAACTACACGACAGTCTCTTTCTTAAGGTGCTTTTCTGCTTCAATGGACACACACCCTAAAACTCGTGCCATACGGCCAATATCAATATTTATGTTCATTATTTTATTTTTGTTACAGAACTTCATCTACTGCTAAGGAGAATGGTTTAAATAACACACTAGATCGCCAACAATCGATTGATTCTATTTCTTCATACAATGCACTTTGATGCCAATCTGCTTTCGTAAATATGTATAAGGGCCTGTTACCCAGTTTCCGGATAGTCACCGTCAGATAAATTCAAGAATAGAACAGAATTTGTATGAAATGATCTATCAGATCATTCACAGCCTAACAAACAAGGTGGACCGATGACCTTGTGAAGTCCGCAGGAATTCGCTGGATGCGGGAAGCACAGAACCAGTCGAAGTGGCGCGGCGGTGCTAGGGGGAGGCCTATGTCCAGCAGTGGACTTCTTTCGGCTGATGATGATGATTATCTGTCACTTCTGTCAGATCAGATAACTGGAACTTATCTCTAGGTGGTGAAACAGGCCGTAAAGTTTTCAAACAAATGAGTACATTCTAGACCAGTTTCTAAGATAGCTTGACTTTTAGATATTATGCACAGTAAGGCTAAAGATACCAACACTACAAAAATATAATTTATTTTTATGGTTAGACATGAAATGTTGTATGTATAGAAGATTGACTAGTATACCTTATTCATAGGTTTTGATCGGGCTTGTAATGTTATATTTGCGTAATACAGAAGCCGATCTTTTACAAAGATAGTAAAATAATATATTATGTAAATAAAAATGGAATTTATAAAATGTGTAAGTGTATTGTATAATTATATTGTTCATTGTTGGGAACCTAGAGCTGTTATATGTAGCAACTAGATGTTTTAGACGTATTATTTATGATGTATTATTATTAAAATAACATAAGATATTTAAATGAAATTGTATTATAGTGTGTTTATTGTGGTCTGCAATAATGATTTTTATTTATTTATTGTAGAACACAATATATTTTACATCCAAATAACTCTCTACGTACATAATCATCTCTAGGTTTCCGTAATGAGCTACACAAGCAAATATAATAAATATTTTATACATGTTATTTAGGATGTAGAAATGTTATGTATCAGTAAACCACAATACATACAGATTACGTATTTTATTTCCTTTATAAAAGTGTCCATGGACTTATACAAGCCTTATAGAGCTTTTTGGTAGCCGTTACGAAACAATCCAGTGATGGGCGGAGGATAAATACTCGAGTATTTATCAGAAATGGATAAATACTCGTTTTCACTCATTTTTATCTGATATTTACTCAAAATCATGGATAAAAATATTTTTTGGGCATCCAACGGTTATTTTTTATTAAATTTAATTACTAGTATTATTATTTGGGCCTTCCAAAATACTACAATATAACTTTATTTATTTCTGATGACACTGGTGAAATTTAACCGCCTATCTGCTTGCCCCAAAGACTCGGAGGTATCGAGTTAAATCAAGACTAAGAACTGGAAGCCATGGATTTTATTAACAAAATGGCTGCGTTTATTAAATGTGGAAGTAGTTGATGCCAGAATTATGTAGTTGCATATAAGGCCAAGGAAGGTTTTTCGCGAAAACCTTTAATTTGGAAAAACATTAACGAAATAAGCCCGTTAACCTTGTAAAAAGGAATGATGTTCTTCGACAAAGTTATATAAAGTCGCAGTGCGTATTCTTTCAGCACCGTTTACTTCTGCCGCAACAGAACAGTATTTTAGTGCACATGCAAACATTCACAGCAAAAACAGAAATCGCCTGACGACAGAAAAAGCGACAAAAATCACACTATAAAATATAATTGAAATATTTTTAACAAAATTCAAGACTGTGCTGGCAGCGACGGTGATAATGAAGATGTTGCATTATCCAGTACAGACCGATACTGATGAAAAATCTGTGGATTTGAGAGAATCGAGTTCCAGTTTGTAAATTGCATTTCTAGTAATGATGAGCAAGCGTCTTATAATGATAGTAATTGATTTCAGAAAATATTAATGATTATAGTGATTGATTTCAAGAAATATTCATGATTGTAGTATAGAGATATGAGGAACAGGATGTAAAGTTCACTCATCCTCCATAAAAATGGGAACGTCCTGCGACCAAATGGGTGTCGTGTCTGGTGGCGTAGGTACTGCCCGACGATTGATGTCGCGACGTTGTATATATGTGGTGGTCGTGCAGCAAACACTGCTAACGCGATGCAGGATTTTGCGTGACGTCAGTGAGATGAGTATTGGTGTTCGCATGTGGCGATGTACATGCCAGTTCGCATGTGGCGAAGTAGATGCCACCACAAACAAACCATTGTTATTATAAGATTTTGTTATTGTTAAACTGAACAAAGTTACGCACTTATCTATATTTTCATACATATTACATAAATTGACAGCATTTGACGAAAAAGATTATGATTGTAGTGGTTTATTATTATTTTAGTATTTTTCTTATTACTACAATGATTCAAGTAACGCACAAATGTATAATTTTATCTAATTTTGAGAGTGATTGACGATAATATGCATGACCGAGTGAAATCATTGTTATGGCATGTTAGGCTTTTTGTTATTGTTAAAGTGATTAAGTATGGTATAAATCAATATTTTCTGATTTATATTTATTTCAATCCTTTTGTTTGTAAAATGACAAAATTTACGTTACATAACGTAACGAAAACTGTAGATAGTATTTATCCGCTGTTTTGGATAAATACTCAAGTAAAAACGGATATTTATGAGTATTTATCCGGATAAAATCCCAACACTACACAGTAGCATTTGGTTTTAAAGTTACGTTGCTGTGTGGTAACATTGTTCTTAGTCTGCAACCACTTCTCAGAAATCATTCGTTCGTTCATTTGCTTTTTGTTCTGCGACGTGAAGTATCAAAATAAAAAAATAATAGGAAGAAAACAGCCATCACTGTTTTGTCAACATTCTATTTATTTATCAAATGGTATTTATTGGTCAAATATATATGGGAAAAGAAATTCATTAAGTAATTTGTTCAAATAGTTTGAAATTTATCAATGCGCCACCATATAATTGTAATTTAACCTGTGTAGTACAGACGCCAGCACATCAAGCTACCCGAAACTGTCCCAATCAACTTTGAACCCTAATCTACAGCGATAAAGTTGAAAATCGATTAAATAAATTTGACAGATTATAGTAGCCTGATGTGCTAGCGTCTGTACAATGTGAACAATAGTTTTTACTAACAAGTCTTTACATTCTCAGAGCTTGGAAGCTTTTGCTTTAATAGATATAATACTAACTATATGTTATGGAAACAAAAATAAACCATAAAGTTGGTAAATAATTTAAAAATATTATATTTTTATTTAAAGAAAATAAAACAACTGGTCAGGAAGTTACTAGATTGTGTAGGGCATATGTCGACGTAAAACCAGAAGTAGTTATAATAAAGTTATTGAATTCACAAAACGGTTTATTGTTTCTAGGGATTCTTAAACGTTCGGAGGCCATGACATAATTATAATATATCAAAATGTTTTCTATAGTACTACCTAAAGCTAGGGTCGCCAACTTTTTTACAAGAAATAAAGTATATTATCGTAGTATTATTATCTGTGATATTATGGTCAAAGTGGGAAAATAAACAGTATTTCGGAAAAATAAACAGTATTTTAAGTATTTTTAAATGTTTTAAATAGATACATAATTCATATATATTTTTTTTTTTTTTTAAGGATCGTAGCAGGTGGCGTTCTGTAGTTTCTGCCTACCCCCATGGGAAGAAGGCGTGAGTTTATGTATGTATGTGTATGTGTACATAATTCATTAGTGCTACTCGCGCAACTCATCAATTGAGCACCAATTTTGAATGCTTCGCCTCACCTATTTGGTGGACGAGGAGCAATTTTTTTAAATTAAATTTGTTCTGTCGTTCCACCGAAGGTCTATTTTTGTCGTCGCACCATTTAGTATTCATAACACACTAATTCTGTGAACACTAAGGCGGCAGAAGTAACTATAATACTAGTACCTATCTAAAAGGTATTCTGAAATTAAGGCTAGCTGAATCACCGCGCCCATGCTGGTGCATGCACGATGTTCTACGTAGTAGATGAAACTTTTTATTTAGGTATTAGCCCTGGATATGAGTGAAAACAGTATATTCATATAGGTACTTTATTTTTGTTGAACAGTAAAAAGTATATTAGAGTGAAAAACAGTATGGTTGGCAAACCTAGTTGTGCCTAGTACATGGGTCAACAAAGACGGAATCGTTTCGGTTTTTTACTAATTTTCAACAGCAATCATTTGATCACTTGTCGAAACAGTGTCTTATGATGACTCTTTTATTCACATTTTAGCAATATATTGTTCAGTGGCAATAGGCTCGCCCCCTATTACATGGGACTTAAACATAACAGGCGAAATGTGGATGTACCTGCTACAGGGACACCTCTGCCCTACCCTTCGGGGAAACAAGGCGTGATGTTATGTTATATTAGATTGTTCAGTAACAATGACGTAAAATTACAACACCTCGTGTAAATATAAATTTTAAGTTATTATTCTAGTAACATGGTGACCACACCGCTAATGCACATTTTTTACTAAATTGTACTCATTTTTACCCGACTACGGCGAAGCAAAAAGGAGGGTTATGATTTTGACCGGTATGTATGTATGTATGTATGTATGTATGTATGTATGTATGTATGTATGTTCATCTGTTACCTCATAACTTCCAAACTGCCGATCATAATTTGACAAATGAGGTATCATTGGAAGCGTTTTGATTGTCCGCTGGTTATAGGCTATGTGACGTCACATTAAATGCAATATGGCGCCCTCTAGAGGACATAAAGTAACGAAATAAAAAATAAAAATAATTGAATTGTGCCATGTTGGGTATCAAATGAAAGGACTTGACGAGTACATTACAAATATGTATATATATATTATTGTCCAAGTAAATAAATAAGTTTAAATTGTTAAAAACAGCAAAAGTGAGACTGTGTTACGTACGGCGCGGCTGTAAAATTAATACCTATTTTATACCATAAATGCCGTGATGGCCCTGTGGTTAAGGCCTCGCCTCTCATGCACGAGGTTGTGGATTCAAATCCGGGCAAGTGCCAATGTAACTTTTTCAATTCAAATGTACTTTCTGAGTTTATCTTAGACATTACTAACATCGTTGAAGGAAATATATCGTGAGGAAACCTGTACCCTAATTGCATAATACAACACAACCACAACCTGTTTCGATTTGAAATGTGTGCTAATCCATTGATTCATAAGTTGTAAAAAAAATCTGCTCAACGACGTAAATAACGCAATGAATGTTGTTGAACTGTCAAAATGAAACAAATTAGGCAAAATTGCTTACGAAAATAAGTTACGCAATTAAGGTACTGGACTTATAGTTGATACTAGCTTCTGCCCGCGACTTCGTCCGACTGTAATAGTTACTTTGGTGCTCCGCTCCTATTGATCTTAGCGTGACGATATATAGCCTATAGCCTTTCTCGATAAATGGGCTATCTAAACCTGAAAGAATTTTTCAAGTCGAACTAGTAGTTCCTGAGATTAGCGCATTCAAGCAAACAAGCAAACTCTTCATCTTTATATATTAGTATATATAGATATTTAAGTCTGAAATCGCCAAATGTCTTGAGCGCGCGTGGTGATCAATGCTCGTGCCTTCTCTGTATGAGAAGAGGCCTTTGCCCTGCAGAGGGACAATAATAGGCTGGTGTTATTATACTATATATAACCCAAAAAAAATGTTTTTAAGTTGCTCTGCAAATACTTAATCACGAAACTATAACCCCAAAATAATTTAAATAAAAAGTAAGTTCAAAAACTAAAACCCGACTAAAAGATATGAAACAAGAAAATATTTTAGACAGAAGTCAAGACATAGGTACAAAAATGATCAAGGTAAAGCCGTGGTCGCATGCCATTATAATTTTGTAGGTGTACCAGCATGCGACCACGGCTTTACCTTGACCATTTTTGTACCTATGTCTTGACTTCTGTCTAAAATATTTTCTTGTTTCATATCTTTTAGTCGGGTTTTAGTTTTTGAACTTACTTTTTATACAAACTGAGAAACTCATTTTAAAGACACTTTTAAAAATAAATTTACACAAATGATTGCGTAACGTGTGAACACAAATGTTGCTGAAATGTTTTCCGGTCAAATTGTGTGCGAACTGTTACCACACATAGAGACCAAACCCCACACAGTCATCATGTTTCGTGGCAGTTACGAAACTGCGACAGCTTAACTGCTTTGAAGATTATGTGACCGAAAAGTGCTGTATGGGAATACTAGCCACGGGAACGTTTTCAGTCAAACAAGCTTCCTAGCCTTTCCCAACTATTTTGGGGTCGGATTCCAGTCTAACCGTATGCAACTGAATACCAGTATTTTACATGGAGCGACTGCCTATCAGACCTCCACAACCCAGTTACTGGGTAAGGGTAACACCATAGCCCTTGGAAAGACTGCTTCAGACTTTTGGGCTTCCGTACTAACTACCTGTAAAGACTGTGAAAGATAATGATAGCCGGGACCAATCCGAGGCACGGAGGGAGGGGTCTCTCGATAAGCATTGGATGATCACTCTCACCCATCCACGAACCGACCGCGGCAAGGGTAGCTTAACCTTCGATCGACCCGTGCGGCTGATTAGCCACGGGAACATACTACCAGGATAAGAAGTATTCTATGTTCTAACCCAGGTCATAGTCTATCCGTGTGCCCATCCAAATCCGTTCAGCCGTGAAAAGGTTACAGTGATGAATAGATTCAAATAGGTTTGTAAGCGCAACACCCTATACGCCCCTATTACGTGCATGCGAATCCGTGTAATTCCATAACATTTCGTGATATCCTATTATTGTAGTCTGTGGGTACAGTCGAACAAGCTTTGGTTTATACGCAAACATTCATCTTTCCACTACACTTCCAAGTGTTTTTATTGTGTACCCAATAACTTTCAAATAATCGCCTAGGAGTACTCGGCACACTAGTTAGACATACAACATAGTATCAGCAGTGGCTTAATAACTATATTCACAATAGGTAATAATAGGGGTCGAGTTCAATAAAAAACGCTTTAGCAAATAAATTCATGATTTTATTTTCATAATAAATAAAAAAAAACAAGAAAACACTCTTTCTGAGAATTTTCCATATATTAAAATACATGATACAAAAGATGTCAATACAAACTAAATCACTTGGTGCAAAGGCAAGCCTGTCGGTTTGGGGTTGCCCACCTTCGGGCGCGGCCGAGGCGTATCGACCTCCGGCTAGAGTATCTATGCAACAGGCGAGTGGAAACCGAGGATAGCCTCTTTAACTACATTTTAACAAAACAACTATCTTAAAGATTACAAAGACACAGTGTGCTTTCCTCGTGGAATGCATCTTTGTAGGTATCTCTAATTTTGAATGCAAAATATATGGTATTTGATCATGATTTTAAAATAATGTAACTAAAGGTATATAAAAAGCGCATTTATTACACTTCACAAGTGAAAAAAAACGAGATAATTTAGTTTTATGTAATACAATAAATAAAATATGATAAAAATCATGTATCTAAATTAAGTGTGAAATAATTTACTACAACTTTACATCTAAACGATATAAATGTATTGCAACACACCAAGGAGCTTTGGAACCATTGAGTAATTCGGGGGCTTACATTAAATTTCAACTGGTAAGTAATCTCGAACAATAAATCTAAACTTGTGATTCATCTTTGGTTTTCTGGACATTTGAGTCGGCTATAGTTCCATAACTCCTCATAGGACGCAGCCACATGGGCACTACACTGCTCAGTGTCTAGATGCAGTAAGCCTATACTGGACTGCGCTCCATCGTGATTAATTCATAAGTACTTATATAAGTTACAGATCTACTGCGAAGCTGATGCATCCTAAAGCAAATAGAGAACTTTATTAACCAATCAAACATACTATTTTAGACGCTGTTATTTTTCCAAAGTTTATTTATTTCTCATGTGAACAGATGTCAGACGACGATCCGTAGTGGAATATGCCATACATTTAATTAAAAATATACTTTCTTAATTGTTACGGACTATATTATTATAAGAGCCGATATTGTAACTTAGTGACTAAAATTACTACTGAGACAGTTACAAGAAAGACGCAATACAAAAGTAAAATATTTGCTAAAAAAACATCACAGCTCACAAGCTAACGTGAAGGTGACGCGCAGTAGGAGCTAAGCAAAAGGTGCAATGAATGATAACCTACAATATGCAACAACTATGTGTGTGGGTAATTATGTTCTCATAAGCAGTAACAAACGTACTGTTACAGTTTAATATTACAAGTCACTGGAGCTAAATGTGATTAGTTGAAAGAGATTTTCATATTCATGACTGAATACAAAAATCACCCACTAATATCGAATCGCAAGTCAATCTGGCGCAGACCGTGCCTAGTGACGGTGAACTTGCTTGTAGTAGCAAGTCGTCCAGGCACACGCACGTGAAACCAATGTAAACTCACCTGGTATGAGCGGATACCTGAAGCTTAATGTATCTGAATAGTTATGAACCTTCTCGTTATCACCCATGACACCTTGTGAACATATACCAAAGGTTTTCGTTTCGTTAACTAAATAAATGCTCGCATGTCGGCATATCAACGTTTATCACAATATATAAAAATATATATATTAAAGAAGCTTAAACTACAACTACACATTGAAGATGCACACTGCTCTGCATTTGCCACCACACGTGGAATTGATAACAACGCCGACAGTAACATACATAATATTAATATATTTTTTTTACTTTTTTTGTTTTTATTTTATTTGTGCGGCAGCATATGCAATTCTGCAATTAATTCACAGCATATTTCTTAAAGATAACGAGATATTGCATCTTGGAAATCATTGTTTTATATCCATATGAGAAAGAAATGAGAGCATGTATATTCCGTCTATTTCACACAAATTGGTAACTGGCTCGGTATGTCTTTGTACTGAATGATTGCTCACGTCTCAGTTTGCCGCATTTCTTTCCCAAGCAGATAAATAATCTCTAAGTTCATCGAACATTTAATCGAGTTTAAGCATCCATAATGAGAAACTAAATTAATACTTTTTGTCATTTCATAAAAATATTATATCTGATTTAAAAATAGCAACATCAAAAGACCATTGAAGCTTCGGTCTGCTCAAACCGTAATACTTTTATTTTAGAACTGGTACTATATCGAATTTATATGAAACCTGATATATCGCAGAAAGCTATTATCTGTTCTAAATCCATGTGCACTTATAGACTTTAATATTAGGTAGCTCAAAACATTAAGCCTAAGAGAATACTACCAATATTTTTCTTTTTTTTTTTTGTTGCACTTATTATTAGGCTTTCCATAAACACATAGTTATAATAATGGTTATGATTTTAAAAGAATTATTTTCGTCGCCCCTGTAAGGTACATCTATGAAGTTTCATTTAAATTCTCTATGATATAACGGCTATCTCTTCAACTCTCATCTGTAACAAGTGCATAATTATTTAGTAATGAATTGTCATTAATTGTTACGATGGGTAGACATATGATTTCAAATATAGTTACCTCGCGCGCCCACAATGATAGATTTCCGTTTGATATCTTGCGCGGGCGCAGGTCGCACCACGCCGGGCGTTCCGCCACCCACTAGGTGCCCACCACCAGCACGGATGGGTTTCGCTGGAAAAAATCGCAATGTTAATATTTTTTATCCCATGTCGCACAATGCATTATATCAATTTAAAATGTTGCTTACCAATTTGTGCTTGTGGGCCTCGCCGTGCGAGGTTCTTAGCACGCACAGCCTCTTTAATTCTATCAACTTCAAATTGATATCTCTTGCGATCACGCATGGCGCCGTCCTTTGCCTCCTGCAAACCCAACATATTAAATAATTAGTTAACAATTTTAATAAATAAATTGCGTACAAGATAAGGAGCGAACTCTTGATATAGCGAAAAATGTTTGATAAGTGCGATAAAGTTCACAAGCGCCAGCAGAGATTAATCAATAGTAAAAAGCGCAATAGATTGTACCAGAAAAACGCGTGCTCTTACGTAACCAGCAAGCGCAATTTTTTTCTCTTAACGAGTGTAACCATTAAATAACCTTCCTTTTATTGAGTCGGTAAAAAAGAACTGATTTAAAAGAGTGTCCTTGAGAAGTTTCTTGTCCGTTCTTCTCCATAGGAATCTACTACATTTTGGCATGGGTTCATGTTTCTGACTGACGCGACGCGCGACTCTTTGACAATTCAAAAGTCAGGCACTTTTGAATTGTCAAAAAAATGGTAATTGACATAAATACTTTGAATTATTAAATGTACCTTGAGTGCTGTTTCCAGTGCTTTGACGCGCTCCATAGTGGCTCGCAGACGCTTCTCGAGCTTGGGCACCTCGCAGCGCAGGTCTGCATTGTCGCGCACAAGTTGCTTGTGCACCTTGGTGAGCTGTTCCAAGTTGTTCTCCAAGAACGATATCTTCTGCTTTTGAGCCAACGAGCCGCCCTCCTCTTCGGCGCCTTCTTCCGAATTGTTGGATTTCTTTATCCTTGCCTGCGCGACACAATGATGTTAATAACAATGATGCACAAAACGTATTAATAATTTTAACTGATTCCAATATTGTACTCGCCTGCAGGTCCTGTACAAATAATTTGCGCAGATTGTGCAGTGTCTGGAGCTCCTTGGCCACAGTGTCCTCCAATCCTTTGAGGTCAGCGCGGGCTTGTTCACGCCGCTCCACGCTTTGACTACACATAACAATAGGTCTCTAATTAGTACACTTAAATACTAAAGAATTCAATGATAGTTAATGGTCACCCCTTATTACCTGCGAACAGATGTGAGCTATCTAACTCCCAGCACGCACCCATCCATATAAATCACCGCTCCTTGTACTTAGGCCGTTTGTTTTAGAAAATGCCAACCCTCGGCAGAATGAATATGAATGGGATACGTGCGGAATAAAATGATAACTCAAAAGTAAAAAGCGTAAGGCGTTACAAGACCTCGCACTACGTCTACATCGTACTTACATCGATCATAACAAATGTGTAACACATATACGTTTTGTCGCTTCTTTCAAGCAATTTAATCTAGAAGAGTGTATTGAATAGGAATGTTCTAAATATTGCATCGATTAAATTGCTAGACCAAAGGTACGCCTGGTGTGTTTAAGTTACAAGCACATAAAATATGTGCTTTTATTATATAGTTTTAAACACTGAGAAGTTTTTATTTACGGTATCTTAAACACATGGAGGCGACAATCACTCTTCGGCAGTTCGAGTGCACACAGACTAGGGAAAGTGACATGGACACTAGGAACAATATAATGCGGTAAAATGCAATCGAATACTGAATTGATGGCCAGTATTAGTGGAATGAAAAATGTTTCATGCAATGTTAAATTATCAGTTAAATGCAATTAAATCCTACGTGGTAAATGCTTGAAGGAATGCTAAAATGGCTCTTAATAGTAAATGCCTTAAAACAGACATCGCAGCTTCAAATTATATTATTACTAAATGGTTCCATATCGCCTGTTGTCTATTAATAACTTTAAAATACCTACGTATATCTATCATCTAAATTGCCTCTAATAACTTTGATTAAGTATACGAGATCTTATTTGGACTAACAGTAAGGTGAACACTATTGTTCCGAAACACGATAATATCCATGCGAAGTTAGCTATAACGGTTTTCAAATTGTATAAAAAAATAGTTTGATAAAAATATTACTCGCCGACTCTCTATACAAACACTCAGGGTTATTTACAGCTATATTTACATGAAAATATTGTTTTACGTTATCATTCTAATTTGCTGCTTCATATATTTGCGACTAATAATTTGTGCAAGCTTCAACGACGATCTATAGAATACGAGTTGATTATTTAAGTATTACAGCGATACAAGCTGTTCTAACAAACGACTACAAGTTTATTTTTAAATTTACGCTATTTCAAGTGTAAATAAATCTAGGAACACATAGTTTTTAAAACGAAATCCATAGAGGTAAACGTGCAACTGTACAAATACCTCATTGTTTACAACGCAGTAAGGCAGTGTGACTTGATACCAGTTTAGAAGACGCGACTATTCATTTACGCTATTTTATAGTAACAACCGAAATGATCACAACGCGATAATTCATAACGAAATGTAGTAGAGAATATAGCTCCAGTTATACTATTACAGTGTTTACTGTATTTTTACGAAAAAAATCATGCTAAATAAATACGAACGTTAATATAGATCATTCTACAATATAGCAAATAACTACAACATTCAAATATTTTAAGTATCTTACAAGCAAAATAATCATTATTAAATAATAATCTATGATTGACTAGGCATTAAATGCTTTATCGACTAGTGTTATGATTAGTCTTCAAAGCCAAGCGTCAAAAATGCATAAAAAAATATGGAACTTATCGTTTTGAATATCAAAACAACAATAAATACAACTGGCTTACATCACATTACATTATAACAGATCTAGGTATTTTGTACTATTGCAATATTTCAAAATGTAAACCAGCTGCGAATGTGACTATGCGTTCGCACTGGCGAAACATCACAACAAAACATGTTGAAATCTCTAGTGCCTGTCAAACTTTGTATGGAAAATTGACAGAAAATAGAGATTCCAACATATTTCGTTGTGAATGTTTCGCCAGTGCAAACGCGCAGTTATAGCATCGTTATTGTTACATCAAATGAATATATGGATCTCTCACACACATTAAATTAATAAACTGAGCTAAAGTCAACATTTCATTCAGCAATCCATACATAGAATTTAATTTGTAATCTGAGCTGGTCCCGTTCGACATATTTTCAATAAAATAACATGCCAACTAAAACCAATTCCGATTCTCTATTCAATAATTGCTGATCATGTCATTAAAGGCACTGCAAAAAATATTGTCTGGTGTACAGAGATCCACATTTATATCACAGAAAACATGTAATGAAGCTTAAACCAAAACAACAATTTGTGGATAACGATGGGTGAGTAGGATCATCGTGACAGATATAAGTAGATGTAGTTGGAGGGGGTGGATGTTGCAGGAGTGGCGGGGGACAGGGGACTTGGGGATTGCCGAGAGCGACTTCTCCTCTTTGGCGGAAGCTTTTTCAATATCAAGGCCCATTCCGTATGCAAATCCTAGTTTCTCCCTCTTCGGCGATATGATGTAATCCCTAAAGATATCGCCCTCCTCTTTCAACACCATCTTTTGATTGACAACCTCTTTCTCGGCTTTATCGAGAGTACGTCGCGGCGAATGTGACACTAACATGAGTTCCTTGAGTTTGGCGGACTTGTCGGCCTCCTCGCGCTTCAGTTTCTCGTAGTCGTCCTGTAGTTGCTGGCGAGCCAGCGTCAGTTCCTGGTAGGTACTGCAAACAAACAAATACACTTTAGCATTTTATCTAACTGATGAGTATTATTCATATCTTTGTGACGTTAGCAAAGGTCAATAGATTTCCACTGTGAATATTATATTATAAATCCCTTGATCGAATTTAGGACACGGCGGCCAATCTCAATGGTGACTAGCCACCTACGTAGACGATATTATAGTGCACAAACACACATGCATTCCTGCCTCTTCCTTTAGTTTCATAGCCCCATGAAACGGCAATCCGACATCACCGGAGAGAGATCAGAGAGGCAATCCCCGTATTTTTAAGAACGTTCGCATTCTAAATCTGTCAAAAACGACACTGACTGTTGCTGAGATGAGATTGCGACAAGATTTTGAATGGTTTTAATTACATGAACTGATCTTCAGGTGCAGGACCGACGGCTTTACGTGCAGTAAAATGATGTAGATCAAGATTGTTGAAGTACAAGTTCCGTTTAAAACACGTGTATTGTGGGTACTGACTCCTTGAGCTCCTGGTGGTGCCGCTGCAGCGCGGCCAGCTCGTCGCGCAGCGCGGACAGCTGCGTGGCGTGCGCGTTGCGGAGCTGCTCGAGCTGCGCCTCCAGCGCGCTGCGCACCTGCGAGTCGGCGCGCTGCTCGGCGGCTGCCAGTTGCACGCGCTCGGCGGCCTGTACACAGGCAAATATTTATACTTTTTGGGCTATTGTAGAGTACGTCTTCATATAATACCTACAAACAGGATTAAGCGCTATCGCGCTTGAAACGCCAGCGGCGCTAGTGTAAAGTAGGGTCTCTAGAAATGTCAAATGTTACAGATTTACTGTTTGCGTGTTTTTGTATCGCGGAATTTCACTATTTATTCATGATTGTTGTAAAGATTGTGCCATTCCTGATTTTTTATGCCTTAAGATTTTAAGTAACAAGTTAGGAATCTAATTTAGTACCATAATAATTAAATTTTAGGAACAATATAATGTAAATATTCATTTGAAGTTTTAATATGTTATAATATAAATATTACTTGCAGTTATGGGTGCTTAACATATCCAAAGCATATCAAATAAAAGTTCTGATGGGACCTTACTCGCCAGTGGCTCCAACTGGTGTACACAAAAATTATAGCCCTCATTAAAGAAGCACGAATGTGGGGCAGTGGGGCTCCACCAAACCACACTATGCCACACAGAAAGGAGGCCAGCAGTGGGAATATGTTAGCCCGATTATGTTATGAAGTGAGGCTGACAACTTCAGTATTTAGCAGCTTTATAAAAATATATGTAGCGTCCAAAGGCCAATCCGCCACTGTTGGTCTAAAATTAGACCAACAGTGGCGTATTTTGCTTCTGAACCCCACATATAAAAAAAACAATGGCACTCCGGGAGTGCCGACAGAAGTGAAAACTTGAAAAAAAAAATCGGCACCGCGGTAATCAACGCGTTGATATCTTTTACTCCACGGTGTCGGTAAATTCGGTCACAGTGTCGCGAAATCAATGGTTTAGTCCCATCGCGCCTAAAGAATTGAAGAAAAGTGCCCAACGCGCCTAAAGAAGTTTTCACTTCAAAAATACAGATAAATTTTAGTGGTCCACATACCTGCAAACGCGCGCATTCCTCGCGCAAAGCGTCAGCGGCCTCCTCCAACTGTCGCTTCTTGTTCTCTGCCTCCCGCATGGACTCGGCGAGCGACGCGCACCGCGCCTCGTGTTGAGAGATCAGGAGCCTGCACTCGCCCAGCGAGCGTTCGTACTCCTCGATCTGTTGGAAAGAGGATTGAATCGAATTCTCGTTTCTTTGTAATTTCTGTCAAGTGGAATTTTAGAAAATTGCATAATTATTTTTAGATAAGTTATGATATGTTTATTTGCTAAAGCATGTGCACACATACAAGAATAAAATCGTGCATGCATGCACAAACCCTATGAGAAATACTAATCAATTTCTAATTGAAATCGACACTTTTTTTGACATTATAAGTCTTGTGAGCATATGCTTGTCAGTGTTAAAGACATTCAATTTTAAGCCTGAGTAAAATGTTTCGATCTTCATATCTCGTTTAGTGGTGTTGCGTAGGTGTAAATAGTTTATTGTAATATTTTGCTACAAGAATAGCAATAATAAAGTGGGAGGATAATGTTCACTAACCTTCTGGTTGGCGTCGATGTTGGCAGACTCCAGTGAATGGCATCGCTGCACGATGTTCTTCACCTCGCTCTTCATCTTGCTGATATGAAGACGTGCCACCGTGAACTCTTCCTCCAACTTGCCCACAGTGTCCACGTTCAGTTTGAAGTCCAGTTCGGTGCCTCCGACAGCAGCACCGATCTCTGCGAGATCTCGAAGAAGGTTCGTAAGTAGTTCGGCAATTCGCTTGCGTTGGTGAGCTGATAGGTCGCGCAGTTGTTGGAGTTCGGATGTCGCACTGGCCAAGGCACTCTGAAACAAGATAATGTTTTAGTATACAACATAGCAACCTTCGGGTTCTACCAATTAGTTCAATTTTGTAGTGCTTTGATGAAAAATATTTATTTTTATTTTTTTGTCTATAGGTTCTTCTTAGGTAACAGTAGAATAATTGAAGTGTCAATCTTTTAATCATTATAATTAAACGATTAAACTTAAATCACATGAAACTTTATACTATTCTCAGACATTTATTAATAAACAAACAATTTTTTTCAGAGGTACTGGCTATCTTACCGCTAATTGCCGAAACACAACAATTCTGTTAACATTATTGTTATGACGACAGACATAGATAAGATGGTGGTAGTTTGCCTGGCGGACTTAGAACAAGCCCTACCAGCAACCAAACCGAGCAGAAAATTTTGCCCCCATTGGGAATCGAACGAGGGACCTCTTGGTCTGAGATCGGTGGGATAACCACTAGACCACAGAGGCAGTTAAAATACAATCTGATGTTATATGCGAGAAAAAGTATTTTCAGTTATTGTGCTGTTAGTTGTTTCTATGAATTGAAAGTATTGATTTCCCGGTGCTTCATATTTTTCGGCCGAAAACGAAAATTGCCGAAAATGGATATTTCTGCCGCAAAATTAAAACGAAATTCGGCCGGACTCTAATAACTACTCATTCCTATACTTTTATCCTTGCAACTGACCTGCTTGGTCTGCAACTCCTCGGACATCTGGTCGCACTCGCGGCTCTTGCTGTCGACCTCCTGCGACTTCTGGTCGTAGTTGACAGCGAGTTCCTCGAGGGCTTGCAGTACTTCCTTGACCTCCTCCTTAGCGGCTTCGTTCTCCTGCTGGATGCGGTTCATGTCGCCTTGCAGGGCCTCGTAGTCGCGTCTGTTGTGAACATATTGTTGAATGAAAATAAATTAGAGATGGGCCGGGCCGACTATG
This sequence comes from Agrochola litura, assembly GCA_949152395.1. Taxonomy (NCBI): domain Eukaryota; kingdom Metazoa; phylum Arthropoda; class Insecta; order Lepidoptera; family Noctuidae; genus Agrochola; species Agrochola litura. The sequence continues at coordinate 13,756,730 of OX424502.1, forward strand.
ACCGACTAATCAGTTGCAAAAAGATCGACTATAGATAGTGCAATTCACGAAGACGCGCCCCACTCCGTGATTACTGTACTGTAAGCTGAACTCTAGTACGGCGCGTCTTCGTGGATTGCACTATCTACAGACGCCAGCACATCAAGCTACTACAATCTGTCAAATTTATTTAATAGATTTTCAACTTTACCGCTGAAGCATAAGGTTCAAAGTTTTTTGGGAAAATTTGACAGTTTCGGGTAGCTTGATGTGCTGGCGTCTGTACATACGGCTACACATCAAGCTATAAATTTCCAATTTATGCTGATCTGGCATTCTATAGGATTTCCGTACAATGCGAGGTCAGCTTATACTGAAAATGTATAGCTTGATGTGTAGCCGTGTGTACATCTTTTATTTAGAGTTGTGGATTTTTTTTTGTAGAAACGTATTTTTCTTATTTTGTTACAATTATTGACTACCAAAGGAAGAGTTCCGATTCCTATATTATATTACAAATTGTAAGGCCAATTCTAAATTAAAAATGATTAACAATAAAGGTTCAGGATTTCATTCCACTACCCTGTTTTACTAGCATACTAAATTACTAATATTAATAAATTAAAGAGTGGACTAGTCGCCTAAATTGGCCTAGTCAGTCAGTACATCTCTAATATAAATCTCCATTTTCTTCTTCTTCATACTCATCTATCAAGAAAATACCACCACCTGGATGAAATTAAACATACATCTCAAAAAAAAAAAAAAAAAAACAAGTATTTTCAGGTATCAGCACGTTTTTATCAGTGTATGTAGAAAACATGTCGCCATGTTAATCGCAAATCTAAATGACGTTGCATAATGTATCACAGCATGACTGCATTTTTTTTATTAATGAGTAATTTTTAGCTGACCGCAGCGAAGCCCAAAAGGAGGTTTATATTATTTTTTTGTATGTATTTTATTTGATCCATTGATTCAAATACAGGTAAACTAGAAAAGTTATGCGCTTCGGTAATGTTCATGTTTCCAATTAGCACGAACGTCGCGCCACAGCGTCAATGCTTCTAAGTTGTGTACTACCGCACTTAGCTTATACATTACCTTGTGCAAGCAATGAGTTCCTCTTGTTCCATCATCTGGTCCTTGAGTTTCTCCACCAGCTGCGAGTGCTGGTTGATCTCCTCGTCTTTGTCGTCCAGTTGCTGGTACAGGGCTTCCAGTTTGCCCTGCATTGCCGCATCTTCGACTGCGCTAGACACGGCGACTGGCACCGGCTGAGAAAAACAATCTTGGTTAGATAAAAGCATGTGTACACATGTACAAACAAAGCTACAGAAAGTGCTTGTTATTTATTATGTTCCAAACAATAATTTCATTTGAGAACTATAAAATTTTCTTTCTTTCTAACTATTGATACATGCTCACAGGCGGCGCACATTGCGCACCTGACCTTTTTGAAGGACATCACGAATAAGGTCGGTATATGACCTTCTATTCGAAATTTATGGGACTTGGAAGTCAATGAACAATATGTGTAAGGCATAAACAATTCCATGATGGAAAATTCTTTAGAATAAAAGAGTATCTATCCTAAACCAATAACAATAATTGTTATTAATTTCAAACTATTCATCTTTGTTACATGGATTCCTATAACTTGCTCTGGTTTACAATAGTTCGTAGTGAATCATCTCTTACCGCCGCAGGTGGTTTCTCTTCAATGAATGACGTAACGGGAGTGACGGCCTCGATTTCTTGCAAGTTAACTTGTTCCTCGATCCGTACGGTTTCGCCCGAGCGCCAGCGGTTCAACTCTGCCTCCAGTTTTTCGACCTGATAAATTAAATATTGAGAATTAAGAATCATTTTGCTGAATAATTTTACTATGTAATGCTATGCTATAGTACTAACCTTGCCCTTCAGCCTGCCCACCTTCTCCTTTTCTCTCTCATACCGGCGCTTCCATTCCTCAGCAGTGAGCTCCTCATTGACACAGACGACATTCTTGACGGTTTTGGCTCTACAAAGGAAATAATACATGAAGTATGATTGTCATTAGAGTAGTAAAGATATATGGATTGCCAATTCATTAACCGACTTCCAAAAGGAGGAGGTTCTCAATTCGACTGCATGTATTTTTTTTTTTTTGTATGTTTGTTACGCGATTACTCCGCCAATATGAATTGATTTTAATGATTTTTTTTTTTTGTTTGGTAGGTCATACTTTTAAATTTCCATATAAATTTTATTAACTTGGCTTGGATAGTTTTTGAGTTAGCTTCAATAATACGTATTTTTTCCCACTCAGTATGTGGATGATATGATAAGTTTCTGTCACTGTTATTTACATAACAGGCAGTGTTATTGGAATTTGTGTGGGGGTAGGTACCACAACTAAAAAGAGAAAAATAAAAACACTACAAAGTGAAAAATAGATAAATTGTAGTGTTTTTATTGGAAGTCGATTGTTTTTTTATGTAAAAAGTTTTTATTGTTCTTTGATATTGGATGTTCATGGGCGAACTTATGGAATTGAATGGTGACTGATATGTTGATATTACATTTCCTTATTTGTGCATGGCATTGGTAAAACAATTTTTTTTAATAGTGTCTATAACACATACCTTTTACCAAAGTCAAGTGTACTCTTAGTTTCACTCTCGTTGAACGACGCGGGGGAACAACAGATGACGATCGTAGTCCTAGCGTTACCACCGAGCGACTCTTGTAAGATACGCGTCAGTTTTGAGTCTCTGTACGGTATATGTGATTTGTTTCCATCGGCCAATGCAGAAATGACATTACCCAACGCCGATAGCGATTTGTTAATATTTTTAGCTTCATCAAGGACTGTACCTTCAGCACCAGTTTTAGATACCTGTTAAAACATTTTTTGAAATAAGCATTTATGGTTTACTGGACCAGGAAAATAATATTTCCTTATAATAATGGAATAAATATATGCATTAACTAGTGAAGGTCGATTCATTAACATAATTTCAGTATTAGAATAATAAGTACCTTTTCAGAACCAGCCAAATCCACCAGATATAACTTGCCCGAAAGTTTCTTTTGATTTTCAAGGTTTTCTTGTTTAACGTTTATGAGGAAGACGGAATGAGATCTAGATGAATGTTCATTCATGTCTGTAGTAAAAAGTGTTGGTTAATAACTGAACACATACAACTTACTTCTACTTTGAACTATGTTTAGTACTTACTTGTGACTGCAATGTGTCGATTTGATTTTCCCTCCTCAATAACCTCAAACACTTCTTCAGGACTTGACACAAATCTCTCTGTTGCACCTTTGACAAATGGGACTCTGTTTTTGTCTTCATGAACACTGAGGTTTACTTTTGATACTGAAAATAACCATTTTACCAGTCAGACATGAACACTCTTACCATAGATATCAAGATATAAAGAATTAAATAGTTGAGTTACCAACCGTCTAACAAATCCCTGATCTTGTCCATGTAAATTTCAAAGTATGACACTTTAATGTGAAATTCCAAGTTCTCTTCCATGGCATAAATATGATTGAATATATCATTTACTATACGTGGAATAATACCCTGTTTCCCTGGATCCCCTGCAAAACAAAAAGAAAGTATTAAAATTTAATTAAAGAAGAAGAATTTCATGTAGGTATAAGATTTAATCGAAACTACATACTCGTACCTATGACACCTTCCATAGTATGTGTTTTTCCTGAACTGGTCTGACCATATGCAAAAATAGTACCATTGTAGCCAGCCAGTACGTCAGACACAATACTCTTGGCAGCTTCATTATAGACCTTTTCTTGGGTTGCATTTGGTTTGAATACTTTGTCAAACAAGTATACTTTTCCCTAAAAAAAAATAGGGAAATTTACTTAGAGCAAAAACGTATTACATTTATTTCAGAAAATATATTGTGTTGGGAAAATTTGTAATTGAATTGGCAATTCATCATAGAAAGTTTCATTCTAAATAACTCTTGTGTATAGTGCAAGACATTGTAAAGAATATTTATTACATCGAGGTATAAGATGTATGATATAATAACTACATTATGATATACTAGCATCTGCCAGTGGCTTCGCCCATGTGATATCTTAATAAGTTATAGCCTAAGTTATTCAGTGTTAATAAAGCATTCCCCAGTGGAAATATTTTTTTAAAATTAATCCAGTTCTTTTTGAGTGTATTTGTTACAAACAAAAAAAAAAACAAATCTTTTCTCTTTACAATATTACTGTTGATTCAAGTAGACTAAATGCAGAAATACAATTTGTGCTTGAAAACTATGAGTAATTTAACAAAGCTAATACCCTACTTGTTGTAGATAATACTACTCTTGCAAGATTAATAGACTTCTACTTGTTCAAGTGTTAGTCACTTGCTGGCATTTCATTATGCAAATGACCTTACAATGTTCAAAACATTCTCAACATTTTACACATTAGGATCTTGTTTTAAACCATTTAAAGTTAAAAAGAAAACAAGTCTTTATTGCTATATGTAGCATGAAGGCCAAAGGCTTTCATACATAAAAATATCAAGATTGTTTTGTTAACATTTCTTGTAAGAAAATATCTAACCCAAAATTAAATTATGTCTAAATTAATACTCATCATTAACTTTTAAAATTATGGTCAAGTTAACTTGACTCATGTTCTCTAAAATTAGATGCTAAACAAGCACTTCCCTTCCAAGGCTAATTTATTCTGTACTTGATGTAGGCCTGCTATTAAAAAAAGAGGATCTCTAGTCATGGTCATTTTTCCTGTGGGTTATTGACTTCTACTTGTTTTAGACTTGTCTTCAGATATTTGTGGTTAATCAATAAAAACGACATTAGGATTTTCATTCTTTAATTTTGTTATAAGTAATGTTCAAACAATTCTCTGCTTTCAGAAGATGAACTAACAAGGTTCAATGTACCTATATTGGTGTTGGTAGACCTATTGAACAGTTTATTTATAGATTTCTCATTTGCAAATATTTCCTGTGTAGTGCAAAAACATACTGTATACTGTAGATAGAATATATATTCAGCCCAAGATGAATCAGGTCAACATAAGTATCTGACATCATCACCTAGACAGGCAATAAACTGTAGGTTGTTACATTTTGAGCCAAAATAAATGCTGAACCAGTCTGCTTTCTAAATAAATTCTTGAAAATATAATATTGATGTATAGTTACTATTAGCTTGGACCCTGTTCCATATGTTGGGCAGGCTATTCTTATTTTATATTTTTACACATTTTATTTTTGAAATATTTATAAAGGAGTTATAATGTTATTACTTACATCAAAATATTTTATACATAGGTAAATGGATAATTCATTAAAAAAAAAAATTACATTTTGCATTACTGGCTGTCAAATTCTGACTGTCTAGTTTTTAAGATCTTTATGACTACCCTCATATTAATAAGTATGATCCTCATTATCTTTTCCTGGTTTCTTTTGTCAGGTGCCAGTTCCTATTAAGTTTTGATTTAAGTGGATGCGAAAATAATTACTGAAATGTTTATTAGACATGCTTCAATCGTAACTGGATGTGAATATATCCAGTTCTAATTAGTAGTTCTAATTATATACTTTATAGGATGCTATAAATTATGTAATAATTATAGGGTCAGTGAGGCCAACTATTCTTGATATATTTAGCTTTATATCTTTGATAATCACAAGGTATTAGATACATACATTTTTTGAGTATTCTAAATTATTTTCTAATAAGAATCATTATAGTAGCAGGATAGAAAATTAATATGTGATATATTTTTTATAATTGCAATACATAGTCATTTTCAGAGATTCTTCAGCATGTACAAGATATTCTTGTGCATATAAAAGAGGGTAATTATGAGAATTTAAGCAACATTCACATTTTGTTCATCTTGGAATTGGAAGTAGGTAATGTTCTAAAATAATTAACCCTAATAAACAAAATAAATTCATAAAAAATCGTGGTATACCAACTCAGGTCAAGGTCGAGGAGGTATTTGTATTGATTTTCGACAAAACAAAGACGTTTGTACTTATGCAGAGATTATTCGGCAAGATTCTTTAAATTAACACAATCATAATCATGACCATCGAAGCGGAATGAAAAAGAAAGGCCATTTCGTAGCAGGTGAACAACTCGTAATGTATTAGTCATCATGATCTAATTTAGGGCGATGATAGGGGAAAGCTATAGATATTAAAATTATTTGCACTTACCCCTATAGAAATGCAATTGTCATCGGGTCCTGAAGGGAATTTCACAATAAATTTAGATCCAGCTTTTTCTTCAGAGTCATTCAGTGGCCGAAATCGGCAAACCACTCTGATGCTGTCTTCAGCAGCAATCTCGCGATCAGCTGCCATTTTCAAAAAATAAAATAGCTTACACTACACTCCGTCTAAGCAATTAAAAAATAAAACGATTTGGGAACATAAAACCGTGCATGAAGAACTACAAAGTTAAAATTTTGTCACTGAAAAATCTTCATGACAGCAATATCAAAATGTCGGCCATATTCTTCGAAGAAGAAAGGCCAGAAGTGTTTCATTGGCTGAACGATCGACATGCAACCAACATAATGGAATAAAATCGATCTGGAACCAAGTTGCGTTCAAAACCTCTAACATGGTCGATTTTGTTCATTCTGATTCCTTATTACATTGTGAATGTGTTAGAAAATATAAAATATACAAGTCCAGGCACTCAAAATATCAATCACAGTCTATCAGTTTTCCATACAAATCATAAAAAATTTCACGTAATGAAACATTAAATCTTTTGCAAACGTAGTTTCTGAACTTCAGTAAAAAAATAATTGAATGAATGTATTGAGTTTTCTGCCCATAGCCGGAATGAATGATGAGTAATCCTGTGAATGATTTGTATGTTTGCTTCAATCACTCATTCATATATTTTGTACATTTTGTGAACTTGGATTATTTATTTGATAAAACTAAAATGAATTAAAATGTGTTGGACCATAATATAGCATCGTTTATAACGGGAAAGCACTGGTAAGTGTTACTTGCATTGTAATTAGTAATCATATGTGTATTCCGTATTGATCTGAAACTATGTAAACTTCAGCTGAGTGGTCAGCCCACGAGCGACCTAATTATATTTATTTCGCCCTAAAACAATGTAATTTTACAAAAGTAATTAAAGGAATAATGTTAAAACTTATCTTTTAGATGTCTCGAAGTTTAATACCACCACTATCCACTGGTTTGAACTTTTATCAACTAACAACATAAACTTTTATCAACATGATCCCTATTTGTCTAAGATTCTTATAAAAGTTGCAACCAATAATAAACAAAATATGTACCTTTCGGATTTCCTGCCTCATGACACTGGTTAAAATCAGTTAGCAAAAAATATTTTAGTATACAATGAGTGAGCTAAAAATAAAACATGAACAACTCACTTCAACCAAACCTAATTTACTTAGGAACAGGTGATATTGGTGATAAGAACTGGGTGAAAACAAACAGTTAACTTCATCTTAATTAAGAGATCAGGAATACCTAGGAAACCTTCGGCCAAAATAGGGACTACTTGCCTCATGCTAAGCCTTAAATTGAAGTATATGCCACAGTGATGTGCATTGAATATTGATATTAATACTAGCCTGGTATTCTTTTTTAATTGATGCTTTAGATCCCATAAAAGCTATTGTGAAAAAGATAAAAAATTGTGTACCTAATTTTCAAATTCAATAAACTCACATAATTTTTATATTAAATATAATTATGTAGGTATAATAAAGAATAAATACAATTAAATAACATAAAATCACTCCTGTATTACCTGAAGGGTTAGCCAGAGGTGTACCTATAGAACACCCACATTTCGCCAGTTATGAAGTCTCATGTGGCAAGCCTATTGCCATCTACACAATATTACAGTACAAGTAAATCTTACAATAGTGCATGATTATATTTCTTTGTTTCATGAGATATGTTTTCATAACTCAAAGCTTATCAGCTTATTTTTATCCTGTTATAATAATATTTATTTAATAAGTCACAACAATCAGCTGTGAAAATAGAACTTTTTAATATGTTCGTCGCGTGTTTTTTTTTTTTTTTTTTTTTTTTTTTTTTTTTTTTTATGTATGTCCACCGATTTCTCCGTCATTTGTGGAACTGTATTAACTTTGCTTGGGTAGTTTTTGAGTTAGCTACAAGATACGTATTTTTTTCCCACTTAGTATGTAGATGATATGATAAGTTCGTGCCATTGGTAGCAGGTAGTGGTATTCGAATATGTGTGAGGTAGGTACCACAACCAAAAAGTGAAAAAATAAAAACTTTTTACAAAAACAAAAAAAAACCGACTTCCAAAAAAAAACACTACAAAGTGAAAAATAACTTTAATTTCGGAAGTCGGTGGCAAAAAACGAAAACACAAAACCCAAGACACCGACTTCCGAAATTAAAGTTATTTTTCACTTTGTAGTGTTTTTTTTTTGGAAGTCGGTTGTTTTTTTTTTTGTAAAAAGTTTTATTATTTTTAGTCATTATTCTTTTTTTGGGCTTTCATGTGATTAATAACTCACATATTAATGATGCTTCTGATAGGTAATTATTTAATAATCTACTTTTTAATTTAACTTTCATGAAATAACCTTCCATTCAACAAAGCAATCAACTTCATGCTACAATGATCCTTATTTATGAATGGACATAAATAATGTTTTCAGAACATTAAATTAAACTCATAACATCATGTATGGTTCCCCTAAAGAAGTCATATTTTCACTTGAAAACTTATGATCTAATTCATGCCTTTAGTCATATTTTAAGGAAAATTATAATTATTCCATTCCATATTTTCAATATTTAAGATCTTATACTTCTTGGTTGTATGCATAAAAGTTAAATGTGCAACCTAGGATGTAAAATTCTAAGAAAACCAGTAAAAAATTAAAAATTGTAGCAATATCCTGTAGTAAAAAACATGCAACATTTTAATTGGAGATTCTTTTCTATACATGGCGTACCATGTCGTGGGGTAATAGTGTCGGCGCCGCGCCCGCCAATGTAAGCAGGAGCGGTCGATGACCCGGCTGGTACACCCCTAAACCGTTATCGTCGATATAAGGAAACCCGCTGAAGGCTTTGCGGAACTTTATAGGCACTGCGTTCAGTTATACTTGTTAGCCAATCAATTTCCTAGAAAGCGCATCATGCTATAAATGAGTTCTGTTCGTAATTCGCGACTTCTTAAAATATGACGTAATCTGCGTTACAAATACTTACAATGGAAGTCTGTGTTTAGTTTACGTGTAAATAAACAAAATTTGTTATCATACAAAGTACCTAACAACAGATAGAAAAGTCTGTTTGTTTTCCTCATAGCTCTGTTCATACGAGTAATTTAGTCTCGATTGTATTCCGCTTACTCACAAGTGTGAGCAACTAATGATTTAAATGTTCGTATGGCCATCAAATGTGACTGTATAAGCGAAAGAATGCTTACGATATCACAACCTGAATCATCGTTTGCTCGGTCAGAGTTATTAATGACGTAATTTACTCGACCTACAGAAGCACCGGTTTGTCTTCAAACTTGGAGGTCGTCTTATCATACGCTGACTCTGAAGTTCGCGTTGCTACGTTTGTATTCCCCGAAGGGTTAAGTATAGGTGTAACTAAAGTACACCCACATTTAGCCAGTTATGCTTTTAATCCGATCCAGCCTGTCCCATGCTGTCCTCCCCCAGCGACGCCCTAAGCCGAGGTCCGTACCCCACAGGGGGTGCCCTTAGCGTGTAGTCGCTTAGTTTCTAAGTTTTATGCCCTGGCTGTTAACCCCGAGGTTTTGTTTTGACTCTACGTATATAAACATTATGCCAAAATCCACAGTGAACCATCCACTGATCCATTATTACAAGCGATGTTCGGTGAAACAGCACTCTTCAAAGTCATTCAGGTAAATTATTATTTATTTCTCGTTAATTTTCAATTCAGAGTAGCGCTTCTTACTAAGAACTAATGTGGATCAAGGCCGTGGGTAATTTAATAATTTTTATTGTACCTAGTTGGACTGATCCATCAAATACGGCTAGGTAAAGTTAAATATTTATTCCACAATTTTCGATATTGCACCTACCACTGTTTGTCTCTGCATCACCCAAAGGTTAACTGGTAGAAAATGCCTATGGCATTAAGTCCGCCTCTGTACATTTTTATGTGCTGAAAGTATTAAATAAATAATAAATAAATAAAAGGGGTCGCGTAAAATAGACCCCGATCTTGACTCGCGGGTTTCATAGCTGTAATAATGAATCCTTTCGTTCATTTCCCTAATTGCTATCGTGCAATCGTTTTATTCAGACAGCACTACAAGAAGTTTCCATTTCAATTAGTGTCTTAGTTATTTGCAGTGATTTCGGTAGACTAATAGCATTAGGAGCTTCTTGTAGCCTAGCTTCATTTACGTCTTTCCTTTGTGGATCTTGAAGCAAATAAGGCAGATCATGTTCAATGATTATGTTGATGTTCAACACACTAATTACAAACGCACATGAAGCTTTGACACCTACCGCATAACACTCCGTAATGCGCGGTCATGCGTAAAAATGATTGGCCCCAGTATTGAACTTTGAGGAAGACCCATTGAACGATATGATTTTACATCAGGTGATGAACTACTTGATGGCTATCTTCCAAGTACGATCTTAGTTAGTTAAACAGGGAACTGTTTTCTTTAGTTTTACATGATCAATATGGTTCCCATTCGTAGGGATAATCTAAAGGACTATGACTTAAATATTCGCAGGGCTTATGAGTTCTGCCGGCCCTGTCGGAGTGATTTTGTTTTGATGAGTGTATTGAGTATCGATTCCGAGAAGAAACTGTGACGGCGCTCGCTGTATCACCCGCTGACGAAGTTATTTTCTGTACAATTAGTCACGCGTGTATCCGGCGCGGGCGCATGTCGCGTTGTGTTAAACAATATAATTTGTAGAAATTACTGAGACTGACTAAAATAATTAAAATTGTGATAATAATCCCATAATTTGGGCTGTATGTAGTTATGTTTGGTGAACTGAACACATATTACTTTAGGTGATGTGTTATTTGTTTAACTGTAGAGTTAACAAAGGAGCTAAAAGCTACAAGTGATATTATAAATATAAGTTTTATAAAAAATATTATATTGACAGTTATTGTGAAGACTGAAGAGTACAGAATTGTGATGATAATACTATGTGAGCTAACCTAGTGATATGATAAGTGACTTATCAAGTTGCCGGTGTCAGTCAATATGTAAGTGCAAACAAGAGCAGCAATGATTACTGAAATCTCTCTTTAGGTGCCTTGCCTTGTTCTTTTTGCGGGTCGGTATTAATACTTCCAACTTCTAACTTTTAAGTCCTATGAAATACCAGAATTTACGTAGATTTACTTTATTTAAATAACGTCGATTCGCCTACAAATAAATTAATATCGTGCGAATAGCCTCAAGAAAAAATTACATTATTTAAAAATGTCGATTCGCCCGATTCGGGCAAATCACCAATAGCAAAAAGCCGTCTTAAGGATTTTGAACAATTTATTGTCTAATATCTGAATGACTTCGGTTTTTTGCTTTGCTCGTTTTTGTTTTTGGTAGTTCTCTAAAAATTAAAACTAGCTAGATCGATTTATCGCCCCCGAAACCCCCTGCATACAAAATTTCATGAAAATCGTTGGAGCCGTTTCCGATTTTCAGATTATATATTGACTTCGGTTTTTTGCTTTGCTCGTTTTTGTTTTTGGTAGTTCTCTAAAAATTAAAACTAGCTAGATCGATTTATCGCCCCCGAAACCCCCTGCATACAAAATTTCATGAAAATCGTTGGAGCCGTTTCCGATTTTCAGATTATATATATACATATGCAAGAATTGCTCGTATTATTATATTAGATTTGTTCCTAATTTGGATATCTGTCATCCTACGGGATTTGTTAGTCGGTTACTCGGTTTATAATTTTGTTTCTAATAATTGCGCTCCTGTAGTCGTGTACTCGCACGAGCGTCTCATCTCAAAGCAACCTAGTTCATTTATTTGACTCCTACATCTTATGCGGAAAGATAAGCATTTATGGCAGTTAAAATGCTGTTAGCAATTCAAGTCAGCAAGGTGAACACATGACCTTATTTAGACTCTGCTGGGTGTGACGTTAGTGTGTAAATTGCTCATTTATTTATTAGGAAAAAGTAGTGTTAAAGGGAAAAGTATTACAATATGAATAAGTTAGACGTGTACCTACCTACCTACAGGTTTCAATCACCTGATATCAATATTATTTTGGTTAGTAACTCAGAACATGGCATGCAATAGCCGAGGCGGACTGGATACAACTCTGCGTGGGCGGCGCCCTTTCTCACTCGCTGCCGCCGCCCACAGGTGGCCATATGTCCCAACCGTATCATAACGTTTACTCAACGCTATTTACTACCTGTGAGCCGATGACGACGTCGTACAATCATTCATACTTTACAGCTAATAGTGCGGTCTAAATCCTCGTCACTGGGCTAACACAATCTTTATTTATACCACCGTTTTCATCTACATACACTGAGCTTTGTTCTATGGATTTGTAAACAAAATTATCCTTTTAGTTGTCCCATTGACCTAGTTGTATTTGAGACCGTGGCCTGTTACGTGTCTGAGAATGTACTTCTAACCAAGCGTTTGGTAGCGATGCAATCTTAGTCAGCAGGAAAGGTATGTTTAAAGGCACCAAGTTTTAAATAAGTATACCTAAGTCTTGTACCTTAAAAAAAATGAGCATTGTCTGCATATAATATCAATCAATCTGCCTAGTATTTTCCCAACTATGTTGGGGTCGGGTTCCAGTCTAACCGGATGCAGCTGAATACCAGTTTTTTACATGGAGCGACTGCCTATCTGACCTCCACAACCCAGTAACTGGGTAATACCGATACCCCTTGGTAAGACTAGTTGTCAGACTGTCGGACTTCTGACGACCCGTAACGACTGTCAAAGATCCACGAATGACAGCCGGGACCAACGGTTTAACGTGCTTTCCGAGGCACGGAAGAATCGATATGTAAAGATGGTCACCCATCCACGGACCAACCTCGGCAAGCGTAGCTTAACCTGGTGGATCGACCCGTGCGGCTGTTATTACTTAGCCACGAGCTCCTCTATTGTCTGCATATATAACATAGAGATAAGTATGCAGGTAGTATGGTGATAAGTGATAAGCCAAATTATATAACAAAAACATATGTATTAATTAAGTATCAGAGGAATAAGTATCGAAGTACCTACTGTGGCTGACAAATAGTAAATACATTATATACACATCTATAAGGGATTCCGGTCGGGGATTATACGGCATGATCATTATCTAGGTTATTGTGTAATTTGTGAGTGATTCAATTGCGTTTATTTCCAATGCTTTTTATATGAGGCTTGCACGGGTTTGTGTAATACCGGTAGTGTACTAGTTTACAAAAGTATATTATTGCGTTCAAGATCAAAATAAGTTTTCCTGACGTTCTGGCCTTTAATACTGGGTCACGCAAGTAGAAAGTTATGACTTTACATAAGCACGCTGAAACGCTTGTTATACGTATACCAGGACAATATAACAATTAATCTGCAACCACAACATATTACCCATTAACGTAAATTAGTTGAAATCACCGACTTTTTATTAATATCAAAATTGTCCTTGTTACAGAATTTGATCTGAAAACGAATCTATATATTAACTACAAAATGTACAAACAACGATCGACTGTTTTACGACTATGTGTATGGGTGAGCCTGCTGGCAGTATGTTGGGGGCAGCGGGCGGAACAACTCCTGGCGCAGAACCCCTGCTCCAGTAAGACGACTTGCAGCGACTGCATTCGCACTGCCAGCTGTGCTTGGTGCTACGCGCCAGAGTTCAATGGCCCAAGGTGTTTCAACCCTGCCATGGAGAGGGGCGGAACCGCAGGATGCGATGAAAAATTCATCTTCAATCCGGACAACGACCGCGCTGTCGATCCCAAAGACAATATTGAGCTGAGTAGAGGTAACAGATATAGTCGACAATTGGAACTGACCTAATGATTCTCCCTTTTTCCAAGCAAGTTGGTGACATGCGGTACTTTTGCTTTTTAGCTAATTCCGGAATGGGTATGGCCGCAGGTTCATCATCATTCGAAGAATCTTATAGCTCAAAGGGAAGCAGCTTCTCGGGGTCAGGGTCCTCATCAGCAGCGGCCGGAGGTGCCGCTGGTGGCCAGAGCTTAGTACAGATGAAACCACAGAAAGTGAAACTCAACTTAAGAATGAGTAAGTACATTGTTTTCGTACCGTTCTGTATGGGAAGTTAAGTAATCAGTCATAACTCAACTAGTTATGGTAAATAGTTTGCGTTTATAGCAGTGATAGCCTAGTGGTGTGACCGTCGGACTGCCAAGTCATACGTCTCGAGTTCGAACCCAGAGCACGCATCTCTGACTTTTCGGATTCATGTGCATATTGTATAATTATCACTTGCTTAAAAAACGGTGAAGGAAAACATCGTGAGGAAACCGGCATGCCTGTGAGATATTTCTCGATGGCATGTGAAATCAAGTCAGAGACCCATGGGCGGCTTTAAAACTCTAACACCAGGTTAGTCACTAACCACACGAAAAGAAGAAGTACAGATGAAACCACAGAAAGTGAAACTCAACTTAAGAATGAGTAAGTATTTTGTTTTTATACCATTCTGTGTGGGATGTTAAGTAATCATCAGTCATAGCTCGACTAGTTATGATAAACAGTTCGCGTTCAATGTCATCGCCGAGTTGCAAGGATTAATTAATATTATAATTATTAGCTATGACACAATGGTGCCGATTCTCTTGTACACCGAACTAAACTATCACTAAAATTCCTTACTTTTGACTATTAGAATCTTATAGCTATTCTGCAAAATAAATTCTCTAAATTTAAAAATAATTTTGACACATCTAAATCGAATTTGACAATCGCGACTCCACACGTGATACCTAACCACGTGATCTTTTTAGAGCCGGAGGCGCGCAGGGGGGGCAGCCTCGTCGTGTTTTATATGGAATTTTTCACTTTTTGTATGGAAAATAAGAAAAATTATTACCTACATGTAGAGGGTCAGGGGTTTAAGGATTTTATAAAGGGGGTCGAAATTTTCATTATTTTTGCGATTGGACACACCGTTTTCGAGATATAAGCAAAAGAAAAAAAAAAGATTCAGTACTGTTTTTGCATTTGAAGTCGAGGTGTTGGTGTGAATTTATAGTTCATGACAACCAATTTTATTCCACACGTTTTTAGTCGCTATTAAAAATAGTCAGATTTAGTTAGAAAATCTATATTTTTGGTGAAAAACGTCAAATTCAGAATAGCAAAATTGCTATTTTCACTAAACTAATATCTCGTTGCCATCTTAGTGCTGTCAAACTAAAATATAGTTAAGTTGTGTCACTTTAGTCTATTTCAGAATGGGAAATCGTCGTTTGACAGGAATAAACTAAATTTTGGTGATTTTTAGTTTAGTTTAGAGGCATTTGTGACAAGAGAATCGGCACCAATGTCCTGATGAATTTAACTTGTTAAGGTAATGGTTTAATTATTTTCACAGATCAAATGCAGAAGCTCACATTTGCTTACTCCAGGGCTCAAGATTATCCCGTCGACTTATACTATCTTATGGACCTTAGCAGATCTATGCAGAACGACAAAGAGAAGCTCAGTACCCTGGGAATTTTGCTCTCTGAAACTATGAGGAACATGACTTCCATGTTCAGAATTGGTTTCGGCTCATTTGTAGATAAACTAGTCATGCCTTACGTGTCTACTGTGCCCAAGAAGTAAGTATAATGAAAGATTTTATGAAATAGATGATTTGGAATTGGTATTGGTTGAGATATTGAATTAATGTTTTTTTTTTTTTTTAGTTTGATATCTCCCTGTACAGGCTGTGCTGCGCCTTATGGATACAAAAATCAGATGTCGCTCAGCACTGATACTAGTTTCTTCGTGGTAAGTTGTCATCATCATAATATCCCATAAACATAGTCTACTAATAATTGACCTGGAAAAGACAACTAAAATTGCAATAAATTGACGCTTTTTACAACATAAAGGAATAAAGCAGTTGAAGCGGTATTCTTAATCGGGGCTCATAAGGTCGAGTTTAAGAGAACCCATTCTGGAAATCCTTTTAGTACTACGAGTACAATGTTACTTAATTCATGAGTATTTGACTGTCTGTTTCTCGTCCCACAGGAAGCGGTAGCTAAAGCAGACGTATCAGGTAACTTGGACGCCCCCGAAGGAGGCTTCGATGCAATCATGCAAGCGGTTGTATGCAAGCAACAGATAGGCTGGCGCCCCCAGGCCAGAAGACTTCTCGTCTTCTCAACGGATGCTGGTTTCCATTACGCTGGAGACGGAAAGGTAATATTATTATTTTGAGAGAATATATGTAGATATAGTCGATTGCAACTCGTTGAACTCTTTAAAAACACCCTAAAATTAGGTCTGTTTGTTTTTTTTTTACTGAGCACTGTCTGTCGATAAACCTCCCTAAAAGAAAATAGGGTTTGGTCAATGTTTATGCAGTGCATTTCGGAAGCATATTGTCATCATGGAGATCAAGATATTTTACTGTAAAAGTTGCCATTACAGATGGGACGACATAATTGCATTCGCATTTTATTTAGTTTTTTCGTTTTGCATGCTTTTAATAAAAACTGTTTGTTCAATTGCAGCTCGGTGGTATCGTTCAACCTAACGATGGCGAATGTCACATGACTGACGATACCTACACACACTCGACGTTGCAGGATTACCCCAGTATTTCACAGATTAATCATAAGGTTTGTCTTTGGTTTTAAATTGGTTCTAGTTTTTTCATGACCTTTGATTGATTTTACTTTCATGAAAGTGACTTATTCCTTATTTAGGTATAAATACTTTGGGTAAATTATTACAGTTATGTCATCGTTAGTTATAAATCAAACGATTTATTAAAATTGGCCATTGTTGAAATTTGTCGAGTGACTCTAATATTTTAGCGATTGGTATCGTCCAATGGTAATATTTTTTCCAGTTCACGTGTTTTGTACCAGAACGATACTAAGGCCCATGTGCACATCAAATCACTAAATACGTTTAGGGTAAAACGTTTATAACCAACTTCAAAAAAGGCGTTTGTAACCAACCTCAGAACTCCGTCATTATAAATCGATTTTAATCATTATTTTTTGTTTGAAAGATTATACTCCTGATGTACTTACCCATACAAATTTGGTCAAGTTCTGATGAGTGGTTTTTTAGTTAGTTTCAATATTACGTATTTAATCCACTTTGTGTATGTTGATGACGTTCGTTAGTATAAGTTCCTTTCACTATTGTTTACATAGCAAGTAGCGGTATAAGAATTTGTGTGGGATAGGTACCACAACTAAAAAGTGAAAAACTTTTTACAAAAAAAAAACAACCGACTTCAAAAAAAAACCACTACAAAGTGAAAAATAACTTTAATTTCGGAAGTCGGTGTCTTGGTTTTGAATTTTCGTTCTTTGTCACCGACTTCCGAAATTAAAGTTATTTTTCACTTTGTAGTGGTTTTTTTTTAAGTCGGTTGTTTTTTTTTTGTAAAAAGTTTTTATTTTTCACTTTTTAGTGTTGTGGTACCTACCCCACACAAATTTGAATACCTGCTATGTAAATAACAGTGACAGGAAGTTATCATATCATCCACATACTAAGTGGGAAAAAATACGTATTATTAAAACTAACTCAAAAACTCCCCAAGCAAAGTTAATAAAATTTATAAAAAAAAAAAAAAAAAAACAACCTACAGACGAATTGAGAACCTCCTTCTTTTGGAAGTCGGTTAAAAAGAAAAACTTTTCTTAAAAAAAAAAAAACCTAATTCCAAAAAAAACACTACAAAGTGAAAAACAGGGTGGCAGGGGACATCGACTCGAAAACTGTTACCATGGATTCAGTACATGATTCTGAACCCACCTGCGTTGAAATTATTCGTCGGTAATTTTTTTTTTTAACTGCTGTTTCATAGAAAAGTACGCGGGCAAAATGTAGGGAAAAGCAGTTTAAAAAAAAAACCGATGTAAATTTTCAACGCTGGGGGTTCAGAATCATGTAGGTATTGAATTAGATTGAATTGAACTGACTGAAATGGTAACAGTTTTCGCGTCGATGCCAGTGTCCCTGCCATCCTGTATAAGTAATTTTTCACTTTGTAGTGTTTTTTTTTAAACATTATTCTGTCTGCAATCTTCAAACGATTTACAGAAATAGATACATGTAGTGTATTTGGTCATTTGTGTTGCAAGCGTGCCTTAAATGGAACCCAAGCTATATGTTATACCTACAGTATTTAAAATGCGGAATGTGTTTCTTCCCTATAAAATCGTGCATAGCAGGCAGTGACGTATGTTTGAGGTTTTCGGACTACATTTTTATCATCGACCACACTTTTTATAACCTACTGCCATAACGACTTCATTCTTCCCTTTTTGATGTGTAACATCTTTCCTCTCGCTTTCCTGCAATACGTGAAAAGCGGAAGTGTGTAACAGGAAGCCGTGGAAGCGTGCGCTATTTTTATTTGACCAATGAACGCTCGCGGTGTTAGAGTTGGCCGTCAGAAACGACCTTGACGAGGCCCCGCCCCTTTAATGTTGCTTATTACCAAGGTGAGATGCCAGATGTCACACATCATACGCGGCTACGCTCGTTTTTCGCCAATTCTTTCCGACGAGCAGAAATATTTCATCAAACCATCTTTTCATGAGTCTTGCGATACGTATCCCACTCTATCACCATTCACCACCATGATTACGATAAAATGTCACATAGTAATATTCTAACGTATGTTTTTAGGTAAAGAAACACGCCATCAATGTGATCTTCGCGGTGACATCGGAACAGATCAGCGTATATGAACAGCTGAGCAAGCACATCGAGGGATCCAGTACCGGAGTGCTTAGCAACGACTCTGATAACATTGTCGAGCTTGTGCGGGAACAGTATAACGTAAGTAGCAGTAGCAACCCTTCTTCTTTAATAATGATATAGCTGTCCCGCATGATGAGAACCTCGTGAAAGCTGAAAAAATAAGCAGATCAGGGATGTTACGGATATCCGTATCCGCAACTGCGGAGCATCCGCATAAATTTCGATATCCGCAAAACATCTGCGTCCTCAACTTTTGATTTTAAAAGCTCCGCATCCTCATAATTTCTATGGGGATGTGACGTTGTTCGCTCAAATAGTGAATTTTGTTAAACTCGCTCCGAGCCAAATGCGGGCCGGAGTGTGAGTGGACGCGTTCCTATTGCCTGAATTCGCAGTGTTCCTCTCCTATGACAGACGATCGGCTGCACGTGGCAGTGGTGGCATGATTCAGGTCAGGTGTCAAAAACAAGGGCTATTTTTCATACGACATTTGCATCTGCACCCTCATCCGCATCCTCAATAAGGAATTTTCCAATATCCGTATCCTCATCCGCATCCTCAAAACCGATTATCTCGATAACCTCATCCCCTCATCCGTTATACGACATCCGTCACAACCCTGAAGCAGATTAAGTATCTTGACCTGGCTCGCGAGGTTATAGATATGTGGGATGTGGATATAGACGTTGTCAGAGAGTGTTTTGATTTATAACTCTGATGTGCATGACAATAGCTTATCCAATGACCTTAAATTTTATTGCAGATATAAAAATAAAGGTTACATTATGATTATTTGCAGAAAATTACGTCAACGGTGGAAATGAAAGATTCATCGAGTGATGCTGTACAAATAGTGTATTACTCATCTTGTCTTAGCGGTAAAGAGCTCATTCAGACAAACAAATGCGAAGGATTAAAGGTATATTACCTAAAAAAATGTATATATATTAAGGGGTCCAGACACTATCAGTAATAATGACATTAATATTACTGTCATTCCTTCCAATATTGACGTAAAACTAAGAAAATATTATGATCACATCATCATTCCAATCACCACACTGTCAGTAGTAATTCCATAATTTGACTGTAATGTCATTATTACTGATAGTGTCTGGAGGCCTAATGAGTGTTTATATTTTGGGTTCTATGTACTAATTTTTTCATACATTTGTAGGTGGGAGATGTGGTAGAATTCACAGCTGAAATCACCCTCAAAGAATGCCCCAAGGACCGCAACAAGTGGAAGCAGACTTTCGATATCTCCCCCGTCGGTATCTCAGATAGCCTCACTGTTGACCTGGAGATGGTCTGCGACTGTCCCTGCGAACAGCCTGGTCATTTTGTGAGTTATTAATTATTTTCTTTCATTTTACTGAATTATTTTTTTTGGTTGGCAAATTATCAAATAACTTCTCCCGCTCTGGGTGGAGCGGGAGGGCAGGCATCGGCCCTAAGGGAATATGCATGTAATTCAAATAAGGGTCAAATATTTTTTTTAATAAACTATATTACTTCAGAATTATGCCTCCATAAATATTTTTCATAATAATTTATTTTTGAGCAAGACGTAAATTTTTAAAAAATGCAAAAAAACTGCGGGAAATTCAAATAATTAAAACGCGACGCTATTGGTCAGAGCGAATCCGATCTCGAATCCGACCAAACTCCAAAGTCAGAATTATTACTCAATAACCCTTACATTTTGTGACTATTAAATTTGGTCGGATTCGCGATATCATCACTTTTAGCGTATTTCGGAATGCAGGGTTTGTTTGTTGTCATAGACTTTGACGTCATCACGCAAGCGCGCCAAAATGGAGGGCGTTTAAATAGCCCTCGTCGGTCGGCAATTTTTAACATTTTTTTTAAGTACTTTAAATTGCTTTTTTGGCGTTGAAATTTTTTTGACTATTGTTTAGCGATGTTAACTATCGAATAAAAAAATAAAAAAAATACATGCATATTCCCTATTTTGCTGACATCTCTTTGAGGCGCGCGTGGAACACAACGCGTCGTCGACCCGGGCCTGGTCCTTATCGGACGGCGAGCTACCCATTACTCACTGTCCGCCGCCAGTCCCGCCTGCGACGGAGCGATGTTGCGCGCGCGGCATCGTTTCGCGTGCTTTTCGAACTGTTTGATATCGGTTGTATATTGGTCAAAACCAACATTTTGGACATTTTATTTTTATGTCACAGTTACATAAAAGTTTATGATGTATGTGAAAAACAGTAAAGTATTTTATTATTTTTATTCATAATTAAAATGTAACAATCTGAAAGGTTGATTTATCAAAACTCTTACTTTGACGCTCAGAAGAATAACTAAAATGCTGCTAAAAGCATATTAGTTATTCTTCTGAGGTTTTACGTGATCCTAACTAATAATTAAAAAAATAATCATGAGTAATCATCTCCTAAAACATTACCAATGCCTTAAAATCACCCTGAAAATGGAAAATGACAACATTTTAGCGAGACAAAACTTTTTATCGATGCTAACAAGAAAAAGAAAGAAAATAAAAAAACGTTATTATGGTTCATAATCCCTTTATTTTAAAATTAATGTTTACAGTACTGGGTGAAATTAAATTAAAAAAATACATATTTGTGAACACACCTTAATGCAAACAACAGTGATAGCGTAGTGGTGTGACCATCGGGCTGCCAAGTCATAGGTCTCTAGTTCGAACCCAAGGCACGCACCTCTGACTTTTCGGATTCATGTGCATATTGTAAAATGAGGAAACCGGTATGCCTGAGAGATATTTCTCGACGGCATGTGAAGCCAAGTGAGAAGCCCATGGGCGGCTTTAAAACTCTGACACCAAGTCAGTCACTAACCACACGAAAAGAAGAAGAATACAAATTTTATGTAACGTAACATAAAAATGTAACATAAAAGAAAGAAGAAGAAGATTGATGTTTTTGATTGTTTCTTCAACAAATAAAGACACAGTATTCAGTTAGTAATTACAGCTCATAAGTGACTGAATCACACTAACAAAATAGTTTTCGGATAATAAGATTTAGATCAAACATACTTACATATTGTATTTTTTTAAATTTGTAAGGAAAATTCAATTTAATGTTTCTTTTTCACCGCACACAACAACTTCAAGTTGCTTGACACAACAATATGGCAGCCGCGCTTTGATTGGTGGTCTGGTGGCGTGACTAATTCCGTCAATGTTTCTAGTAGCAAGTTTAAAAAAAAACTTCAAAAAAAATACGTTACATAAATGGAATAACATAAATGAATTGGGTTTGAGACGTATTGTTTTATTTAAAAAAAATATATAAATGTTGACCAGATATTGGGTGATTTTACGCAGGCTTCACTATGTTGGTTAAGATTATAAATACTTTTTTGAATAAATAAAAATGTTTTTTCGGTTTGAAATATAAAAATTGATAGATGGATGGACCTTGGGTTTTTTAAAGGAGATAAATTATGGTACCATTTTAATATTTTCATTATATATTTTTAAATGTCACTGAAGCACCAGCAAATAAATGTAATATTAAATCTAAGGTAGTAAGTATTCTTAAATGAAACCATCTATTTTAATAATATCGATATTACAGTTCTTTTTTACGAATAAGGATAAGTCGGAAGACTAATTTGGTTTACTTTTGACCCACATAATCTGCGATATATCAGCCTGCTGATTATATCGGCCGATATATCGGAATCGGAATCGTTACATCCCTAATTATGATGTAACGACGTCGCATCGACGCTGTCTTAGCGTCGCGTTCGCGCTACGTCTACGCAACGTATACTTTCGACGAACGCCTATGCTGAAGCAAAAGTTGATGCCAAGGCACCCATATCAAAAACATCTGAATAACTACAACAACTATACGCGATCTATAAAATGGGTCCTCGCGAGTCCCTTAGAGACAAATTTAAGGAAATTGATATACTGACTTTGCCTTCTCTTTATATCTTAGAAAGTATTATGTATGTTCGCAAAAACTTAGGACTTTTCAAAATAAGAAGCGATTTCCATAATATAAATACACGTAGTCGACATGAAATTGTGATACCCAAATTTAGATTAACTAAAACAAGCAAGTCATTTCTTATAAACAGTGTCCGCTTTTATAACAAATTGCCAAAGTCGGTGACAGAACTTAGCGATGGGAAGTTCAAAACCCACATCAAACGTGTCCTTATCAAGAAATCATATTATAAATTAAAGACTACGTTGAAGACAAGGAAGTTTGGCAATAATTCCTTCTGCACATGTGGCTTCCCTGGTACCTCATTAACGGCATAAATAAGTAAGAGTCTATTAACTGCTCCCAAATTACCATGTTTATTTTAATCTTTAATTTTTATTTTTTACATTCGTCCTTGACATATTTATTCTATTATTTGACATTATATACCTACGATTTCATTTCAACTCTTTATTTGTGACTTTTGTGGACATGATAATTATTCAGATTGATTACAATTGTAATAGCAATCATATAATTGCGTTTTATTAAAATAGGTTTTTACTTTTATTAATTTATTTATCTTTTGTATAGATTCTTTTCTATTTTGTGAATGTGAGAACGCTGTAGGTTTAGTGAATTTTAGACCTGTAGACCATTTTCTATTTTGTTAAGTAATTAGTACTTATTGAAAGACCTACACTGTCCTCCCATACCTAGTAACACTGTTATTTGAAAGTATTGTAAAAGCCAATTATTTTTAAAAGAGTAACCGTGGAGTTTCTTGCCGGCTCTTCTCCCTAGGAAACGACCAATTGGAACCGTGCACCTAGCTTCTGACGTTTCATAAGTGCCCATGTAGGTTTATGTGAAATAAAATATTTTTAATTTGAATACTACATCAATAATTCTTTCGTTTCCACACTCAGGCCTACAACAACAGTCCTCTAGTCTGCAGCGGCGAAGGTGTCTCAGCGTGCGGAGTATGCGTGTGCCAACCCGGCCGCTTCGGCAAGAACTGCGAATGTTCGGCCCACGGCGGCGTATCAGCCGAACAGGAACGCGGCTGCAGGCCTACTAATGCGAGCTCCGGACCTCTGTGCTCTAACAGAGGGACATGTATCTGTGGTGTCTGCGAGTGTAACAAGATGGAAGACTCTCAAAAGGTAACAAATATTCTGTATTTGTGACTTTTTTAAGGTTCCGTACCTCAAAAGGAACAAAACGGAACCCTTATAGGATCACTCGTGTCTGTCTGTCCGTCTGTCACAGCCAATTTGCTCGGAATCTAATGGAATGATTAAGTTGAAATTTGGTACAGTTCGCGTAAAATAACTTTGCCGCTCTGAAGCTAGGCTGCGCATGCGCGCTGGCATGCGCGCTACTGTTTTTTAAGTAAGATTGACTACTGCGCAGTCAATTGTAGCCTACTTCGGAGCGGCAAAGTTATTTTACGCGAACTGTACACATAATGTATTTTTGTGACCCAAACACGGATGTGTAACGTGTATAAAATTAAATGAATTTTGAATATAGGTACCCCCATATTCAAAATTCATTTAATTTTACTTTTGGAGGGTAAATAAGAAAATAAAATAAAAAGTTTTGTGAACTGTATGTACCGTGTGACATCAAATGAAATGAATAAAAAAATGAATTTGAGATCCTCGCAATAAGCCCTTTATTGCAAGGATCTAAACACCTTTTTTTAAATTTTAAAATAAATACTTTTAAAGATATTCAAGAAAATACATGAAAATTTACCATTACTCCCCCTCTTATCTCTGAGATTAATGAGCCTAAAATTTTGAAAAAAATACAGTGTATAGTTTACAGGAAAACCTATAAGAAGTCTTAAAATAACATGGTAAATCACTCAATATTGTGCGTACAAACTTACATTTACACTTGGAACGTATGGGGGAACATATTTTTGTACCTACTTTCTATGCAAATAAATAATTATTCTATTCTATTCTAAGTTTGTTCTTGGGATAAATTCATCCCAACCACAGAACCCTTCGTTGTGCGTTGTCCGACACGTGCTTGGCCGGTTTTTTTTAATAGTTACATTTTATGAATCCTTGATGGGATGTCGTTAGATTATCGAATTATTGGATTCTTGCTAGTTATATAATATGTCTCCTGAGTTGGTAAAGTAGGAACTATAAAATCGAAAAGCTAAAATGGTAGATAACATATTGCGGTCCGTTATCATTAACTCTTGCTTCAAATAAATGAACTCTTGGTAAAAAAAATATATAAAAACCAACTTTAACTCGACTTTTCCACCAGGTGATCTCCGGCCCGTTCTGTGAGTGCGATAACTTCACATGTGACATGAACAAGGGTTTACTATGCTCCGGTCCCGAGCATGGTGAATGTGTGTGTGGAAAGTGTAGCTGTACACCCGAGTACACTGGACCAGCCTGCCAGTGTTTGAAGGATCAGACGCCTTGCCGGTCACCTGGTAAGAAGAATATTATTATACAGGGAAATTAATTGTTTATACCTTACGTCAATTTGCCTTGTGATAGCTATTTCATACAAATGTTACAGAATCATATTCATTGTATTTTTTCTCAGTTAGTTTTAATCATGGTCTGGCAGTTTGAGTAATTTATGCGGCCTACCCAAATGTCCTTCCTGTCAAATGTTCGTCGAATCGTTGAGCTGCTAAGTTCTGAGTTGAGCTGCACGATTACTGACAAATGGGTGCAATGACTGGTCAAGTCCACTCAGTCTGTGTGGTTCTTTCCTCAGAGGACCATTTCAGGCACCAATCTACATGGTCTTCACATGATCTGACCAAGATTATCTCTGGACTTTAAAAGAGACTGTGACGTCTGAGTTTGTTTCGGCCTTTTTTCTCTGAGTAGTTGGATAGGAAGCGCCGACTTCTTTTTTTTTTTTAATATTATTTACGTGTAAAATTGTTGTACAAACCTACTTACAGAAATAAAATCATTTATCGCAGTTATGATTTGAATTTATTAAAATGAATTTCCCTGAGTTTATATAAACGAAGCATACAGGGTGGCAGGGACATCGACGCGAAAACTGTTACCATGGATTTAGTACATGACTGAACACCCCTGTAATATTTTTCGTCGGTTATTTTTCTTAAAATCAGCTGTTCCATACATTTTGACAGCGTAGGTTTTTTCACTTTTCTATGAAACAGCAGTTATTTTTTAAATAACCGACGAAAAATTTCAACGCAGGGGGGTTCAAAATCATGTACTGAATCCATGGTAAAAGTTTTCGCGTCCATGTTCCTGCCACCCTGTATTTCCACGGCTTTTCCACCGTACCCTTTGATGCCATGATGAGCCTTTGATGCCATTCGCGGAGCCTCATTTTACCTAAATAAAATAAACGCACGATTTGCTAGTGGCGTTTAAAGTAGTCATTACTGTTCGAAGGGTGAAAAAAATGCATTTCAAGCAATCATGAAAATTAAACAGCGTTTAAACCGTTAGCTTTGTTTTTTGCGACAAAAACATGCTTGGCGTATCGTTTACAGTGCAGTAATTGTATATAATTGTCCTTAATCAATGTGGTAATTAGCTATAACTGAATGTAATATGCACTTTCAAATTCAAGGCGCTAATAATTACGTTTGTTACAGAAAACAACGAAATATGCAGTGGAAACGGAAAATGTGTGTGCGGTCAATGTGTGTGTAATGTTGATGATGACCGTCATTACTCAGGCAAATACTGTGAAAAGTGTCCTGTAAGTACTCATATAAGGACAACAATACTATTCCTTATTTAATTAACTCCTAACAAGACCCTGCTAAAGCCTTTATCAATATGTTCTAGACTTGTCCCGGCCGTTGTGGCGAGTTCAAAGACTGCGTGCTGTGTGAAGTACACAAGCGAGGACCGCTTTATCAACCCGATACTAACACCTGTGGCGATTGTGCGCTATTCCCTATCGTCGAAGAAGGCAAAATTGAAGGTGAGGCAATACTACTATAAAGATTATTATAAAGGATTTCAATATGACATCCACTACATACATGATAGGGAAAATTAAAAAAAGACATCGGAGCTTATCTTATTAAACTCACGACCTCTTCGTAAGTTCAATAAGATAAGCAAAATGATCAAATGTTCATAATTGCACACCACAAAAATTACAATTTTAAACTTCAATACCCATCCTTTGGACTTCTTTATTGATGGTTTTCATTGACGGGAATAATCCTAATTATAATTGTATCGTGGAAATGGTTGTAAGTTCGACCCTTGCCATTTGATGTGCAGTTACATACAGCTTTAGAAATAAAGATGACACAGTTCTCGTGTCATCAACATCTTCATTGACACGTCTAGTGTGTCATCCGCACTGAATCATTATGTTATCATGGGCATTACCTGCACGTGACCTCACAGTGCTATTACCTTAATGTTCGTCTTTTGTTTCAGCCAACGAATCTCGAAATGAGCATCTGTGCTCATTTTACGACGACGAAGACTGTTTGTATGTATACGTGTACTCTTACAACGAGAACCAGCAACTTGTTATTAGGGCGCAAAAGGAACGAGAATGCCCTAAGAAGGTATGGACGAACATCACTTTAATTGGCTAAGGCTGGTTTCACAGCTGTCCGGGAGATCCGTACGGGCTCCGGTAATGGAGACTCACGTGAGGCGCTAGAACATTGTTTCACAGCGACGCGGTTTGGTCCGTACGCGACATAAAGTATCGTACTAACTCCCTCGTTTCCGAGTACTGCGGGTGCTACCCGTACGGGTCTCCCGTGTACAGACGGCCCGTACGGGTCTCCCGGACAGCTGTGAAACCAGCCTTATTCAGTCTCAATCGTCATTTTTTCTTTTATCACAGGATATTAGTCATAGCCATAGTTATTTATAAATTAAGTGTACAAATACATAGATATGGCTGAACTCAAAGAACAATAAATATAAGTAGGTACCCATCATTTTCATATCAGCATGTAAACATTCACTACTGAACAATAGCCTTCCAATCACCACTAGAATGAACTACAGATTTAGGGAGAATTCGTAATTCAATGTAAAATTAATTTATTCTTGCGTTCGTAATTATTATTTGTTGTTCTTTAGCTTATCACCGGCCATTGCTTAAGTTAGACTTTCTCATACCATTGGGATGCCATACACACAAATCATTTACCGCCATTGATATCACTCTAGAGCAGCGGTCGGCAAACCGCGGCTCGCGACCCGCATGCGGCTCTTCAGCCTATATAGTGCGGCTCTGTACAAAATATGTCGATGAGTGCGAGCGTAGATACGCGCGGGGGTCGAACCTTTCAAAGTTTTCCAAGGTTAACTTGTTAATAAGTAAGATGCTTTCATCATAATGATGGCATCCTACTTCTTAACAAGTTTAGGAAGCGTTGTGGAGTGAAAGAGGATGGGAGTTTTAAGTATTAAGAAAAATGTATTGAAACAGTTTGGACCCACAGAAAGAATTGTCTCTCATAAGAAATCTTAGTCGTAATAGTATTGATATTTGACTCTATTGACTAATGAGTTTGCCGACCACTGCTCTAGAGCAAAGACCAGATACAAAAAAATGGAGGGACACTTGGGTCCAGTGCGGGTTTGTGGAAATATCTTCGAATTTATGGCTCCGAGTTTTGTGAGCAGTGGTGATGAAATCAGTTGCATACAGTACATGCCTGCCTGTGTTCGAACCTATGACCTAAACTCGTTTTATTTTGCGTATGGAAATTCTCAGATGTCCCGCGTGAGTCGGAGGGGTCTATCAGACTTACTGATGAATACCACACGGTGTTCTGCAATTACCTTTGGCCAGGGTGCTGGAACACTTGCGCAGTTCGTCACGCTCCCCATTGCTATTTGTGGTATTGCTTTTACCACAGGGCTTCACTGCTCTTCCGCCTTACCTAACCTGCTATTATTTCATAACTCATAGGTGCCTATCCTGGGTATTGTGCTCGGTGTGATCGCGGCGATCGTGCTTGTGGGTCTAGCGTTACTGATGCTGTGGAAGATGGCGACCACCATCCACGACCGCAGGGAGTTCGCGCGCTTCGAGAAGGAACGCATGATGGCCAAGTGGGACACGGTAAGGAAATATCTGCGCATGAAATTTGTAATAAGTACGAGTAACATAGATTTTTTTTTTTTTGTAATTAAATAGGGATGATGCCTGGGTCGAAAAAAAAAAACTATTTAGTCCGACAGTCAGATCATTAAAAAAATAAGACACGTATTTTTTGCTTCATCATAATAAAAAAAAATGACTTGGATAAAACGCATTAAAGTGGAGAGTGGGGGTCGCTACGGCACAAGTAAGTACAAAATCTACATACTCGTGGCGTCATGGCACATTTAACTCAATGTGTCGCCGTAATCTTTTGATACCGTAAAAAAGAAAAAACACGTGTCCAATATTTTTTAATAATCTACAAGACAAACAAAAAATATTTTAGTCATCATCCCTATTGTGGCTTACAATTTGTTGAAGCAACAAGCGTTTAGACAATGCAAGTAATTTGTTGCTTCAATTTTATTAATGCCACGGGCAAGAAACTTGCTTCTTGTAAATGAGGCTGAGGTACAAAACATTTTCATTTGTTATACATTTGGAGGTCACTGCCTTTGCCCGTGGGTATAGGCTGAAACTACAGAGCGGAGCGTGCTACGATCCTTACATGGGTACTCCTTTTGCTTCGTCCACGTTCATACATTTGGTGATACATGCGCGCCGGTTTCGAGTACTACGCACCTGACCTTGCAGAAGGAAATCACTGTTATCAAAGATATAAATATCTCAGGCATTAATTCCGCCTTTGTACAGTATTTTTTTACTTGTGCTTTATGCACGTTTTAATAAATAAATAAATATGTCTACATATATACATTCATAGCTGTGAATTTATGAAAAAAAATAGCGTCCAACAGCTGGCCGCTAAATGTACGCACACTAGAAAAGCAGAATGACGTGACGCGAGTGTAAGACGAAGCTGTCACTCACACCAGCACAACAAAGTTGGCTTGTTTGTTTTAGTTATTTTACAGCGCGACACTCTATCTATACATATAAATAATCCAAGACCTTTATATCATTTATTTTGTTCGACACTACTACAAAATAACCTGCCTAAGTTCCTGCTGTGACTTAGACTCATCTGTGAAACGATGCAGCCGTAATCCACCACCAGTGCGGGTTGGTGGATGTCACCTCTTCGAATTCTTCTTTATTAACTTGCATTTTTTAACCCGACTGCAAAGAAGGGTTATTTTTTTATTCCTTTAGTCAACTACTTGGTTTTCACTGTGTATTTTTTGTTTTCTAGGGCGAGAACCCCATTTACAAGCAAGCGACTTCGACCTTCAAAAACCCTACGTATGCTGGAAAATAATTCCATCGTATATAAATAGTCAAGTCTCAAAATATACAATAATTTATGCCGCATTTATATAATGATCAAGTTGTCAGTATTCAATGAAATTTCGTGGTTTTTAGAATTTTTATTCAAACATAGTTTTTCGAGTCATGATAATATATTGAGACCTGTTTAGAGAGTTGCCTTAAAAATGTGCCTTTCAATAGAATTTTATATTACCAGTGATTAAATAAAATGACTACTAAGAAAGCGCAAAATGCTAAAATATTACCTGCCTACTTGATTACGTTTCAGCGTATGTTTTGAAATCATATTTTGTCTACATTGTCGTAGAAATATTTATATAACACAAATGCAAACACTCTGTAGTGATGCCTTATTTGAAAATTAATTTTATATAATTATCAGAAGGTCTGTTTAATCTCTGGA
The DNA here is from genome assembly GCA_949152395.1 of Agrochola litura. Lineage (NCBI taxonomy): Eukaryota > Metazoa > Arthropoda > Insecta > Lepidoptera > Noctuidae > Agrochola > Agrochola litura. The sequence goes on from OX424502.1 coordinate 13,787,446, forward strand.
TGTATATTGTACGCTTTTTGTACTTATGTGTGAATGTATGTCGTATGTACTTATGTGTTTGTGTGTAGCTTCGTAAAATCGAACGTGTCGCGGGGTGTTAAAAATAAACACTCTTTTCATAATGTTAAGACCATACCGCGTTCGATAGGTTGTAGCTTAGAGCTTTATAACGTTTTATAATTATTATTATTGACGGTAGTAATACTAAATTTACAAAACTGACTAAATCGGGAATAATATATATTTAAAAGGTAGGGGTGACTTCATCATCTGAAATATAAAATCTCATTTTGCCGTAATTTTTTATGAAGAATCTATGTGTTTGAAGTCGGTCTATCGTTGAGTCAATTTGGTAACCCGATATTATATCTTAAGTGTAATACTATTAATATTAAAAACAATTTACGTATATTATATTCGAATTAAAACTCATCATCGTTAAATATTGACTCATTGTAAACGTATATCTAACTGTGCCAGTATATAAATAAAGTAGTTCTGTCTGATCAAATAACTAATTTAGTCACTGCCATAAATAGAACTCATATTGTAAGGCAAAAAGTTAGATGTATTGCATAAATCTGCCTTTTGTCTGTAAATAATTTGACGTTAAAGTTGAATAAATGATGTAGGCGGAAAGTGAAATTGATGTTATGAGTGAGTATTTCGGACGTATTTTTTCAGTCAAGTTCTGTGAACATCAATTTATTACATCGAAACGCCGAATACTCTCAAAGATCCGCAGTGTACTAATAATCGTAATCTTATAAAATGTAAAGTACATTATGTACAGATTCGTTGTGGTAATCTCAGACAATCTCCGATACGACGTCGTAGTAGAACGTTGCTACAGCTTCCCTTATTCGCCCTTGTGCCTTGTTATAACATGAATAATAACTAGTGCCATTACTAATATTATAGAGTGTAAAAGAAAAATATTATTTATTTCAAATATTAAAGTTGATAATTGTAGAAACTTAAATTAATGTAATTTAGTGTTGTAAGTTTTTTAAAAATAAGATTTAGTTTTGAAATCCTTTTTTACAACTACATTTATGTTTTATTTTACATATTATTGTTGTTAGTTATGGAAAACGCACAATTGGAGTTTTACAAAGATTTTACGCATGTACAATTTTCTTGAAAATTACATAAAAAACCAAGAGAGCGATAAAAAAATGCTGTATAATCGTTTTCAATATAAAGCCAATACCGACGCTAATACCGACATATGGTAGGAAGTTGTGTGTTTGTAAGTAATGGGATATTTATGATAACAGGAAAATGTCTACTGAATTATTTGTGAGCCGTGATTGAACTCGTATTCAATACGGTTCAATTCAGTTGACAGTTTTTGCAATCATCGCAAAACATTATGTTGTTGCCTTTTGTTATTTTGTTTTCTTTTCATCCGATTGTAAATATTTAGGTTTTTTATATTCAAAAAAGATTATAAGCAATTGTGGCTTCTAATAGTAGCTAATAAATATTAACACAAATACTTTTTTTTTTAAAGTACATACTCCCTTTATTTGCCTAATAATAGGAGTCTGAAAGTCCATGGTGCGTTCAATAAGCCTTCAAGAGCCGCATACTGTGGTCAAACTAACTGTTTGACGTCTGCCATAGTAGCTAGCTTCAATAGCAGGAACTACAAAGGGGCCAAACAATCATTGTTCAATATTGTTTCATGGTTTTGATTGTTGTCTCGTACATAGCGGAAAGGGATTTTTCAAATAAATTAAGGATTTGTGGAAAATCACAAATTCGCATCAAGTTTTCCAAAAAAAATGACGCGCCACTGACGTTTCATCGTTTCGTTAGAAGAAACTACTTTTGATTTTGAAAATTAAAAAATGTTATCAGCATCATTATATGGTCCACTTGTACAGACGCCAGCACCTCAAGCTACCCGAAACTGTCAAATTTTCCCAATCAACTTTGAACCTTATACTTCAGCGATAAAGTTGAAAATCTATTAAATAAGTTTGACAGATTGTAGTAGCTTGAAGTGGTGGCGTCTGTACATAGCGGCACCACTTTTTTCAACGTCTATACAAAATATAGCGGATTTTTTTTTTGAAATAACGTAATTTTCTAAAAACTTCAAGACGGATCAGTATTTTTAACCGACTTCAAAAAAAGGAGGAGGTTCTCAATTAGACAGTATTTTTTATGTTTGTTACCTCAGAACTTTCGACTGGGTGAACCGATTTTGATGATTCATTTGTCAATTGAAACCTGGTACTTCCCATGTGGTCCCATAATTTTTTTATTAACTTTTCTTGGATGGTTTTTGAGTTGGGTTCAATAATACGTATTTTTTTCCCACTTAGTATATGGATGATATCTTGAGTTCCTGTCACTGTTATTTACGTAGCAGGTTGTGTGGGGTAGGTACTTACCACAACTAAAAACTGAAAAATAGAGTTTTACATAAAATAAAACTGCTATTGATATTGATGAAAAAATAATAGGTATATTTTTCATCAATATCCGGAATCCATCTTGAGTCAAGCACCTGTTTTTCAGCCTGTTGTCAGCATTTCCTTTGCCTCTCCGCTGGTGGCGGCCTCTATACTTACCGTTGGTACTAGTATTTTAAGCGCGCATCGGGTGATGGCCCGATTTACCGTCATTATGGAACTCATGATGCACCAGGTAGACCTTACCTGGGTTCCGGATATTGATAAAAAATAATAGGCAAGTTTTATTTTATGTAAAACTCTTTATTATTTGTTTTGTATCAATATCCGGTATCCATCTTGAGTGATGTGTTTGTTATCACCTGGTGCGCTTAACCCAAAGACGATATAATGTGTACAAGGATTTAAGAAAAAACTGGGTTAGTAAAAATAATAATGTATAATTATGTAAATGTATAACAATAATTAACAAGTATGACATACTGCTTGTAGCCGCATTAAATAACAAAATAAATAACTAACGAAAAATAATGGCAATCTTTCAATGAACAGGATCAAAATAATTAGATAAAGATACAGAATGATATATAAAGATAAAATGATTCGAATATTCCCAATTCGAATCATTTTGCAATTCCCTTTGATAATAATTTTGGAAGGTATGAATCATTTTCCAGTTACCAGTTGCAAGAATTAGATCAATCGGAAAATTTTCTACAAAATTGAGAAAAGCTACTGCAGATCTTACTGACCCTGGAGTTGCATTAATACCACTAGCTTATAAGAGAGACCTCACCCATCCGCCAATAACAGTTCTAGACGCAGGTGTAATATTGCCACCTGCCGGGGGTTCGAAGAAAACCGATAGGGAAATCGTGGCCCCCGGCAACATGGCATAGGAAGGAACACGGGTGGGTTTTAGTCAGTAAGAGTCTGACACGCCCTCCCGCTCCACCCAGAGTGGGAGAAGTTATTTGATAATTTCCCACCCAAAAAAAAAAAAAAAAAGTGTAAAATTGCCTTTAACTGTAATAAACAAATGTTTTATATTTCCTCGACTGTTTAGAGTAATATGTAATAATTGTCTCGACAAAAAAATCAAATTTAAATTATCAGGACGTTCCCTAAGCCTCCATCTAAAGTTACATGCTCTGTGCCTCCATCCAGACTGCCTATGGTTTATGGTTGTCTGTTTTAGAACCAAGTGCTGGCCACAATACAATAAAGGTATCTTCATCAACTAAACTAGTGCTATTAATTCGCAACAATGTAAGATCGTGAACCCTGCAACCTGATGCTAGCAGTAAGAGAGTAGCCACATGTCTCGATACATGAAATATATTATTTTCATTAAAACTGTAAGAACTCATGTATTGCAATAAAACTTTAGGGTTCCAAATAGGTGGTTTAGCAGATTTCTCTCATGCGACAACGACGTTAATATATGTTTAATAAAGAAATTTGACGGCAAATCAATATTTTTGATGTTAAGTGTGTGAAAGTTGAGAAAACAGATTTGTGTACCAAAATAGTTCTATATGCAAGACCTATGTCACAGTGTACATAAATGTGCTAAGTATCGAGCTACTTGATCCGCATTAGGGTATTTGTAATTAATAGAATGCGACTCACACCATCGCTTCCATCTGCGCCACGCTGGTCTGTAGGTATTCATTGTGGAGCCTCTCCAGCTTGACATTAGGAGTTTTTGTTCTTGATCTGTCCAGTCCGTTAAAATATCTGGCCACCCGAAATCAGCCATGCCTCCAAGTGTAGGTCTTTCACTTGCGGCGGATGCGTCCCTGTTTTGGTGTCTGTCAGAGTGCGGACTAGATCTGGAATCAGAAAAGTCGCGCTCGCCGTTGAACATCTGCCTGCCAAAATACCTTGTTCCACTTCGGGGCAATCAATATGTAGTCTCCGCTGGCTTGGTTTAGGTGTCTGAGAACCCTGGGAATCAGATTTGGTGGCGGAAACAACCAAGCTAGGTCGTAGTGCCACTGATGATAAAATGCGTTGTGGTGTTGTGCTTCCTGATCGTCCACGTCCAATGATGCGTACCTTGGTACTATGTGAGCTGTTCTCGATGCGAAGAGGTCTATCTCCGGTGTGCCCCACATTTGAAATATTTGTGTCGTTGCTGTCTTCGTGAGGTGCCACTCTGGGCAAGCCTTCTGCCGAGAAAGAGCATCCACCTCCGCATTGAATCTGCCCGGAAAATAATGTGCTGTCAGATGAATGTTCTGCTTGTCTAGAACAGCAAGAAGTTGTCGGGTTTGTTGGAGCAGTTTTTTGGATTTTGTGCCACCCCCTCCTTGTTTATATACGAGACTACTGTCCGATTGTCGGTTTGCAGCAGTATCTACGTACATTTTGGAGTTGCTGTTGATTCTGATGTATAGCTGCGTAAACAGCGAACATCTCTTCTTTGTTGGCATGCCATGTCCTTTGTGAATTTTTCCAGGTTCCCACAACATTTATATCGCTGAGTTGTGCCCCCCATCCGATGTCTGATGCGTCTGTAGTCAATAGATGTGTCACCGAACTCAAATGGATCGGCATCGACTTTCCTATAGCTTGACACCACCACTCCATCTCTGACAGAGCTGGTTGAGGGATAGGTATCAACCGATACGGATGTTTCACAGACAGCTGTCGACTGTAGTATTGCAGAGTGCGACAGTGAAGGCGACCTCTCGGAGTCACGAACGTTGTCTGGAGCTGTTGGTGAAGTGCATTGCGTAGCGTTAGGCACTTCGGCTCTGACAGGGACTTTGCGTTGTGTTTTGTGTCCCATGTTATGCCGAGAAACTCGAGGCATTGCGTCGGAGCCAGAACAGACTTTTCGAAGTTGTTTGTTCAGCCCAGTAAATGCAGAATCTTTATCGTGAATGCGATGTTGTCTTCCAACTGCGATTTTGACTGGTTTGCTAGAAGGAAATCGTCCAAGTAGTTATACGACGCACCTGATGTTGTGACTCCTCAGGAATTCCGCCACTCAATTGGTTATTGAGGCAAACGTTCTGGGTGCCGATGAAAGGCCGAACGGCAAACATGTCATTTGAAGTAGCTGATGTTGATGTAAATCTTGATGATAATTTAACCTCAGGAACCTGCGATGCTGCTGTGCAATGGCCAGATGAAAATATGCTTGGCTCAGATCTAGTTTGGCCATCCAATCTTGTTGTTGCAAAAAATTTGGAGCACAGAAGTGACTGAATAGTTGAATGGTTTGGCTACTACAAACTGGTTCAGTTGCTTCAGATTGAAGATAGGACGGAAGGTCTGATCTGACTTCGGTACCAAAAAGAACGTGGAAATGTAGCTGGGCGTCCGTTCTGCAGGTTCTAGTACATCTGACTCTAACAAGGTTTGAATCTGTATGGTCATATTGGGAGATGTTTTGGTTCTGTAACATTTGAGAACCGTGTGACTCGGAAATATTAGGGGCGGTTTCAGTATGAAGGGTATGCGTGCACCGTTTAACAGCCGTTTAAATATTTTGTCTGGCGCACCTAGATTGCTCCAAGCATACTGAAATTGCTTTAGACAACCGCCTTGAAAAGTCCGACAGTCATTCGCGCCGCTTGTTTTTAGTGAAAGCCTGCGATTGCGATTTCTTTCCCCTAGGTTTGGCTCGATGGTTACTTGTTCGGTTTTTGTTATGTTGCGAAGCGTGTGAGCCATGTTTTTGTCTTTTACTGAAGTTGTCTCGAAAAAAAATAATTATCATCAGCTTGCTTACTAGTCGACGGTTTTTGATTTTGATAAAAATTATCTTTAGAATAAGTTTGAGGTACCTACTGATTTTGTTGATACAGTTAAGCAACATAGCCTCACGACATATATTTATTAAATCGGCTCTACGACCGCACACTATTTGTAACAAGTCATTGGTAACCGTAGTACTATACGCGGATTCTTTCGAAAATAATGTCTCCACTTTTTCGAATAACGTGTTGGGTGTCAACGTTTCTCTAGATTCATTTGACCAATCCACCAATGATTGTAATGTTTTATGCAACTTTTTGAGAAAAGCATTAGATAATCCAGCAAAATATCGTTCTAATAAATATGAGCGTGCATCTTCTTTAAACATGGCCGTCATTCAAAACGCTTTAATTCGTCGTTAACATTTAATTCGACAAAACCGGGGGTAGCTGAATATTTCTTTTGTGCATCCGAAAACCGAACGGCATACCAATCATCACACTTAAAACGCTGTAGTTCCGTGAATTTTTTGAGAAATGCTTCATTCGCCTTCGGGTAAATCGGATATTTTACCGTTGTAATGATTTCCGACAAAATCTGAAGTTTGGTGTTTTCAGGTCGTCGTAGGTTTAATTCATTTGTGTTAACGAACGTATTGTTTTTAGCACTAGAATTCGTAATTTCAACGTCGGAATTTTTCGATAAAAGATTCGTTATAAAGGCCACTTTGTTGTGATAAGAACTCAAATTGTGCATAACTCACGGTTTGAGAGTCCCTTCTCGCTCTGCGTTTCTCAGGGCTGGGTCCATTACTCGTAGAAGAATCACTATCACTGTCTTTTGTACTTGGTGTCGGAGAACGAACCCGTTTACGCGATAATGACCCGTCATTAACACTTTCTGACTCTAAATTATTATTAGAATTTTCCATAATAACAACGGAGAGGTAAAAAATTTCACGAATCTAAAACTGAAATACTTTTTACCAAACTTTTAAATGAAATTAATAGGTAGAATTATTTCGCGAAGTTTTAAATAACGCTAATAACTAAACGGCGCGAAAAACGACGCCTTTAATGACGGTAAATCGGGCCATCACCCGATGCGCGCTTAAAATACTAGTACCAACGGTAAGTATAGAGGCCGCCACCAGCGGAGAGGCAAAGGAAATGCTGACAACAGGCTGAAAAACAGGTGCTTGACTCAAGATGGATTCCGGATATTGATACAAAACAAATAATAAAAACATTTTACAAAAAAAAAATAACCGACTTCTAATTTTAAATTTACTTTTAATTTCGGTGGTCGGTGTCTTTGGTTTTGAGTTTTCGTTTTTTGCCACCGACTTCCGAAATTAAAGTTATTTTCCGCTTTTGTAGTGATTTTTTTGGAAGTCAGTTGATTTTTTTTTGTAAAAAGATTTTTTCTAATACTTTGAAACACTTTAACACTTTTAAAAATTACTTAATCTTAAATTAACCATTTAATAGAATCTAAATTTTATTTTATAAATAAACAATTACTTAAATAATTTTAAATTCGTAAATAAATATGAACGAATAATATGAACTATATTAAGGCTTGTGCAGACCAGTGCGACACGCGACGCGACACAAAGGCACCGCTCGTCGCGCGACGAGTGGAGCCTTTGTGTCGCGTCGCGTGTCGCGCTGGTCTGCACAAGCCTTTAACGACCGCGGAAAACCCATACCGTCAGTCAGTAGGTGGTAGTATGGTGGACATATCACTTTGCGTCGCAGCACGCACACACCCACGCACGTGTCCGATATTAACATATTCCAGAAATTATACGTCGACTATCACATTTTGATTGGCATATTATTTTAAGTACTTTGCTTGTTTTTGAAGAACATAAAAATTTTGCATGCCTGGCAATAAATAAAATACCGGTGTACTTGTGTTCGTAATTCTTATCCTAAACGGCTTGATTTAGATGTTTTTTTTTTAATTCTTTTTGTGTGATTTGGATGGTTCTTAGCTATAGTTGGACCTGGGTGGCGCTTTTATCGCAGGACAGCGTCTGCCTGCCGGGTCCGCTAGTTATATTTTGACTGAAGGTTTCATAGTTTTTGTTTTAAGTGAAAACTTCTTTTTGGTAGGGGAAAAACTTATGGGTTCGCGTCATCGACATGCCCGCGCCAATATGCTGTAGTAGCAATAAGTGAAGTATTTTTTGGAACGAAGTGCTTTAACGCTACTGAAGACATCTTTAAGTCAAAATAAATATCCAAGATGGTGGCTGCAAACATTTTCAAATTTTTCGCCATTGGTGTCGTTTTCATAGTTTTAGAGGGTAGGTACTAAAGCCGATAGTGAGGTCAAAATGTAAATCCAAGATGGCTACTACGAAAATTTTCAAATTTTTCGTCATGGGTGTCTTTTTCATAGTTTTTGAGGGTTTTAAAGCCGATTTTGATGTCAAAATGTAAATCTAAGATGGCGGCTGCGAAAATTTTCACTTTTCTTCACAACATCACGCCATCAATTTCAAAGTGTTGGGTCCTTTAAAATTGATAGCGTGATGTTATGAAGAAATCACATTTCTGCAACTTTTTCGCGCAAATGTCTTTCGCGCAAGTGTCCTAGATCCATTTATGGATACTGGTGCCGATTCTCTTGTCACAAATGCCTCTAAACTAGACTATAAGTCACCAAAATTTAGTTTATTCCTATCAAACGACGGTTTCCCATTCTGAAATAGACTAAAGTGACACAACTCAACTATTTCCTATCGTAAAAATAATGAAAATTTCGACCCTCTTTATGAAACCCATAAAACTCAACATGTTGGAAATAATTTTTCATATTTTCCATTCAAGTGAAAAATTCCATATAAAACACGTCGAGGCTGCCCCCGTGCGCGCCTCCGGCTCTAAAAAATATTCACGAGGTAGGGCAAACAAGTACCACGTGGAGTCGCGATTGTCAAATTCGATCTTAGTTATAATAAAATTATTTTTATATTTAGAGTCTTTTTTTGCAGAATAGCTTTAAGATTCTCATGGCCAAAAGTAAGGAATTTAAGTACACGATTAGGTACCTAATCGTTTAGTTAGTTTAGTTTGGTGTACAAGAGACGGCATCACTACTCGTATTTATCTAAACTCTGTCGATTAAATTTTGTGCACGGACTCTTAATGGGCCGTACACAAAATCGACTGATTTTGATGAATTTTGTTCATTGATTGTAGGAAAGGGATAAAGAATTTAAACAAAACTACATATTTGTGATTTGAAAAGTCGAGTTCTTTGTTTTGCATGTGGCTGAAAGGGATTTTTCAAATAAACTAAGTATCTAAGTATCTATTCATGGAAAATCACAAATATTCGCAACAAGTTTTCCGAAAAATGACGCGAGACTGACGTTTGATCATATTGTTACCCACAAGAAACTACATTTGATTTTTTTTGCAATACTTACAACTGCTTTTCCTATTCACACATTGGCAGAACTGTCGACATCGACTTTGCTTGCCATAACAAAAAATAGAATAGACTACATTTGATTTTGAAAATGTTAAAATATCATCAACATCATTATACGGTCTACTTACATGACATGGCTGAAACACTTTTTTCAACTTCCCTAAAAAATATAGCAGAAAAAGAATGTTGAAAAAACCTATTTCTTTTTTAAACTCTCTAATGTATTTTTTCCTATTATTTAGCAAACCATATCAAGAAATTTAAAAATCAGACAGATAAAAAAAATCAAATTTTTATTTTATTATTATACAAATCTAAATAAATCTGTAAATCAAAGGCGAAATATACCATTTATTATACACTTGACCGTTAGTAGTTAGTAGTGATGTACTGGATATCCGTATCCGTATCAGCGGATATCCGAGGGATAAAAAGGATCTGTATCCGTATCCGTATCCGTTACTTTTTGTTGGATCTTGAACGGATCTTTTATATTAATACATTTAATTACGTACCTATATGAAATTTTAAAGATATGTAGCAATGAAATACCTACTGTTAACTTCAATCCAAATTAGTAAAAATTAAATATTTATTATAATTCAAGTAGAGTAAGTAGTAGTAAGTACTAGTTACGATGAGGATCATAAATAATTCCTGCTGAACCTGAAGAAAGTTGAAATCCATATCCGTATCCGTATTCGCGGATCTAGACCCTTATAATCCGTATCCGTATCCGCGGATCACATTTTTTAACGATCCGGCACATCACTAGTAGTTAGTAGAAGTAATTGAGATAGGCAACCTCATTTCCCGCTTTAGCAGACCTTTCTTTCTACTCTGTAGTCTGTTTCTTTCGCACACACCTCCCTTTCTACCAAGCGCGCGAGATAGCTGGTGATCCGAGCCATTCCGAGCCTGCTCGTCATTGGCGTGATATTTCCCGCGCAGTTCACTCGTGCTAAGAAATAATATAATAATTATTATTTTATTTATTAAATTCAGTGATTCCAAGGAAGAACTCACGTAAGTGCACAAGTGATTTTATAAAACGATGTTATCGTTCGTTTTATGTTTTAAAAACCTTGTTAATTTTCTACCCTCAGTGACATTTACATTCTGAATTTATTTGTATAAATTCCTTTTAGAGATCGTATCTTAGATTTTATTATTTCCTTTTAAACTAATGTAAACCCAGGAGCGCTAAACATGGGGTCTGATGACCAAGTTAATCCAGTTACTACCGCGGGCGGATCGGGTACAAAACCGCAGAAATATAAATCACATTTACGTGAACGGCAATCATCCTTATCGAGCAGCAGTAGTAGTAGCAGTTCGACATTATCATCTAGCTCCTCAAATCAAGGTTCTAAGAAGAGGAATTCTAAGCGCCGCCACTATGGGCCAGAACCGTGCGTACCGTCTCAAAAATAGGTTTTCGTAATGTTCTATATTGAATATTGTGTTAATGCACATGTCTAACTGAATGTCCAATGCATATTATATAGCAGTTAAAATATACTATTTCTCATTTTTACTATTAGACTAAGGCTTGCAAGTTGACGCTCAAAGTTATGTCAATTATGTAGAACACAATTTCACCAGTTTACATGGTCATATTTTCATTATTTTCACAGCAAATTTTTAAGTGTGATATATGGTTAGAATGGTTATGAAGTATTCTATTTAAAAATAATTTAATTGGACCATTATGTGAAAACTGGGGAGGTATATAAATTATTTTTCAGAACCTAATATTTTATCCTTATTAGAAACTTTACATAGACTTTTGGCAGTTAGCAATGTCTGCCCATGTCGTAATTTTAATAGCATCACATAGAGCAGCTAATAAAGAAGTTAGGGCAAAAAAAAAAATTGCCCGAATCTGCCCCCCTTGAAATGAAACGAAAAATGCCTGATGGGGGGAATATACAAAATATACCAAAAATGATTTTAGTTGTGATTGATGAGATTTTTGGATATTTAGATTACTTTTTTCTTAAAATTATCTATTTACTTAATCTTTAGGTAAGGTGGGAGTATTGGGTAATGTATTTTTTTTTTATCGTTCGGTCAGATGTGGTTAATGTTTTGTTATCACTGTGTGAATTACATGTTTATCATGTAGTTTATGTATTTCTCTATCGCGGTGAAGGAAAAGGGAGGAAATGGTAGTTAAAGTTGTTATTGTACATTATATCAGTACTACTAACCACCTTCGTAGATAGTGGTTAGGAACGTGATAATGCACTAGACAATAATATTTTTTCACACGAAATTTCAGTATAAAAGTTATTTATTTACGTTGTCATTTACCAGTACTTTAGTGTGCTTTGACATAATATAGTCTTCACCAACCTCGGTAAAAAAGTAGTAGTTAGAAGTAAAAACAAAATGAGTGAATTTGTTGTGCCTCGACGAGTATTATGCGAATTTTTCATTGATCATGGAACAAAATCAGAAGATATTCAAAAATACTTAGAAGAACACCACCATTTGTCGTCTGAAAAAAGTGAATTAGTTGTGAACCGTATTCAAAAATGGCTTATAACAGCGTTTAACGATCGGTGGACCAAATCTAACCGAACTAAAGAACGTTTCTTTAATAAAAATACATCGTGGTTAGACGGTGAATTTAAGGTACAATTCGAAGAAGCACCGTTGGATATTACACCTACAACATCTGGAGAACGTGGACGTCCGCCAAAGTCTTATGAAGATCTATAAGAGAAATCGAAAAAAAGGAAGAATATGGAGTTGGTACAAGAATATGGAATCGAGTATATACATAATGCATACGTTCAAGGATACCAATAAAGCTGACTGACACAGAAACAAATGAGGTAATTTGGCAAAATTCGGCTTGTTCGTCTATTCGTTATTGCCGACCAATCCTGATGGAATTTGCAAAAGAAACCCCCGAGAAAACCCGATCAGTGGTTGGTGATATTCGGGGTCAAATTAATAATTTGCAAACTTCAAAGATACACAAGGAGGAGCAGGTAATTGAAATAAGTCACGACCTATTTCTAACTATGGTGGATGGAAAAGTTACACAAGTTCTAACTGACACAAGTTCTGGAGCTGTGTGTACAGTATGTGGGGCTAAACCAAGCGAAATGAATAATTTGGAGAAGATTGAATCAAAGCCAGATAATATAAATGCTTACGAATACGGTTTGTCTACGTTGCACGCGTGGATCAGGTGCATGGAGTTAATTTTACATATTTCATATAACCTTTCATTTAAAAAATGGGCTGCGAGAACTCCAGAAGATAAAAAAAGTAAAGAAGACAAGAAAAAGCTTGTACAAAGTTTATTTCGAAGCCGAATGGGATTGCACGTTGATAAGCCCCGACAAGGAAGTGGAAACAGCAATGACGGCAATACAGCTCGGCGTTTTTTTGAGAACTACTATTGCGCTTCAGAAATTACAGGAGTTGACGAGGAACTTATTAAAAGGTTCTATGTTATTCTTCAAACTTTGGCATCCGATATTGCAGAAAAATTTGGTAAATCCAGAAAAATTTGGTGAATATACTCGCGCAACCGCACAACTATACGTAACAAAATATATGTGGTATAATATGCCTTCTTCAGTACATAAAATCTTAATACATGGGGAAAGTATAATAAGACATTTTGCTGTTCTGCCCATTGGTAATTTATCTGAGGATGCCCAAGAATCTCGTAATAAAGATTACAAAAAATTCAGATTGCATCACGCTAGAAAATGCTCTAGGTCCGCAACGAATCAAGACGTATTTCATGGTCTTCTATTTACGTCAGATCCTTATATATCAAGTATCAGAAAACCATCAGTCACTATTTCCAAGGAATTGTTAGACGAAGCTAAGAGCCTCTTAGCTATTTAAATAGAAGTTATTACGTACCTATATTAATTGTAAAATATATTTTTAGAGTGGATTTATATCATATTTGTCATTTATTTAAATGTAAGATTTATATGTAATACCTATAAAATAAAAGAAAATAGGTTTAATATCATAAAACTGTAAAATTATAATTCAATAAGTTAAACAAACTATGGTTTAATATTAAAAAAATACATTTTTTTTTTTTAATATTAATAATGAAATCAAATCTCAAATCAAAATTGTTATTATTTGTATTTATAGAATCCCAAAATATAACTACGAAATATTTTATGATAAATTGGATTATATTTTAAATAAAACCTGTTTATCTTCAAATAAGAAAATCGTTTTGTGTGGAGATTATAATATTGATGTTTTGAAAAGAAACAAAATTACTTTAGAACTTGAATACTTTCTTATGAAGTACAATTTAAAACTAGCGCTTTGTACTCCCACTAGGTTAAAAAGTCAAACCTGTATTGACAATTTTGCTCATAACTATCGGAAAGAATGTAAAGCTGAGGTTGTAGATCTGATCCTTTCGGATCATACATCTCAAATACTTAAAGTACCAATAAACAAAACTTGCAATTTAAAATATTGGAAAACAATAAAGCAGGATACATGTATGGAAAACTTAATTACTTTTAAAAGACATCTCAGCTCTCTATCTTTTATGCGAGTATATGACTCTAAGGACACGAATGAAGCTTTTGACAATTTTATGGTTGATTTCATACTTTTATATAGATTATGTTTTCCGGAGAAAATTATAACCATTAAAACTAGCAAGAAAACAAAATGGATATCTCGCGGAATAAAAACATGTAGTAACAAGCAAAGGCAGTTACTTTGGGCATATCGATTAAATTCAGATTCAAAAAACAAATTAGTCCTTAAAAACTACACTAAACTTTATAGGAAAATTATCAACTTAACACAAAAAGCACAAAATAATCACTTCATAAATACTGCACAAAATAAATCAAAAGCTACCTGGCAAATTATAAATAAATCCAAATTTTGTGTGCCATTGGAGCCTATATTGAGCGTGAAAAGAGATAATTTGACATTTACAGACCCCTTGGACATTGCAAACAAATTTAACGATTACTTTATTGACACAATTGAGAATAATATTAAAGCTGACATCACATTAAATAATATAAACAATCAAACTTTAAATTCACTATTCATGCAACCTGTAACAATTGACGATATAATACAAATATTTTGCAGCCTGAAAAACACAAATACTGTTGGATACGATGGAGTTTCCACAAAAGTACTGAAGTTTACCAAAGAACTAGTAGCACCTCCATTAGTTCATATAATTAACTTATGCATAGTTGATGGCATTTTCCCGACCAAACTCAAAAAAGTAATAATAAAACCCCTGCATAAAAAAGATGATAAAACAGATTTTAAAAATTATAGACCTATTGCGAAAATTCCAATTATTTCAAAAATTTTCGAAAAAGTAATCTATAACTCTTTATATGCCTATTTCGAAAAGTATAAATTATTTTGCACAGAACAAAAGGGTTTCCGTAAGAATACTTCTATTAATATGGCGCTATTTGACTTACTAGCTAACATCATGCCGTCTGTTGATAAAAGGAATCCAGTCTGTGCAATTTACACTGACATGACCAAGGCTTTTGACTATGTAGACCATAAGATTCTGTTGTACAAGCTAAACAGTTATGGTATAAGAGGGAACATCTTAAAGTTAATAAAATCATACCTGAGTAATAGGCAGCAATGCACGGAAATTTCTAGGATATGTCCCAAAACTAAATTAGAAACCATATATGTATCAAAACCAAGACTTGTAAAATATGGCGTCCCACAAGGTAGTGTATTGGGTCCGCCACTTTTTTTGATATATATAAATGATCTCCCGAAAGCAACAACCAACAAAATGGTTCTTTTTGCTGATGACAGTACAGCTATAATAAAATGTACTAATCCAAATAATTATCAGAATGACATTAATACATGCTTAAGTGACATTATAAATTGGTTAGTTAATAATAATTTGGTTATAAACCTGAGTAAAACAAAAGTCATGCATTTTTATCAACGCCGTGAAAACCCAAACGTTAGCATTTCCCACAAGGGCTGTGATATTGAAAAAGCTAATAAGGCTAAGTTCTTAGGCATTATAATTGATAGCCAACTTACATGGAAACCTCATGTTGAAGAACTATGTAAAAAACTTAGCAAATCCACATATGCTCTTTTTCAACTCTCAAAAAAAGTTAACAGTCAGGCTCTTTTAACAGCGTACCATGGACTGGTTGCCTCTGTTTTGCGGTATGGCATTATTTTCTGGGGGCAGTCTACTGATATGGAGCTGGTATTTAGGTTGCAGAAGCGATGCATCAGGTCAATGTGCGGTCTTAAGACAACTGATAGCTGTGTTCCCTATTTTAAATCGTTAAAAATTTTAACTTTGCCTTGTTTATATATAATGGAAACGGCTTTGTTTGTGAAATGTAACCCACATCTATTTAAAAAATTATCAGAGGTCAGGAAAAATCCAATACGGACACAATACATCAATCAATTATGTCAAGTTAAATGTAAAACCGCGTTATTGCAAAAAAGTTTTTTTGGTATTGCCCCACTCATATATAATAGAGTACCTAATATTATAAAAAATATGACTACATTAAAATTTAAAAGGGCGCTAAACGAATTTTTAATTATGAAAACTTATTACACGATTGACGATTTTCTTAATGATGATTCACTAATTGACATACTATTACCCTAATTGACATAATTATTGGTTCGCTTACTTAGTCTTATTTTATATTTTTTTATTGCTATGACCACACTGACATTTTTTATTTAATTATTTGTAATTCCAATGATCTGCATATTTCTATTTTTTATTTTTATTTTTTTGGAATTGTAAACCTTTGCATGCCCACGTGACGGTAAAATATGGAGAACTTTATTATAAAAACACCTATGTACTATACCCATGTTTGCAAAGAAATAAATGATTTGATTTGATTTGAACATATTTTTAATTGATGTGTGCTATGCTAATTGAAATAATTATGTGATAGATAACTCACATAATTATTTCAATTATTAGAGGTTTGATCTCACTACAAAAATAGTTTAATTACTACCTTATAACTTAACTTACTCTACTTGAATTATAATAAATATGATAGAAAAAAATATTTAGGTACTAATTTGGATGGAAGTTAACAGTATTACATTGCTACATATCTTTAAAATTTCATATACGTAATTAAATGTATTAATATAAAAGATCCGTTCAAGATCCGCCAAAAAGTACCGGATACGGATACAGATCTTTTTTCTCCCTCAGATATCCGCGGATATGGATACGGTTATCCGGCATATCACTAATGATAATATACGCCTCTATTCCGATAAATCTTATGTAGCTATTACATTTGGTATTTTGAAGCAAAAAGAGGTTTTAATAAGTAGTTTACGTAACTTAATTGCATGGTCTCAAACGCCAGATGCTCCCTCACTGATTTAAAAAATAAAATCGAGGAAATTTTTCTAAAAGGTGAATTCCAGAAAGTTTCTCAAGACCTCTAATGGCTTGCGGCCACAGACCAGAGACTATAGAAATGAAAAGGGACGGTATCCTTATGTACATTAGATACCCTTTGGTAAAAACGGCTGTAAATAAAATCCCTCCTTCAAATACACACATTTTCAATTCGGAAGCTATCACATCGGCCCTCGAAAAAGCAGGCGGTGTTAGGAAAGCGTTATGGCCAGTAAACAGGCCTAGCAGCGGGAATGCTTCGCGAGCAAAACCCAATAATTCTGCTACACGTTTCCCCTCGCAGGGGCACGCACGTAATATTGGGCCATCGCATGGTCACGGTCACCCAAACTATTTCTGTGATGTATTAAGCAATATGTATTGCCCTCACACTCAGCCCTCGCAGGGTAATTATCAAGGCTACCATTACAACACGAAAGCACAAAACAATGCTGGCCCAGAGCAACGCACTGGTATCTTTAGAGATACCAGAAATAATAATTTAAAATAAGTAATTGAATAATCATTTTCGATCTCGCGGATCGCGATACTCACAAAGAGGTCAGAAACGCCGCTCGTCGCCTTCGGGCTACAGAGGCAACAAAAGGCAGAAACAATGACTCTCAACCTTTCCTAGCCGTACAGTTAGCACATTTTGTCAAACAGTGGAAGCAAAGGGGAGCTCCATCCTTTATATTACAGATAATAACGGAGTATTGCATACCTTTTCGGCAAATTCCTCCCTTGGTAACACCGGACCTAAAAGGCGACCGCAATCGCACTTTAGAGTCAGAGGAGATGTCTATACTCATTCGGCAAATGAAACATCAAGGCGTGTTGAAGGTAGCACCTCTCGCTCCGAGCTTTGTGTCCTCCCTGTTCTTGGTACCAAAAAGAGATGGATCATACCGACCTGTACTTAACCTACAGTTGCTCAACCTCTACGTGCTAACAGAACGTTTTCGATTAATAAACATGTTCCGAGTCCCAGACTTTCTCCAAACTCAGGATTGGATGTGCAATGTCGACCTTTCGCAAGCATACTCCAATCTTCATATAGCAGAATCACACAGGCGATTTTTACGTCTCCTTTACAAAGACGAAGTATTAGAAATGACATGCCTTCCGTTCGGGCTAAGTACGGCCCCGAAAGTTTTCGCTTGTCTTACAAATTGGATTGCACAAATTCTCCGAGAAAAAGGTCTGAGAATAATAGTGTATTTAGACGATTTTTTGCTAACACATCAAGATCCAAAGATATTAGTCCAGCAGATGGACCTGCTATTGGAGACGCTAGAATTCCTCGGATTCCAAGTGAATTACGGGAAGTCTGTCCTTGTTCTGCTAAAGTCTGTAACATATCTCGGAATTGTTTGGCATCCTTGGACAAATTACAAACAACTACCAACAGAAAAGTCATCTGTCGTAATCAAAAAAACCGGCCAAGTGCATGTCGGACCACGCACAATGTAGGGTTCCGTAGTTGGGATGAATTTATCCCATGAACAAATTTAACTTTGTAGTTGAAAAAAAAAATCTTTCATACAGAATGAATGGGAGAACATGTTTTTACAACCGCAAATCTAAGTTGGTCGATTATTACTCGTTAACTTGTAAAGCGTACTCAGCTGTGATAGTTTTCCTTTTAAATTCGTTATATAAGCTACTGCCGTGAATTTTTTCACATACCTAAAACCAACCATTTAGCTGGCAGGGGGGGGGGACACTTGACTAACAAAATTTTGCACTTTAAACCTTAATATTTCGCAAACGGATCTCTGAATGTTTTTAAAAGACCTTTTCAACGATACCCCGGACCAAGGGATAGAAAAAAAAAAAAACATCCCCACTTTACGTGTAGGGGAAGTACCCTAAAAAAAAAAAATTTCATAATTTTATTTTACCACTTTGTCGGCATGATTAATATGTATATCCATGCCAAATTACAACTTTCTAGTACTGACAGTCTTGGAGCTAGACCGCGGACAGACAGACGGACATAACGAAACTATAAGGGTTCCTTGTTTACTACGGAACCCTAAAAGTCACACATGTTCTGAAAACAGGCAAAATGTCCGTAAAAGAACTACAAAGCCTGGTAGGTTTACTGAATTTTGCAAGCTTTGCGGTCCCCCGAGGCAGATTAAATCACCGGTTTACTCTGAAGTTCTTAAACTCCCTGCCCGTGTACACAGCCCCAATCAGATACGTGCTACCTCGCTCGGTGTTAGACGAGATGCAATGGTGGTTTCAACATTGCCATCTTTATTCGCCACTTCATATTCCACCTCCGACACATTATCGACTTTCATAGACTTAGGGATTTCAATTTGCAAGTGCCGGATTTTTTACTAGATATCGCTTCTATTAGTTATTACCATATACAAAAATGACACCCGAGTTAATTCTGCACAAAAACGAAGGAATTATTTATATTTTTTTCGAAAAATTTGTATGAAGCTAGTATGAATTATCTCTTAAACGGCAAGGAAAACCGTAATATCCTTACAGGTGATTATAGTACTAATATTTATGATTTTTTGTCATACTCCACTCGCTGCTGATTTTCTTTTTTAATCATCAAAATATTTTTATTTATTTTTACATATGCAACGGTTCCTTTTAGTGTTTAAGTTGAGGAACACAGACTTTTAACAACACATAACATAAAATAACATCACACCTATATCCCCGAAGGAGTAGGCAGAGGTTTATAGTACACCCACACTTAGACAACTATGTGTGAGCTCGTTATTTATCAACACAAAATGAGTTTAAAACTTTGCATACAACCAAAATACCAAATAACAAAATCACTTCTAATGAGTCTGAAAACAAGTGATTAAGTAATTACAATGATTTAGTCTTCTAATAAGTCTGAATAGGTGATTAAATGATTGCAATATCGCCCAACAATGCCAAGCATGGACTACATTCACCTTTTTCTGATAAGTAAACTTATTTGTTGATTACTTGTGCCATCTATGAGTTCTAAGAAATGTTTTTAACGATTAAAAATGTTCATTAGAATATAATGGAATAGAATATTCTTTATTATGTACACCATGGAGTGGCGATCGCGTACCGGAAGACGTAGCGTTGGAAGGTCTCCCACAAGATGGACCGATGACCTTGTGAAGGCCGCAGGAATCCGCTGGATGGACCCATTAACGTAAATTAGTTGAAATCACCGACTTTTTGTTAATATCAAAATTGTCCTTGTTACAGAATTTGATCTGAAAACGAATCTATATATTAACTACAAAATGTACAAACAACGATCGACTGTTTTACGAGTATGTGTGTGGGTGAGCCTGCTGGCGGTATGTTGGGGGCAGCGGGCGGAACAACTCCTGGCGCAGAACCCCTGCTCCAGTAAGACGACTTGCAGCGACTGCATTCGCACTGCCAGCTGTGCTTGGTGCTACGCGCCAGAGTTCAATGGCCCAAGGTGTTTCAACCCTGCCATGGAGAGGGGCGGAACCGCAGGATGCGATGAAAAATTCATCTTCAATCCGGACAACGACCGCTCTGTCGATCCCAAAGACAATATTGAGCTGAGTAGAGGTAACAGATATAGTCAACAATTGGAACTGACCTAATGATTCTCCCTTTTTCCAAGCAAGTTGGTGACATGCGGTACTTTTGCTTTTTAGCTAATTCCGGAATGGGTATGGCCGTAGGTTCATCATCATTCGAAGAATCTTATAGCTCGAAGGGAAGCAGCTTATCAGGGTCAGGGTCCTCATCAGCAGCGGCCGGAGGTGCCGCTGGTGGCCAGAGCTTAGTACAGATGAAACCACAGAAAGTGAAACTCAACTTAAGAATGAGTAAGTAAATTGTTTTTATACCGTTCTCTGTGGGAAGTTAAGTAATCATCAGTCATAACTCAACTAGTTATGATACTTAAACAGTTCGCGTTCAATATCATCGCCGAGTTGTAAGGATTAATTAATATTATAATTATCTATGACACAATGTCCTGATGAATTTAACTTGTTATGGTAATCCTACATGTAATTATATATTTTTTACAGATCAAATGCATAAGCTCACATTTGCTTACTCCAGGGCTCAAGATTATCCCGTCGACTTATACTATCTTATGGACCTCAGTAGTTCTATGGAGAACGACAAAGAGAAGCTGAGTACCCTGGGAATGTTGCTCTCTGAAACCATGAGGAACATGACTTCCATGTTCAGAATCGGTTTCGGCTCATTTGTAGATAAACTAGTCATGCCTTACGTGTCTACTGTGCCCAAGAAGTAAGTATAATGAAAGATTTTATGAAATAGATGACTTGGAATTGGTACTGGTTGAGATACTGAATTAATGTTGTTTTTTTTTTTAGTTTGATATCGCCCTGTCCAGGCGGCTGTGCTGCGCCTTATGGATACAAAAATCAGATGTCGCTAAGCACTGATACTAGTTTCTTCGTGGTAAGTTGTCATCATCATAATAAGTATCCCATAAACACAGTCTACTAATAATTGACCTGGAAAAGACAACGAAAATTGCAATAAATTGACGCTTTTTACAACATAAAGTAATAAAGCAGTTGGAGCGGTATTCTTAATCGGGGATCATAAGGTCGAGTTTTAGAGAACCCATTCTAGAAATTCTTTTAATGTTCTTGAAATAAAACGCGTACTGCATGGTATTTAGTACTACGAGTACAATGTTACTTAATTCATGAGTATTTGACTGTCTGTTTCTCGTCCCACAGGAAGCGGTAGCTAAAGCAGACGTATCAGGTAACTTGGACGACCCCGAAGGAGGCTTCGACGCAATCATGCAAGCGGTTGTGTGCAAGCAACAGATAGGCTGGCGCCCCCAGGCCAGAAGACTTCTCGTCTTCTCAACGGATGCTGGTTTCCATTACGCTGGAGACGGAAAGGTAATATTATTATTTTGAGAGAATATGTATAGATATAGTCGATTGCAACTCTTAGAACTCTTTAAAAACACCCTAAAATTAGGTCTGTTTTTTTTTTTACTGAACACTGTCGATAAACCTCCCTAAAAGAAAATAGGGTTTGGTCAATGTTTATGCAGTGCATTTCGGAAGCATACGAGTATTGTCATCATGGAGATCAAGATATTTTACTGTAAAAGTTACCATTACAGATGGGACGACATAATTGCATTCGCATTTTATTTAGTTTTTTCGTTTTGCATACTAATGCTTTTAATAAAACTGTTTGTTCAATTGCAGCTCGGTGGTATCGTTCAACCTAACGATGGCGAATGCCACATGACTGACGATACCTACACACACTCGACGTTGCAGGATTACCCCAGTATTTCACAGATTAATCATAAGGTTTGTCTTTGGTTTTAAATTGGTTCTAATTTTTCCATGACCTTTGATTGATCTTACTTTCATGAAAGTTACCTTATTTAGGTATAATAAACCTAAATACTTAGGGTAAATTATTACAGTCATGTCATCGTTAGTTATAAATCAAACGATTTATTCAAATTAGCTATTGTTGAAATTTGTCGAGTGACACTAATATTTTAGCGAATGGTAATATTTTTTTCCAGTTCACGTGTTTTGTACCAGAACGATACTAAGGCCCACGTGCACATCAAATTACTAAATACGTTTAGGGTAAAACGTTTATAACCAACTTCAAAAAAGGTGGAGCTTCTCAATTCGGTTGTATTTTTTAAATGTTTGTTACCTCAGAACTCCGTCATCATAAATCGATTTTAATCATTATTTTTTGTTTGAAAGATTATACTCCTGAAGTAGTCTCATACAAATTTGGTCAAGTTCTGATGAGTGGTTTTTTAGTTAGCTTCAATAATACGTATTTAATCCACTTTGTGTATGTTGATGACGTTCGTTAATATAAGTTCCTTTCACTATTGTTTACATAGCAAGTAGTGGTATCAGAATTTGTATGGTTAAAAAAAAAACAGTACAAAGTGAAAAACAGGGTGGCAGGGACATCGACTCGAAAACTGTTACCATGGATTCAGTACATGATTCTGAACCCACGTGCGTTGAAATTATTCGTCGGTTATTTTTTTTTTACTGCCATTTCATAGAAAAGTACAATACCTACGCGGGCAAAATGTATGGAACAGCAGTTTAAAAAAAACCGATGTAAACGCAGGGGTTCAGAATCATGTAGGTATTGAATTAGACTGAATTCATGGTAACAGTTTTCGCGTCGATACCAGTGTCCCTGCCACCCTGTATAAGTTATTTTTCACTTTGTAGTGTTTTTTTTTTAAACATTATTCTGTCTGCAATCTTCAAACGATTTACAGAAATAGATACATGTAGTGTATTTGGTCATTTATGTTGCAAGCGTGCCTTAAATGGAACCCAAGCTATATGTTATACCTACAGTATTTAAAATGCGGAATGTGTTTCTTCCCTATAAAATCGTGCATAGCAGGCAGTGACGTATGTTTGAGGTTTTCGGACTACATTTTTATCATCGACCACACTTTTTATAACCTACTGCCATAACGACTTCATTATTCCCTTTTTGATGTGTAACATCTTTCCTCTTGCTTTCCTGCAATATGTGGGAGTGATTTCGTGAAAAGCGGAAGTGCGTAACAGGAAGCCGGGGAAGCGTGCGCTATTTTTATTTGACCAATGAGCGCGCGCGGTGTTAGAGTTGGCCGTCAGAAACGACCTTGACGAGGCCCCGCCCCTTTAATGTTGCTTATTACCAAGGTGAGATGCCAGATGTCACACATCATACGCGACTACGCTCGTTTTTCGCCAATTCTTTCCGACGAGCAGAAATATTTCATCAAACCATCTTTTCATGGGCCTTGCGATACGTATCCCACTATCACCATTCACCACCATGATTACGATAAAATGTCACATAATAATATTATAACGTATGTTTTTAGGTAAAGAAACACGCCATCAATGTGATCTTCGCGGTGACATCGGAACAGATTAGCGTATATGAACAGCTGAGCAAGCACATCGAGGGATCCAGTACCGGAGTGCTTAGCAACGACTCTGATAACATCGTCGAGCTTGTGCGGGAACAGTATAACGTGAGTAGCAGTAGCAACCCTTCTTCTTTAATAATGATATAGCTGTCCCGCATGACGAGAACCTCGTGAAAGCTGAAAAAAAAATCAGATCAGGTATGTAACGAATATCCGTATCCGCATCCGCAACTGCGGAGCATCCGCATAAATTTTGATATCCGCTAAACATCCGCTTCCTCAACTTTTGATTTTAAAAGCTCCGCATCCTCATAATTTCTATGGGGATGTGACTCCACGTTGTTCGCTCAAATAGTGAATTTTGTTAAACTCGCTCCGAGCCAAATGTGGGCCGGAGTGAGAGTGACGCGTTCCTATTGCCTGAATTCGCAGTGTCCCTGTCCTATGACAGACTATCGGCCGCATGTGGCAGTGGTGGCATGATGTCAGGTGTCAAAAACAAGGCCTATTTTTCATACGACATCTGCATCCGTATTCTCCATCGGCATCCTCAAACCCGATTATCTCGAAAACCTCATCCGCATCCTCATCCGTTATACGACATCCGTTACAACCTTGAAGCAGATTAAGTATCTTGACCTGGCTCGCGAGGTTGTCGATATATGGGATGCTGATACAGCAGTCATTGTGCCGATAGTCGTGATGGCCAATGGCATAATGGCCAAGAGCCTCGACCAACACCTGAGGAGGCTCTCGTTAGGCAGCTGGATCGTCACCAGTGGAGGCTATTTTGATGCTATGACATTGTGTTATTTCATTCTGAATATTACATATTATTTATTTATTATCAATCCATCCACATAGTTTGTAGGTTAGTTCATAGTTTTATAACTGTTTGCTTTATTTTATTGAGTTCAAATAATTATGTCTTTATTATTATCCTACTTAGAGCTACCATTGCGGGAAATTCCCGATAAGTGATAATGTTGTAGTTGCACTGGTTACAAATTATAGGTTAGTCTTCGTAAAATAATTACCATGATTTAAAAATAACAACAGCATAACACATTTTGTCGTAATTATATTAATTAAAATGAATTGTAAGCACTGTCTAATAGAATAAATCGTAAAGTTCTTGAATAGATTTCTAGCGCTTCTTATAATAAATGTGTGACATCATTTTGTCGAATGCCAAGTTTATAATGATGCCATCATAAACATTATAATTAGGTTTTCAAGAACCATAGGAATATGAAAATGTGGATAAATCGTGACGTTGTCAGAGAGTGTTTTGATTTATAACTCTGATGTGCATGACAATAGCTTATCAATGACCTTAAATTTTATTGCAGATATAAAAACAAAGGTTACATTATGATTATTTGCAGAAAATTACGTCAACGGTGGAAATGAAAGATTCATCGAGTGATGCTGTACAAATAGTGTATTACTCATCTTGTCTTAGCGGTAAAGAGCTCATTCAGACAAACAAATGCGAAGGATTAAAGGTAATTAATTATTACCTAAAAAAATGTATATATAATATATTAAGGGGTCCAGACACTATCAGTAATAATGACATTAATATTACTGTCATTCCTTCCAATATTGACGTAAAACTATGAAAATATTATGATCACATCATCATTCCAACCACCACACTGTCAGTAGTAATGACATTATTTGACTGTAATGTCATTATTACTGATAATGTCTGGAGGCCTAATGAGTGTTTATATTTTGGGTTCTATGTTCTAATTTTTTCATACATTTGTAGGTGGGAGATGTGGTAGAATTCACAGCTGAAATCACCCTCAAAGAATGCCCCAAGGACCGCAACAAGTGGAAGCAGACTTTCGATATCTCCCCCGTCGGTATCTCAGACAGCCTCACTGTTGACCTGGAGATGGTCTGCGACTGTCCCTGCGAACAGCCTGGTCATTTTGTGAGTTATTAATTATTTTCTTTCATTTTACCGACTTTTTTTTTTGGTTGGCAAATTGTCAAATAACTCTCCCGCTCTGGGAGGGCAGGCATCGGCCCTAGCGGACCCCGTCAATTCTGCTGGCATCTCTTTGAGGCGCGCGTGGAACACAACGCG
Source organism: Agrochola litura (assembly GCA_949152395.1). NCBI lineage: Eukaryota > Metazoa > Arthropoda > Insecta > Lepidoptera > Noctuidae > Agrochola > Agrochola litura. Next base: position 13,813,494 of record OX424502.1, read on the forward strand.
CCGTCGACCCGGGCTTGGTCCTTATCGGACGGCGAGCTACTCATTGCTCACCGTCCACCTCCAGTCCCGCCTGCGACGGAGCGATGTTGCGCGCGCGGCATAGTTTTGCGTGCTTTTCGAACTGTTTGATATCGGTTGTATATTGGTCAAAACCAACATTTTGGACATTTCATTTTTATGTCACAGTTACATAAAAGTTTATGATGTAAGAGAAAAACAGTAAAGTATTTTATTATTTTTATTCTTAATTAAGAGCAGTGGTGGCCCAGTGGTAACGGCCGCGACTTACGAGTTTTAGGTCGTAGGTTCGAACCCAGACAGGCGCTTTACTTTGTGTAAGTTATTTCATCACCACTGCTCTCAAAACGGTGAAGGAAAACATCATGAGGAAACCGGCATGTCCTAGAACCGAAAATTCGAAGACATGTGACATCTACCAACCCGCACTGGGCCCGCGTGGTGGATTACGGCCCACTCCCTCTCACAGAGAGGAGGCCTGTGTCCCAGCAGTGGGAACATTTATAGGCCGATGATGATTCATAATTAAAATGTAACAATCTGAAAGGTTGATTTATCAAAACTCTTACTTTGGCGCTCAGAAGAATAACTAAAATGCTGCTAAAAGCATATTACCTAGTTATTCTTCTGAGGTTTTACGTGATCCTAACTAATAATTAAAAAAATAATCACGAGTAATCATCTCCTAAAACATTACCAATGCCTTAAAATCACCTTGAAAATGGAAAATGACAACATTTTACGAGACAAAACTTTTTATCGATGCTAACAAGAAAAAGAAAGAAAAAAAATACGTTATTATGGTTCATAATCCCTTTATTTTAAAATTAATGTTTACAGTACTGGGTGAATTTAAATTTAAATTTAAAAAAATACATATTTGTGAACACACCTTAATGTAAACAACAGTGACAGCGTAGTGGTGTGACCATCGGACTGCCAAGTCATAGGTCTCTAGTTCGAACCCAAGGCACGCACCTCTGACTTTTCGGATTCATGTGCATATTGTAAAATTTCCACTTGCTTCAAAAACGGTGTAGGAAAACATCGTGAGGAAACCGGTATGCCTGAGAGATATTTCTCGACGGCATGTGAAGCCAAGTGAGAAGCCCATGGGTGGCTTTAAAACTCTGACACCAGGTCAGTCACTAACCACACGAAAAGAAGAAGAATACAAATTTTATGTAACGTAACATAAAAATTTAACATAAAAGAAGCATGGATTGATGTTTTTGAGTGTTTCTTCAACAATTAAAGACACAATATTCAGTTAGTAATTACAGCTCATAAGTGACTGAATAACACTAATAAAATAGTTTTCGCATAATAAGATTTAGATCAAACATACTAACATTTAATGTATTTTTATTAGAATTTGCAAGGAAAATCCAATTTAATGTTTCTTTTTCACCGCACACAACAACTTCAAGTTGCTTGACACAACAATATGGCAGCCGCGCTTTGATTGGTGGTCTGGTGGCGTGACTAATTCCGTCAATGTTCTAAGTTTAAAAAAAATTGGTTACATAAATGGAATAACATAAATGTTTTGAGACGTGTTGTTTTTATAAAAAAAAATGTATGAATATACATATATGTTGACTAGATATTGGGTGATTTTACGCAGGCTTCACTATGTTCGTTAAGATTATAAATACTTTTTTGAATAAATAAAAAAATAAAATCGGTTTGAAACATAAAAATTGATAGATGGACCTTGGGTTTTTTAAAGGAGATACATTATGGTACCATTTTAATACTTTCACTATATATTTTTAAATGTCACTGCAGCACTAGCAAATAAATTTAATATTAAATCTAAGGTGAATGAAAAATGGTGGTGGTAAATGAAACCATCTATTTTAATAATATCGATATTACAGTTCTTTTTTACGAATAAGGATAAGTCGGAAGACAAGCAATTCTTACAAAATGGTCATTATTTTGGTTTTGACCCATATAATCGGCGATGCCGATATATCGGCCGATATATCGGCATCTGAATCGGAATCGTTACTTCCTTAATTATAATGTAACGACATTGCATCGACGCTGTCTTAGCGTCGCGTTCGCGCTGAAGCAAAAGTTGATGCCAAGGCACCCATATCAAAAACATCTGAATAACTACAACAACTATACTACGAGTACATCAATATTCTTTCGTTTCCACACTCAGGCCTTCAACAACAGTCCTCTAGTCTGCAGCGGCGAAGGTGTCTCAGTGTGCGGAGTATGCGTATGCCAACCCGGCCGCTTCGGCAAGAACTGCGAATGTTCGGCCCACGGCGGCGTATCAGCCGAACAGGAACGCGGCTGCAGGCCTACTAATGCGAGCTCCGGTCCTCTGTGCTCTTACAGAGGGACATGTATCTGTGGTGTCTGCGAGTGTAACAAGATGGAAGACTCTCAAAAGGTAAGAAACATTCAGTATTTGTGACTTTTAAGGTTCCGTACCTCAAAAGGAACACTCGTGTCTGTCACAGCCAATTTGCTCGGAATCTAATGGAATGATTAAGTTGAAATTTGGTACACATATGTATTTTTGCGACCCAAACATGGATATGTAACGGTTATTAATTTTCAAAACTCATTTAATTTTACTTTTGGGGGGTAAATAAGAAAATAAAATAAAAAGTTTTGCGAACTGTATGTACCGTGTGACATCAAATGAAATGAATAAAAAAAATGTATTTGAGATCCTCGCAATAAGCCCTTTATTGCAAGGATCTAAACACCTTTTTATATTTTAAAATAAATACAAACTTTACAAATATAAATATAAACTTTTAAAGATATTCAAGAAAATACATGAAAATTTACCATTACTCCCCCTCTTATCTCCGAAATTAATGAGCCTAAAATTTTGAAAAAAATACAGTGTATAGTTTACAGGAAAACCTATAAGAAGTCTTAAAATAACATGGTAAATCACTCAACATTGTGCGTACAAACTTACATTTGCACTTGGAACGTATGGGGGAACATAATTTTCAACTACAATGTTAAGTTTGTTCTTGGGATAAATTCATCCCAACCACAGAACCCTTCGTTGTGCGTTGTCCAACACGTGCTTGGCCGGTTTTTTTTTTAATAGTTACATTTTATGAATCCTTGATATCGTTAGAATGTCGAATTATTGAATTCTTGCTAGTTATATAATATTATTATGTCTCCTGAGTTGAACTACAAAAACGAAAAGTAAAAGTGGTAGATAACATATTGCGGTCCGTTATCATTAACTCGTTCATTAACAAATGAACTCTAGGTAAAAAAAAAAAACCATCTTTAACTCGACTTTTCCACCAGGTGATCTCCGGCCCGTTCTGCGAGTGCGATAACTTCACATGTGACATGAACAAGGGTTTACTATGCTCCGGTCCCGAGCACGGTGAATGTGTGTGTGGAAAGTGTAGCTGTACACCCGAGTACACTGGACCAGCCTGCCAGTGTTTGAAGGATCAGACGCCTTGCCGGTCACCTGGTAAGAAGAATATTATTATACAGGGAAATTAATTGTTTATACCTTACGTCAATTTTCCTTGTGATAGTTATTTCATACAGCTGTTACAGAACCACGTTCATTGTATTTTTTCTGTTATTTTTAATCATGGTCTGGTAGTTTGAGTAATTTATGCGGCCTACCCAAATATCCTGTCAAATGTTCGTCGAATCATTGAGCTGCTAAGTTCTGAGTTGAGCTGCACGGTTACTGACAAATTGGTGCAATGACTGGTCAAGTCCACTCAGTCCGTGTGGTTCTTTCCTCAGAGGACCATTTCAGACACCAATCTACATGGTCTTCACATGATCTGACCAAGATTATCTCTGGACTTTATAAGAGACTGTGACTTCTGAGTTTGTTTCGGCCTTTTTTCTCTGAGTAGTTGGATAGGAAGCGCCGACTTCTTTTTTTTTTTAAATATTACATAACATAACATCACGCCTTGTTTCCCCGAAGGGCTGGGCAGAGGTGTACCTGTAGTAGGTACACCCACATTTCGCCAGTTATGTTTAAGTCCCAAGTAATAGGGGGCGAGCCTATTGCCATCAACCGGACACAAATCCAGACTCCAGGCTGCTACTGAGAAATTCCAGATAGAAAACCCAATAACACTTTGCCCGACCCGGGAATCGAACCCAGGACCTCATGCTCAGCAGTTGTGCTTGCGACCACTAGACCAACGAGGCAGTTTTTAAAATATTATTTACGTGTAAAATTGTTGTACAAACCTACTTACAGAAATAAAATCATTTATCACAGTTATGATTTGAATATACTTACGGATAATTTAAATTGGTAGTTAATTTACTTTACAATTAATTTCCCTGAGTTTATATAAACGAAGCATACAGGGTGGGACATCGACGCGAAAACTGTTACATGGATTTAGTACATGATTCTGAACACCCCTGTAATATTTTTCGTCGGTTATTTTTCTTAAAATCAGCTGTTCCATACATTTTGACCGCGTAGGTTTTTTTCACTTTTCTATGAAACAGCAGTTATTTTTTAAATAACCGACGAAAAATTTCAACGCAGGGGTGTTCAAAATCATGTTACCCCTTCAAATAACCAATTATTATTAGAGAATAATAAAAAGGTATCTTCTGGCAATATTTTACATTATAATAATAATAAAAAACCAAAGGGGGGGCAACATACTTTAAAATTATTCAATCAAAATATCCAAGGTTGCTCTTCCAAATTACTGGAAATAGAATTGTTTTTAGAAAATACCAAGTTTGATGTCATTTGTTTAACAGAGCATTGGTTATAAGATCATCAAGTAATGTCAATTAATTATGAAAATTATTGTGTAGTTAGCCATTTCAGCCGAAAACGTATGATACATGGCGGGTCATTAATATTGATAAAAAATTCTATTAAATCGAAAGAAAGAAAAGACATTATCGGACTGTCTGTTGAACACAACATTGAATTGTCCTGTGTTGAGCTTGATAAGCATGTTATAGTATGCGTATACAGACCTCCAAGTTACCAGAATCTACCTATGTTTGATTCTGTAATGGAAGATGTACTAAAGAAACTTAGTGCTAGTAGTAAGTCAATAATCATATGTGGTGATTTTAATATTAATTTATTAGAAAATAACTCGAACACTATCAGATTATTAAGTCTTTTTAGGTCATTTGATTTGTCAAATGTTTTTATTGAACCAACCCGAGTGACAGCTTCTTCTGCCACTTGTATAGATAATATATTTTGTAATTGTGATTACTTACATAAACAAATTGTAAATAAGTTGCCATCTGATCACAGTGGACAAACAATAACATTTTGCACCTACATGCCTTTACAAAAAATTCAAATAAGGTTTAGGCCAATTACATGTAAACACTTAGAGAAATTAGATAACTCTTTGGCAAGTAAATTATGTGTTCAGAGTTTTAATAATATTTTTGACCCTAATGAGTTTTACGCCGAGTTCTTTTCACTATTAAACAAGCAATTTATTGACACTTTCCACTAAAGACTAAAACTATTTACACAAAGTTCTTATTTAGTGATTGGGCCACTCCAGGTATTCGTAAAAGCAGGGAAAAACTTTTTGAACTTTATGGCCTAAAGCAACATATGAATAATACAAGCTTTCATCAGTATGTCGCAAAATATTCTAAAACTTTTAAAAGTGTGTGCAAAATAGCTAAAGCTCTTTACATTAGCAATAAAATAAAATTAGTTGATGATAAAATAAAAACTACCTGGCAAATAATAAATAATGAAACAGGTAGGAAAAACAGCGTAATACTGAATTAAATTTAGAGACTGCACATGGCCCCATCAACTCAGATGTAGAAATAGCTCAGGAATTTGAAAACTTTTTTGCTAATGTTCCCCTTAAAACTACCGAAAATTTAAATTCATCACCCGCGCTTTCTGCCGCCTTACTTAGAAATAATGTAAATGCATGCCCTTTAGAGTTTAGGTTTCAGCATACAAACCCCCAGGCTGTTATAAAAGCTTTTAAAGATCTTAAAATTAAATCAACAGAAGATCTATGGGGAATGTCTGTAAAAGTCTGTAAATCTATCATCGAAACCATTGCGCCCTATTTAGCTTTCATATTTAACACCAGTGTAGACCAAGGATTCTTTCCGGATCTCATGAAACTCAGTAAAGTAGTTCCATTGTTCAAGTCCGGTGATAGTAAGGAACCCAACAATTATAGGCCCGTGTCAATTCTGCCAGTTCTCAGTAAAATGTTTGAAAAGTTGATGCTTAATCAAATGTTACGTCACTTAATAAAAATTCCATCTTTCATGAACAACAGTACGGTTTCACCAAAGGGCGTTGTACCACTGACGCCGGTGTCACCCTAATAAAGAACATTTTGAATGCCTGGGAAGAAGCACAAGATGCCATTGGAATCTTTTGCGACCTCTCGAAGGCGTTCGATTGCGTAAACCATGAAACACTTCTGCTGAAACTAGAACACTATGGGATTAGGAATACAGCTCTTGATTTACTAAGATCATACCTGAAAGATAGAAAGATTAAAGTTCAAGTAAACGGCGTAAACTCGTTGGGGTCTGAAATGGCAATGGGTGTTCCTCAAGCTTCGATATTGGGTCCATTCCTCTTTTTAGTTTACATAAACGATTTACCCCAATTACTTCAAAATCAACCGAAGATGGTGTTATTTGCAGATGACACATCATTGATCTTTAAAATAGACCGACGGTCACAAAATCTTGACGACGTGAATAACTCTATTCTTCAAGTCCAAGATTGGTTTACGGTAAATAATTTGGTACTTAATGAGAAAAAAACCAAATGCATTAGATTTAAATTACCGAATGTTAGAAGTAGCGAATGTGACATCATATTGAATGGAGAAAAACTGGAATTTATTCATCAAACAGTTTTACTGGGAATCACGCTAGACGAGAAATTACAATGGGGACCTCATATAACATCTCTTGCGGGGCGGCTAAGCTCGGCCGCTTATGCTGTTAGAAAGATAAGACAGTTAACAGATGTAGAAACCGCGCGTTTGGTCTATTTTAGCTACTTTCACAGTATTATGTCATATGGCATTTTACTGTGGGGTCGGGCTGCTGACATTGAATCCATCTTTATTTTACAAAAGAGGGCTGTTAGAGCCATTTATAATCTATGTCGTCGCGAATCTCTCAGGGAACTATTTAAAAAGATTAATATTATGACGGTACCTTGCCAATTCATCTATGAAAATATTATGTATGTGAGGAAAAATCTGCATCTTTTTAAGAAAATAAGTGATAGACATAATTTTAATACTAGAAATAAAGATAAAAATAGATCAACCATTTTTCAGATTATCCAAAGTACAAACATCTTTTATGGGGTACTGTGTTAAATGTTACAACAAAATACCTTGTGATATATTACAATTAACTGAAAGAAAATTTAAAACGCATATTAAAAGTACTCTTTGTAAACAAGCATATTACAAATTAGAGGATTATATCCTAGATAAGAATGCTTGGAAGCATGCTGGTCTAGCTCCATAGGACAATTTTGAGTCTAGACAAAATCAAACTGGTTGCTAATTTCATTGTGTAATTAAATATTACAACATTTTTTTTACATTTTGTGATTACTTGAACTCACACACTGACGAATTAGTATCACTTGTAATTTTTTTAGGAATATCGTATAGGTTTTACAATGCTTGTAAATATGTGAACACCATGTATCCATTACATAATTATTTTTTCTATCATTGCTTCATTTTTATTTTTACCTATTGTGGTATAGTAATCTTATTCCAGGTGCATCGTTTTCACATATAATTATATAATTAATGTATACAAAATATTGTAAAACATTTTAAAAGAGTAACGGTGGAGTTTCTTGCCCATTCTTCTCCATACGAAAACTACCCTTTGGAAGGGGCGACTAGAATCAATTCTATTTTTTGTTTTTGACGTTCAAAAGTGCCTTTTTGTGCCTAATTGAAATAAATTATTTGACTTTGACTTTGTACTGAATCCATGGTAAAAGTTTTCGCGTCGATGTCCCTGCCACCCTGTATTTCCACGGCTTTTCCATCGTACCCTTTGATGCCATGATGAGCCTTTGATGCCATTCGCAGAGCCTCATTTTACCTAAATAAAATAAACGCAGGATTTGCTAGTGGCGTTTAAAGTAGTCATTACTGTTCGAAGGGTGAAAAAAATGCATTTCAAGCAATCATGAAAATTATACAGTGTTTAAACCAAGGATGGGGAAACTACAACCCGCGGGCCATCTCCGGCCCGCGAAGCGTTGAAATCTGGCCCGCGACCATCAAACAAAAATTTCAGCATCTCAAATGTAGCCGATTATGATGAAATCATGCAGAAACAAAAACAGTTCCACATGTCCCCACAAAGACCAGGGGGCCTACCACCAGCTCAAAAGCAGTATTATTTTAATATTTTTTCAGTGGGAGAAAGAGATGGAACTATACGTCCTGTAGAGCTTCATCTCTTTCCCGCACTGAAGTAATATTAAAATAATATTGCTTTATGAGCTGGTGGTAGGCACCCTTTTTTTTTCTTTTTTTTTGGGAATGTTCCAATAACTTCCCTCGCTCTGGGTGGAGCGGGAGGGCGTGTCAGACTCTTACTGACTAAAACCCACCCGTGTTCCTTCAGTTGCCATGTTATCGGGGGGCCACTTCGCAACCCCGGGCGGTAGGCCCCCTGCGCTCCTCGACCTTCTACTTCGCAGCTAACTTAAAAGTTGAATTTAATTGCAATTTGCAATTTCTTATTTCAATAGTTATTTTGTAATATTGCACAATAGTATTTAAAAAAATACATATTAATATTTTTATTTCAGTAAATAATATAGCCAAAAATGCAACATCTGGCCCGCCATATATTTCGTTAGTAAATATTGGCACGCGAAGGAAAAAGTTTCCCCATCCCTGGTTTAAACCGATAGCTTTGTTTTTTGCGACAAAAACATGCTTGGCGTATCGTTAACAGTGCAGTAATTGTATATAATTGTCCTTAATCAATGTGGTAATTAGCTATAACTGAATGTAATATGCACTTTCAAATTCATAACATAACATAACATCACGCCTTGTTTCCCCGAAGGGTTGGGCAGAGGTGTCCCTGTAGCAGGTACACACCCACATTTCGCCAGTTAGCCCTTCAACTGTCATTAACGAGACACAATAGAATTTTAATTGTTATCCGCCTTTATAAGGCTGCTTAACTGGTGATGAGTTATGTTTAAGTCCCATGTAATAGGGGGCGAGCCTATTGCCATCAACCGGGCACAAATCCAGACTCCGAGCTGCTACTGAGAAATTTCTGATAGAAAAACCCAATAACACTTTGCCCGACCCGGGAATCGAACCCAGGACCTCATGCTCAGCAGTAGCGCTTGCGACCACTAGACCAAAAGGCGCTAATAATTACGTTTGTTACAGAAAACAACGAAATATGCAGTGGAAACGGGAAATGTGTGTGCGGTCAATGTGTTTGTAATGTTGATGATGACCGTCATTACTCAGGCAAATACTGTGAAAAGTGTCCTGTAAGTACTCATATAAGGACAACAATACTATTCCTTATTTAATTAACTCCTAACAAGACCCTGCTAAAGCCTTTATCAATATGTTCTAGACTCCCGGCCGTTGTGGCGAGTTCAAAGACTGCGTACTGTGTGAAGTACACAAGCGAGGACCGCTTTATCAACCCGATACTAACACCTGTGGCGATTGTGCGCTATTCCCTATCGTCGAAGAAGGCAAAATTGAAGGTGAGGCATTACTACTATAAGGATTCTTATAAAGGATTTCAATGTGACATCCACTACCTACTTGATAGGGAAAATTAAAAAAAAATGCACCTAAAAACGGTTTAAGCGACATCGGAGCCTATCTTATTAAACTCACGACCTCTTCGTAAGTTCAATAAGATAAGCAAAATGATCAAATGTTCATAATTGCACACCACAAAAATTATAATTTTAAACTTCAATACCCATCCTTTGGACTTCTTTATTTATGGTTTTCATTGACGGGAATAATCCTAATTATAATTGTATCGTGGAAATGGTTGTAAGTTCGACCCTTGCCATTTGATGTGCAGTTACATACAGCTTTAGAAATGAAGATGACACAGTTCTCGTGTCATCAACATCTTCATTGACACGTCTAGTGTGTCATCCGCACTGAATCATTATGTTATCATGGGCATTACCTGCACGTGACCTCACAGTGCTATTACCTTAATGTTCGTCTTTTGTTTCAGCCAACGAATCTCGAAATGAGCATCTGTGCTCATTTTACGACGACGAAGACTGTTTGTATGTATACGTGTACTCTTACAACGAGAACCAGGAACTTGTTATTAGGGCGCAAAAGGAACGAGAATGCCCTAAGAAGGTATGGACGAACATCACTTTAATTGGCTAAGGCTGGTTTCACAGCTGTCCGGGAGATCCGTACGGGCTCCGGGAATGGAGACTCACGTGAGGCGCTAGAACATTGTTTCACAGCGACGCGGTTTGGTCCGTACGCGACATAAAGTATCGTACTAACTCCCTCGTTTCCGAGCACTGCGGGTGCTACCCGTACGGGTCTCCCGTGTACAGACGGCCCGTACGGGTCTCCCGGACAGCTGTGAAACCAGCCTTATTCAGTCTCAATCGTCATTGTTTCTTTTATCACAGGATATTAGTCATAGCCATAGTTATTTATAAATTAAGTGTACAAATACATAGATATGGCTGAACTCAAAGAACAATAAATATAAGTAGGTACCCATCATTTTCATATCAGCATGTAAACATTCACTACTGAACAGATGCTTTCATCATAATGATGGCATCCTACTTCTTAACAAGTTAAGTTTAGGAAGCGTTGTGGAGTGAAAGAGGATGGGAGTTTTAAGTATTAAGAAAAATGTATTGAAACAGTTTGGACCCACAGAAAGAATTGTCTCTCATAAGAAATCTTAGTCGTAATAGTATTGATATTTGACTCTATCGACTAATGAGTTTGCCGACCACTGCTCTAGAGCAAAGACCAGATACAAAAAAATGGAGGGACACTTGGGTCCAGTGCGGGTTTGTGGAAATATCTTCGAATTTATGGCTCCGAGTTTTGTGAGCAGTGGTGATGAAATCAGTTGCATACAGTACATGCCTGCCTGTGTTCGAACCTATGACCTAAACTCGTTTTATTTTGCGTATGGAAATTCTCAGATGTCCCGCGTGAGTCGGAGGGGTCTATCAGACTTACTGATGAATAACACACGGTGTTCTGCAATTACCTTTGGCCAGGGTGCTGGAACACTTGCGCAGTTCGTCACGTTCCCCATTGCTATTTGTGGTATTGCTTTTACCACAGGGCTTCACTGCTCTTCCGCCTTACCTAACCTGCTATTATTTCATAACTCATAGGTGCCTATCCTGGGTATTGTGCTCGGTGTGATCGCGGCGATCGTGCTTGTGGGTGTAGCGTTACTGATGCTGTGGAAGATGGCGACCACCATCCACGACCGCAGGGAGTTCGCGCGCTTCGAGAAGGAACGCATGATGGCCAAGTGGGACACGGTAAGGAAAATTCTGCGCATGAAATTTGTAATAAGTAACATAGATTTTTTTTGTGTAATGTACTGCCAGTAAAAATTCCCAGCAGTACAATGCCTTATCATGTTCATTAGAAGACATAGACATCTTTTCTAATAATCTGGGTAAATATAAGTCACTAATCCGTACGCAATTAAATGATACTTATGTAAGTGTTGAACTGCCTGCCTAGTAATGCATTGTTGGCTATTATATATATTTTTATTTGTCTGTATAAGTACAATTTTTTCTGAGTATTTGTTGCTTTTTAATCTTTATTTTTATTCAATTTAAATTCAGATTACCAAGTTTAATAATGTACTAGTATAACCTTAATAATACTATATAATTTTAACTTTAAGGGCTACTTCCATATAATATACTGTTTGCTTGTTTTTATTGCATGATGTGGTCTCCTATAATTGAGGGAGCACATAGATTGTTGTTCTTGTCGTTGTATTATAGCATGTAAGGTGTATTCTTTGTTGGAGATCCTAATAAAATAAAATAAAATAAAATAAATCTTTTGATAACGTAAAAAAGAAAAAATACGTCCAATATTTTTTAATGGTAATCTACAAGTCCAAACAAACAATATTTTAGTTATCATCCCTATTGCCTGTGGCTTACAATTTGTTGAAGCAACAAGCGTTTAGACAATGCAAGTAATTTGTTGCTTCAATTTTATTAATGCCACGGGCAAGAAACTTGCTTCATGTAAATGAGGCTGAAGTACAAAACATTTTCATTTGTTATATATTTGGAGGTCACTGCCTTTGCCCGTGGGTATAGGCTGAAACTACAGAGCGGAGCGTGCTACGATCCTTACATGGGTACTCCTTTTGCTTCGTCCACGTTCATACATTTGGTGATACATGCGCGCCGGTTTCGAGTACTACGCACCTGACCTTGCAGAAGGACATCACCGTTATCAAAGATATAAATATCTAAGGCATTAATTCCGCCTTTGTACAGTATTTTTTTACTTGTGCTTTATGCACGTTTTAATAAATAAATAAATATGTCTACATAGACATTCATAGCTGAGAATTTATCGAAAAAAATAGCGTCCAACAGTTGGCTGCTAAATGCACGCACACTAGAAAAGCAGAATGACGTGACGCGAGTGTAAGACGTAGCTGTCACGCACACCAGCACAATAAAAATGGCTTGTTGGTTTTAGTTCTTTTGCAGCGCGACTAGACATAAATCCAAGACCGTTATATCATTTGTTTTGTTCGACACTACTACAAAATAACCTGCCTAAGTTCCTGCTGTGACTTAGACTCATCTGTGAAACGATGCAGCCGTAATCCACCACCAGTGCGGGTTGGCGGATGTCACCTCTTCGAATTCTTCTTTATTAACTTGCATTTTTTAACTCGACTGCAAAGAAGGGTTATTTTTTTATTACTTTAGTCAACTACTTGGTTTTCACTGTGTACTTTTTGTTTTCTAGGGCGAGAACCCCATTTACAAGCAAGCGACGTCGACCTTCAAAAACCCTACGTATGCTGGAAAATAATTCCATCGTGTATAAATAGTCAAGTCTCAAAATATACAATAATTTATGCCGCATTTATTTAATGATCAAGTTGTCAGTATTCAATGAAATTTCGTTGTTTTTTAGAATTTTTATTCAAACATAGTTTTTCGTACTTGATTACGTTTCAGCGTATATTTTGAAATCATATTTTGTCTACATTGTCGTAGAAATATTTATATAACACAAATGCAAACACTCTGTAGTGATGCCTTATTTGAAAATTAATTTTATATAATTATCAGAAGGTCTGTTTAATCTCAGGATGTATATTGTACGCTTTTTGTACTTATGTGTGAATGTATGTCGTATGTACTTATGTGTTTGTGTGTAGCTTCGTAAAATCGAACGTGTCGCGGGGTGTTAAAAATAAACACTCTTTTCATATGTTAAGACCATACCGCGTTCGATAGGTTGTAGCTTAGAGCTTTATAACGTTTTATAATTATTATTATTGACGGTAGTAATACTAAATTTACAAAACTGACTAAATCGGGAATAATATATGTTTAAAAGGTAGGGGTGACTTCATCATCTGAAATATAAAATCTCATTTTGCCGTAATTTTTTATGAAGAATCTATGTGTTTGAAGTCAGTCTATCGTTGAGTCAATTTGGTAACCCGATATTATATCTTAAGTGTAATACTATTAATATTAAAAACAATTTACGTATATTATATTCGAATTAAAACTCATCATCGTTAAATATCGACTCATTGTAAACGTATATCTAACTGTGCGAGTATAAATAAAGTTGTTCTGTCTGATCAAATAACTAATTTAGTCACTGCCATAAATAGAATTCATATTGTAAGGCAGAAAGTTAGATGTATTGCATAAATCTGCCTTTTGTCTGTAAATAATTTGACGTTAAAGTTGAATAAATGATGTAGGCGGAAAGTGAAATTGATGTTATGAGTGAGTATTTCGGACATATTTTTTCAGTCAAGTTCTGAGAACATCAATTTATTACATCGAAACGCCGAATACTCTCAAAGATCCGCAGTGTACTAATAATCGTAATCTTATAAAATATAAAGTACATTATGTACAGATTCGTTGTGGTAATCTCAGACAATCTCCGATACGACGTCGTAGTAGAACGTTGCTACAGCTTCCCTTATTCGCCCTTGTGCCTTGTTATAACATGAATAATAACTAGTGCCATTACTAATATTATAAGAGTGTAAAAGAAAAATATTATTTATTTCAAATATTAAAGTTGATACTTGTAGAAACTTAAATTAATGTAATTTAGTGTTGTAAGTTTTTTTTAAATAAGATTTAGTTTTGAAATCCTTTTTTACAACTACATTTATGTTTTATTTTACATATTATTGTTGTTAGTTATGGAAAACGCACCATTGGAGTTTTATAAAGATTTTACGCATGTACAATTTTCTTGAAAATTACATAAAAAACCAAGAGAGCGATAAAAAATGCTGTATAATCGTTTTCAATATAAAGCCAATACCGACGCTAATACCGACATATGGTAGGAAGTTGTGTGTTTGTAAGTAATGGGATATTTATGATAGCAGGAAAATGTCTACTGAATTATTTGTGAGCCGTGATTGAACTCGTATTCAATACGGTTCAATTCAGTTGACAGTTTTTGCAATCATCGCAAAACATTATGTTGTTGCCTTTAGTTATTTTGTTTTCTTTTCATCCGATTGTAAATATTTAGGTTTTTATATTCAAAAAAGATTATAAGCAATTGTGGCTTCTAATAGTAGCTAATAAATATTAACACAAATACTTTTTTTTTTTTAAGTACATACATTCTCCCTTTATTTGCCTAATAATAGGAGTCTGAAAGTCCGTGGTGCGTTCAATAAGCCTTCAAACTCAAACTCAAATTCAAACTCAAAGCATTTATTTCAATTAAACCATTTACAGGCACTTTTGAATTGTCAAAGAATCGGTCAGTTAGTCAGAAAGTTGAAGCTAGTTGCCCATTCCAAAACGTAGATCTCTATGGAGAAGAACGGGCAAGAAACTCCAAGGCCACTCTTTTAAATATAGATAGGTATTACAAAATTCTGGGTACATTATTCTTGTTGCTTCTATATGTGAGAACAATGTACAAAAAATAATCAAAGCAGTTGCAAATATATGATTAAAAATAAGCCCTGGCAGATAAGAGATGACCAGTCTCAACTGACGGCGCCCGTTCACGAACATGACGCGTGGATCAGCACCATCCAGCTCAACCATTTTGTAGGGAACCGAATGATCCAACACACTCGCCACCATCAGCGAGACATTTAAGTGAGCTTGACATTCTCTCAACTGCCATGCTCTTTCAAGTCAACATACATCTTAATAACATAGTAAACGGCTCCATGGTACTCACATTTACAAAAATCTAAAAATGCTTCTAAATTATACAAAACTATAGTTTGCAATGTATTTAAGAAATTAATAGAATTTTACTACCAAAAAGTAAGAAAATCATTATTATCTAATTGGAGCATTGAACAATTTACTTGGTAAAATAAAAAATAAACATTAAGTTTGTAATGTCAAAAACAGAATTTAAAAAAGGGAAAGCAACTCTTCCAAATATTAAAATTTTAACTAGTGAGCCCAAGTGGCTGTGGAGCAGGACCAGCATTAAGCCAAGCATTTTTATCTACTATATAATCATCCAACTTATAATATGCTTGTCTACATAGTGTGCGTTTTATGCATGTTTTAAATTTCTTCTCATTTAGTTGAAGAATATCGAGTGGTATTTTATTATAACATTTTACACAGTACCCCATAAAAGAAGTGTGAACTTTAGACAATCTAAAACGTGGTTGATCTAATTTGTTCCTATTTCTAGTGTTAAAATTATGCCTGTCACTTATCTTACTAAAAAGGTGTAGATTTTTTCGAACATACATAATGTTTTCATATATATACTGACAAGGTACCGTCATGATGTTAATTTTCTTGAACAGTTCCCTTAGAGATTCGCATCTGCGGAGGTTGTAGATGGCTCTGACGGCCCTTTTTTGCAGAATAAAGACAGAATCAATATCTGCAGCCCGTCCCCACAGCAAAATACCGTAAGACATGATGCTATGAAAATAACTAAAATAGACCAGTCTCGCGGTATCCACGTCTGTTAGTTGGCGGATTTTCCAAACAGCGTAAGCGGCTGAACTTAGCCGCCCTGCAAGTGATGTTATGTGAGGACCCCACTGTAGTTTGGAGTCAAGCGTTATCCCCAGGAAAACCGTCTTTTCGACGAATTCTAGTGTCTCCTTATTCAATACAACTTGACATTCACTACTTCTAACATTCGGTAACGCGAATCTTATGCATTTAGTTTTCTTCTCATTTAATACCAAATTATTTACAGTAAACCAATTATGGACCGTAAGCATAGCGTTATTTACGTCGTCAAGCTCCTGTGCATGTCTGTCTACTTTAAAAATCAGTGATGTGTCATCAGCAAATAACACCATTTGTGGTCGATTTTTCAGTAAATTTGGTAAATCATTTATATATACTAAAAAGAGGAATGGACCCAATATCGAGCCCTGAGGTACACCCATTTTGACTTTTAAACCCAATGAATTTACACCGTTTATTTGAACTTGCTGCAGTCTATCATTCAAATATGATTTTACTAAGCTCAGCGCAAGTTTATCCAGACCGTAATGCTCAAGTTTCAAGAGCAGTGTTTCGTGATCCACGCAATCAAATGCCTTGGATAGGTCGCAAAAGATGCCTATTGCATCTCGTGCCTCTTCCCATGCATTAAAGATGTGTTTCAATAAGGTGACACCGGCGTCGGTTGTGCAACGTCCTTTGGTGAAACCATACTGTTGATCGTGTAGGATGTTATTACGATTAAAATGATTGAGCATTTGATTTAACATTACTTTTTCAAATACCTTGCTGAAAACCGGCAAAACTGATACGGGTCTATAATTATTAGTATCTTTTCTGTCCCCGGATTTGAAAAGTGGAATAACTTTACTGTATTTCATTAAATCCGGGAATATCCCTTGATCAACACACAAATTAAATATTAAAGCTAAATAGGGTGCAATTGTCTCAATAATTGATTGACAAACTTTAGTAGACATGCCCCACAGATCTTCGGTAATTTTGATCTTAAGTTGCTTAAAAGCCTTTATAACGACCACAGGGTTTATATGTTTAAATTTAAATTCCACAGGGCAGGCTGAAACATTCGCTTTTAATAAATCAATCGCAAGTGAGGGGGAGGAATTTAAAGTTTCTGTAGTTTTAATTGGAATATTGGTAAAGAAAGTTGCAAATTCCTGAGCAACATTGATGTTATCGCTAATAAGACCGCCGGAAGTGTCTAGTGTGTAATCTGTATTATGTCTTTTGTTCTTGTTTGTTTCATTGTTGATAATTTTCCAAACTGTCTTTATTTTATTGTCTGCCGATTTAACCTTGTTGCTAATGAAAGAAGCTTTAGCTGCTTTGCAGATATTTTTAAAAGTTTTAGAGTAAGTAGCAACATACTTATTAAAAGTTTCCGTGTTAATATACGGCTTAAGGCCATACAGTTCAAATAATGTTTCCCTACTTTTCCTGATGCCTTTAGTTGCCCAGTCACAGAATAAAAACTTAGGGCAAATAGTTTTAGTTTTTTTCTTAAAAGACTTATTGAACTCTGTTTGCACAAATGTAAAGAATTGTTCATACAAAATATTGCCATTGGACATATTTAGACCCTGAGCACTTAACTTACTAATTAAAGTGCTATTAAACTTATTTAAATTACCCGATGTTATTGGTCTAGTTTGTATCTGCACTTTTAGTATTGGTGTGTTGGACTCAAAAATAACGGTTTGACCGCTGTGATCAGAAGGGAGATAATTTACAATGGCTTTATCTAAATAATCGCAGCAACAAAAGACATTATCAATACATGTAGCAGTAGTCGAAGTTATTCGCGTTGGTTCTAAAACACATTTGACAGATTGAATGATTTGAAGAGACTTAATAATCTACTGCTATTTGAATTATTTTCCAAAATATTAATATTAAAGTCACCACAGATAATTACTGATTTATTACCAGTAGTAAGTTTTGCCAAAACATCTTCAAGAGCCGCATACTGTGGTCAAACTAACTGTTTGACGTCTGCCATAGTAGCTAGCTTCAATAGCAGGAACTACAAAGGGGCCAAACAATCATTGTTCAATATTGTTTCATGGTTTTGATTGTTGTCTCGTACATAGCGGAAAGGGATTTTTCAAATAAATTAAGGATTTGTGGAAAATCACAAATTCGCAACAAGTTTTCCAAAAAAAATGACGCGCCACTGACGTTTCATAGTTTCGTTAGAAGAAACTACTTTTGATTTTGAAAATTAAAAAATGGTATCAGCATCATTATATGGTCCACTTGTACAGACGCCAGCACCTCAAGCTACCCGAAACTGTCAAATTTTCCCAATCAACTTTGAACCTTATACTTCAGCGATAAAGTTGAAAATCTATTAAATAAGTTTGACAGATTGTAGTAGCTTGAAGTGGTGGCGTCTGTACATAGCGGCACCACTTTTTTCAACGTCTATACAAAATATAGCGGATTTTTTTTTGAAATAACGTAATTTTCTAAAAACTTCAAGACGGATCAGTATTTTTAACCGACTTCAAAAAAAGGAGGAGGTTCTCAATTAGACAGTATTTTTTATGTTTGTTACCTCAGAACTTTCGACTGGGTGAACCGATTTTGATGATTCTTTTGTCAATTGAAACCTGGTGCTTCCCATGTGGTCCCATAATTTTTTTATTAACTTTTCTTGGATGGTTTTTGAGTTGGGTTCAATAATACGTATTTTTTTCCCACTTAGTATATGGATGATATCTTAAGTTCCTGCCACTGTTATTTACGTAGCAGGTTGTGTGGTGTAGGTACCACAACTAAAAACTGAAAAATAGAGTTTTACATAAAATAAAACTGCTATTGATATTGATGAAAAAATAATAGGGATATTTTTTCATCAATATCCGGAATCCATCTTGAGTCAAGCACCTGTTTTTCAGCCTGTTGTCAGCATTTCCTTTGCCTCTCCGCTGGTGGCGGCCTCTATACTTACCGTTGGTACTAGTATTTTAAGCGCGCATCGGGTGATGGCCCGATTTACCGTCATTATGGAACTCATGATGCACCAGGTAGACCTTACCTGGGTTCCGGATATTGATGAAAAAATAATAGGCAAGTTTTATTTTATGTAAAACTCTCTATTACTTGTTTTGTATCAATATCCGGAATCCATCTTGAGTGATGTGTTTGTTATCACCTGGTGCGCTTAACCCAAAGACGATATAATGTGTACAAGGATTTAAGAAAAAACTGGGTGAGTAAAAATAATAATGTATAATTATGTAAATGTATAACAATAATTAACAAGTATGACATACTGCTTGTAGCCGCATTAAATAACAAAATAAATAACTAACGAAAAATAATGGCAATCTTTCAATGAACAGGATCAAAATAATTAGATAAAGATACAGAATAATTGGGAATATTCGAATCATTTTACAATTCCCTTTGATAATAATTTTGGAAGGTATGAATCATTTTCCAGTTACCAGTTGCAAGAATTAGATCAATCGGAAAATTTTCTACAAAATTGAGAAAAGCTACTGCAGATCTTACTGACCCTGGAGTTGCATTAATACCACTAGCTTATAAGAGAGACCTCACCCATCCGCCAATAACAGTTCTAGACGCAGGTTTAATATTGCCTTTAACTGTAATAAACAAATTTTTTATATTTCCTCGACTGTTTAGAGTAATATGTAATAATTGTCTCGACAAAAAAATCTAATTTAAATTATCAGGACGTTCCCTAAGCCTCCATCCAGACTGCCTATGGTTTATGGTTGTCTGTTTTAGAACCAAGTGCTGGCCACAATACAATAAAGGTATTTTCATCAACTAAACTAGTGCTATCAATTCGCAACAATGTAAGATCGTGAACTCTGCGACCTGATGCTAGCAGTAAGAGAGTAGCCACATGTCTCGATACATGAAATATATTATTTTCATCAAAACTGTAAGAACTCATGTATTGCAATAAAACTTTAGGGTTCCAAATAGGTGGTTTAGCAGATTTCTCTCGTGCGACAACGACGTTAATATATGTAAAGAAATTTGACGACAAATCAATATTTGATGTTAAGTGTGTGAAAGTTGAGATAACAGATTTGTGTACCAAAATAGTTCTATATGCAAGACCTATGTCACGGTGTACATAAATGTGCTAAGTATCGAGCTACTTGATCCGCATTAGGGTATTTGTAATTAATAGAATGCGACTCACACCATCGCTTCCATCTGCGCCACGCTGGTCTGTAGGTATTAATTGTGGAGCCTCTCCAGCTTGACATTAGGAGTTTTTGTTCTTGATCTGTCCAGTCCGTTAAAATATCTGGCCACCCGAAATCAGCCATGCCTCCAAGTGTAGGTCTTTCACTTGCGGCGGATGCGTCCCTGTTTTGGTGTCTGTCAAAGTGCGGACTAGATCTGGAATCAGAAAAGTCGCGCTCGCCGTTGAACATCTGCCTGCCAAAATACCTTGTTCCACTTCGGGGCAATCAATATGTAGTCTCCGCTGGCTTGGTTTAGGTGTATGAGAACCCTGGGAATCAGATTTGGTGGCGGAAACAACCAAGCTAGGTCGTAGTGCCACTGATGACAAAATGCATTGTGGTGTTGTGCTTCCTGATCGTCCACGTCCAATGATGCGTACCTTGGTACTATGTGAGCTGTTCTCGATGCGAAGAGGTCTATCTCCGGTGTGCCCCACATTTGAAAGATTTGTGTCGTTGCTGTCTTCGTGAGGTGCCACTCTGGGCAAGCCTTCTGCCGAGAAAGAGCATCCACCTCCGCATTGAATCTGCTCGGAAAATAATGTGCTGTCAGATGAATGATCTGCTTGTCTAGAACAGCAAGTAGTTGTCGGGTTTGTTGGAGCAGTTTTTTGGATTTTGTGCCACCCCCTCCTTGTTTATATACGAGACTACTGTCCGATTGTCGGTTTGCAGCAGTATCTGTACATTTTGGAGTTGCTGTTGATTCTGATGTATAGCTGCGTAAACAGCGAACATCTCTTTTTTGTTGGCATGCCATGTCCTTTGTGAATTTTTCCAGGTTCCCACAACATTTATATCGCTGAGTTGTGCCCCCCATCCGATGTCTGATGCGTCTGTAGTCAATAGATGTGTCACCGAACTCAAATGGATCGGCATCGACTTTCCTATAGCTTGACACCACCACTCCATCTCTGACAGAGCTGGTTGAGGGATAGGTATCAACCGATACGGATGTTTCACAGACAGCTGTCGACTGTAGTATTGCAGAGTGCGACAGTGAAGGCGACCTCTCGGAGTCACGAACGTTGCAAAGTTAAGTCTCCACATTAGAGTTTGGTACTGTTTGAGGGACCACTTGTCTGGAGCTGTTGGTGAAGTGCATTGCGTAGCGTTAGGCACTTCGGCTCTGACAGGGACTTTGCGTTGCGTTTTGTGTCCCATGTTATGCCGAGAAACTCGAGGATTTGCGTCGGAGCCAGAACAGACTTTTCGAAGTTGTTTGTTCAGCCCAGTAAATGCAGAATCTTTATCGTGAATGCGATGTTGTCTTCCAACTGCGATTTTGACTGGTTTGCTAGAAGGAAATCGTCCAAGTAGTTATACGACGCACCTGATGTTGTGACTCCTCAGGAATTCCGCCACTCAATTGGTTATTGAGGCAAACGTTCTGGGTGCCGATGAAAGGCCGAACGGCAAACATGTCATTTGAAGTAGCTGATGTTGATGTAAATCTTGATGATAATTTAACCTCAGGAACCTGCGATGCTGCTGTGCGATGGCCAGGTGAAAATATGCTTGGCTCAGATCTAGTTTGGCCATCCAATCTTGTTGTTGCAAAAAATTTGGAGCACAGAAGTGACTGAATAGTTGAATGGTTTGGCTACTACAAACTGGTTCAGTTGCTTCAGATTGAAGATAGGACGGAAGGTCTGATCTGACTTCGGTACCAAAAAGAACGTGGAAATGTAGCTGGGCGTCCGTTCTGCAGGTTCTAGTACATCTGACTCTAACAAGGTTTGAATCTGTATGGTCATATTGGGAGATGTTTTGGTTCTGTAACATTTGAGAACCGTGTGACTCGGAAATATTAGGGGCGGTTTCAGTATGAAGGGTATGCGTGCACCGTTTAACAGCCGTTTAAATATTTTGTCTGGCGCACCTAGATTGCTCCAAGCATACTGAAATTGCTTTAGACAACCGCCTTGAAAAGTCCGACAGTCATTCGCGCCGCTTGTCTTTAGTGAAAGCCTGTGATTGCGATTTCTTTCCCCTAGGTTTGGCTCGATGGTTACTTGTTCGGTTTTTGTTATGTTGCGAAGCGTGTGAGCCATGTTTTTGTCTTTTATTGAAGTTGTCTCGAAAAAAAAAAATTATCATCAGCTTGCTTACTAGTCGACGGTTTTTGATTTTGATAAAAATTATCTTTAGAATAAGTTTGAGGTACCTACTGATTTTGTTGATACAGTTAAGCAACATAGCCTCACGACATATATTTATTAAATCGGCTCTACGATCGCACACTATTTGTAACAAGTCATTGGTAACCGTACTATACGCGGATTCTTTCGAAAATAATGTCTCCACTTTTTCGAATAACGTGTTGGGTGTCAACGTTTCTCTAGATTCATTTGACCAATCCACCAATGATTGTAATGTTTTATGCAACTTTTTGAGAAAAGCATTAGTTAATCCAGCAAAATATCGTTCTAATAAATGTGAGCGTGAATCTTCTTTAAACATTTCACGAATCTAAAACTGAAATACTTTTTACCAAACTTTTAAATGAAATTAATAGGTAGAATTATTTCGCGAAGTTTTAAATAATGCTAATAACTAAACGGCGCGAAAAACGACGCCTATAATGACGGTAAATCGGGCCATCACCCGATGCGCGCTTATAATACTAGTACCAACGGTAAGTATAGAGGCCGCCACCAGTGGAGAGGCAAAGGAAATGCTGACAACAGGCTGAAAAACAGGTGCTTGACTCAAGATGGATTCCGGATATTGATACAAAACAAATAATAAAAACATTTTACAAAAAAAATAGCCGACTTCTAATTTTAAATTTACTTTTAATTTCGGTGGTCGGTGTCTTTGGTTTTGAGTTTTCGTTTTTTGCCACCGACTTCCGAAATTTAAAGTTATTTTCCGCTTTTGTAGTGATTTTTTTGGAAGTCAGTTGATTTTTTTTGTAAAAAGATTTTTTCTAATACTTTGAAACACTTTAACACTTTTAAAAATTACTTAATCTTAAATTAACCATTTAATAGAATCTAAATTTTATTTTATAAATAAACAATTACTTAATTTCGTAAATAAATATGAACGAATAATATGAACTATATTAAGGCTTGTGCAGACCAGTGCGACACGCGACGCGACACAAAGGCACCGCTCGTCGCGCGACGAGTGGAGCCTTTGTGTCGCGTCGCGTGTCGCGCTGGTCTGCACAAGCCTTTAACGACCGCGGAAAACCCATACCGTCAGTCAGTAGGTGGTAGTATGGTGGACATATCACTTTGCGTCGCAGCACGCACACACCCACGCACGTGTCCGATATTAACATATTCCAGAAATTATACGTCGACTATCACATTTTGATCGGCATATTATTTTAAGTACTTTGCTTGTTTTTGAAGAACATAAAAATTTTGCATGCCTGGCAATAAATAAAATACCGGTGTACTTGTGTTCGTAATTCTTATCCTAAACGGCTTGACTGATTTAGATGTTTTTTTTTAAATTCTTTTTGTGTGATTTGGATGGTTCTTAGCTATAGTTGGACCTGGGTGGCGCTTTTATCGCAAGACAACGTCTGCCTGCCGGGTCCGCTAGTTATATTTTGACTGTTGGTTTCATAGTTTTTGTTTTAAGTGAAAACTTCTTTTTGGTAGGGGAAAAACTTATGGGTTCGCGTCACCGACATGCCCGCGCCAATATGCTGTAGTAGCAATAAGTGAAGTATTTTTGGAACGAAGTGCTTTAACGCTACTGAAGACATCTTTAAGTCAAAATAAATATCCAAGATGGTGGCTGCAAACATTTTCAAATTTTTCGCCATTGGTGTCGTTTTCATAGTTTTAGAGGGTAGGTACTAAAGCCGATAGTGAGGTCAAAATGTAAATCCAAGATGGCTACTACGAAAATTTTCAAATTTTTCGTCATGGGTGTATTTTTCAAGTGAAAAATTCCATATAAAACACGTCGAGGCTGCCCCCGTGCGCGCCTCCGGCTCTAAAAAATATTCACGGGGTAGGGCAAACAAGTACCACGTGGAGTCGCGATTGTCAAATTCGATCTTAGTTATAATAAAATTATTTTTATATTTAGAGTCTTTTTTTGCAGAATAGCTTTAAGATTCTCATGGCCAAAAGTAAGGAATTTAAGTACCTAATCGTTTAGTTAGTTTAGTTTGGTGTACAAGAGACGGCACCACTACTCGTATTTATCTAAACTCTGTCGATTAAATTTTGTGCACGGACTCTTAATGGGCCGTACACAAAATCGACTGATTTTGATCAATTTTGTTCATTGATTGTAGGAAAGGGATAAAGAATTTAAACAAAACTACATATTTGTGATTTGAAAAGTCGAGTTCTTTGTTTTGCATGTGGCTGAAAGGGATTTTTCAAATAAACTAAGTAGGTATCTACTATTCATGGAAAATCACAAATATTCGCAACAAGTTTTCCGAAAAATGACGCGAGACTGACGTTTGATCATTTTGTTACCTACAAGAAACTACATTTGATTTTTTTTGCAATACCTACAACTGCTTTTCCTATTCACACATTGGCAGAATGGTCGACATCGACTTTGCTTGCCATAACAAAAAATTGAATAGACTACATTTGATTTTGAAAATGTTAAAATATCATCAACATCATTATACGGTCTACTTACATGACATGGCTGAAACACTTTTTTCAACTTCCCTAAAAAATATAGCAGAAAAAGAATGTTGAAAAAACCTATTTCTTTTTTAAACTCTCTAATGTATTTTTTCCTATTATTTAGCAAACCATATCAAGAAATTTAAAAATCAGATAGATAAAAAAAATCTAATTTTTATTTTATTATTATACAATATCTAAATAAATCTGTAAATCAAAGGCGAAATATACCACTTGACCGTTAGTAGTTAGTAGTGATGTACTGGATATCCGTATCCGTATGACCGTATCAGCGGATATCCGAGGGAGAAAAAGGATCTGTATCCGTATCCGTTACTTTTTGTTGGATCTTGAACGGATCTTTTATATTAATACATTTAATTACGTATATGAAATTTTAAAGATATATAGCAATGAAATACCTACTGTTAACTTCAATCCAAATTAGTAAAAATTAAATATTTAGGTATTATAATTCAAGTAGAGTAAGTAGTAGTAAGTACTAGTTACGATGAGGATCATAAATAATTCCTGCTGAACCTGAAGAAAGTTGAAATCCATATCCGTATCCGTATTCGCGGATCTAGACCCTTATAATCCGTATCCGTATCCGCGGATCACATTTTTTAACGATCCGGCACATCACTAGTAGGTAGTTAGTAGAAGTATTGAGATAGGCAACTTCATTTCCCGCTTTAGCAGACCTTTCTTTCTACCCTGTAGTCTGTCTCTTTCGCACACACCTCCCTTTCTACCAAGCGCGCGAGATAGCTGGTGATCCGAGCCATTCCGAGCCTGCTCGTCATTGGCGTGATATTTCCAGCGCAGTTCACTCGTGCTAAGAAATAATATAATAATTATTATTTTATTTATTAAATTCAGTGATTCCAAGGAAGAACTCACGTAAGTGCACAAGTGATTTTATAAAACGATGTTATCGTTCGTTTTTATGTTTTAAAAACCTTGTTAATTTTCTACCCTCAGTGACATTTACATTCTGAATTTATTTGTATGAATTCCTTTTAGAGATCGTATCTTAGATTTTATTATTTCCTTTTAAACTAATGTAAACCCAGGAGCGCTAAACATGGGGTCTGATGACCAAGTTAATCCAGTTACTACCGCGGGCGGATCGGGTACAAAACCACAGAAATATAAATCACGTTTACGTGAACGGCAATCATCCTTATCGAGTAGCAGTAGTAGTAGCAGTTCGACATCATCATCTAGCTCCTCAAATCAAGGTTCTAAGAAGAGGAATTCTAAGCGCCGTCGACGACGTCAGTCTAAAAAACGTAGGCGCGACCGTCATCTTATTGAAAAATTATCAAAAGATGTAGACAACTTAAAAAAAACCGTTCAGAGTTATGAATACCCTCCTATTAATAATTATAATAGTGATAATGTTTCCATTGTAAGCCGAGATGTGGATAGCGCGCTTTATAATGAATATTGCGCCTCGCAGGCGTCACCAATACGGAATGAGAATCCGGTAGTTGTACCGGATTTATCTTTAAAATTTGATATCGAAACAAAATTAAAGGATCCCGCGGTTCCAAAAACTCCAGCAGATTTTTTAAATATGTTAGACGAAGTTCAGCGTTTTGGAAAAAAACACATGGACTGATATTCGATACGCAGAAACACAAAAACTATTATAACCATTCACCGGGATTTACGAAAATGGAATCAAACGAGGAGGTAAAGGCGCATGATAATTAGTGATGTGCCGGATCGTTATAAAATGTGATCCGCGAATACGGATACGGATACGGATCTCAACTTTCTTCAGGTTCAGCAGGAATTATTTATGATCCTCATCCTAACTGACTTTTGGGGGACAAAGCTGCCAAGTTACTCTTTTTGAAATACAATTCACCATTACTCCATATTAATTATGACGTATATTTTTTTAAGTTCATGAAAACAACATATTTTTAATTGATGTGTGCTATACTAATTGAAATAATTATGTGATATAACTCACATAATTATTTCAATTATTAGAGGTTTGATCTCACTGCAAAAATAGTTTAATTACTACCTTATAACTTAATTTACTGGTACTTACTCTACTTGAATTATAATAAATATGATAGAAAAAAATATTTAGGTACTAATTTGGATGGAAGTTAACAGTATTACATTGCTACATATCTTTAAAATTTCATATACGTAATTAAATGTATTAATATAAAAGATCCGTTCAAGATCCGCCAAAAAGTACCGGATACGGATACAGATCTTTTTCTCACTCAGATATCCGCGGATATGGATACGGTTATCCGGCATATCACTAATGATAATATACGCCTCTATTCCGATAAATCTTATGTAGCTATTACATTTGGTATTTTGAAGCAAAAAGAGGTTTTAATAAGTAGTTTACGTAACTTAATTGCATGGTCTCAAACGCCAGATGCTCCCTTACTGATTTAAAAAATAAAATCGAAGAAATTTTTCTAAAAGGTGAATTCCAGAAAGTTTCTCAAGACCTCTTAAATGGCTTGCGGCCACAGACCAGACAATAGAAATGAAAAGGGATGGTATCCTTATGTACATTAGAGACCCTTTGGTAAAAACGGCTGTAATTAAAATCCCTCCTTCAAATACACACATTTTCAATTCGGAAGCTCTCATATCGGCCCTCGAAAAAGCAGGCGGTGTCAGGAAAGCGTTCTGGCCAGTAAACAGGCCTAGCAGCGGGAATGCTTCGCGAGCAAAACCCAATAATTCTGCTACACGTTTCCCCTCGCAGGGGCACGCACGTAATATTGGGCCATCGCATGGTCACGGTCACCCAAACTACACTGGCCTGCAAAACTAAGTACTACACTTTTAATTTTTTTTTTTTTCTAAACTGTAGAAGTTAGAGATTTAAAATAAAAAACGTTTTATAGCAATTTTGATCAGGTTTCTTTGAAACTATATTAAAGTATACATTAGTAACATTTTTGAATCTAAAACAAGATAAAACAATAAAAATGGCAATTTTTAGCTTAGTGTCATAAAACTCAATTAACATTTACAAGATTGTTTTACATGTTATTTATTTTTTAATAACTGGTATTGCCTCCTCGGGCTCTGCTTACAGCTTCGAGTCGATTTTGGCATGCTGAACACGAGGTTTCGGAGCCGATGTTGGGGAATATTCTCCCATTCTTCTATCAGGGCCTGTTTTAGTGCCCTGAGGGTGCTTGGTGGTGGTCTGCGGCTTCTGACTAACCTCCCTAGCTCATCCCAGGCGTGCTCAATTGGGTTGAGATCAGGACTTCTTGATGGCCAAGCCATCACGCTGCTACCAACCTCCTGAATATACTCTTGCACGACCCGAGCCGTGTGTGGCCGGGCATTATCATGCATTAGCATCGATCCACCACCCATATTTACTAAATACGGCCCTGCATACTCATTGAGGATCTCCTGGGCATATCTTTCCCCAGTCAGAGTGCCATTTTCTATGGCCACTAACTCTGTACGACCTTCTGAAGATATGCCAGCCCATACATGTACACTGCCTCCACCGTACTGGACTCTTTCTGAGAAGCAGGCTTGAAGGTATCGCTCACCAGGTCGCCTGTAGACACTTCGCCTTCCATCAGAAGTGTAAAGTGAGAATCGAGACTCATCTGTAAACAAAATTCTTGACCATTCTTCTTGATCCCACTGTATGTGTTCACGGGCGTATCGCAGTCTCGATACTCGATGCTCTCTCTCTAGTTTGGGGCCACTGGCTGGTCTTCGGGGTTTCAGGTTTGCTTCAGCCAGTCTTCTTCTCACTGTACTGTCACTAATGTAGTCCCTTCGGGTCTGAAGAAGCTGTTGCTGGACTTCAACTGCATTTAGGTGGCGATTTCTCAACACAGTGGAAACAATATAACGGTCTTCTCGGGCACTAGTACACCTGGGTCTGCCATTACCAGGACTCCTCAAATGGTTTTCAGTCTCTTCGTACCTTCGCTTCACCTTCTGGACCGTTCGTAACGTCACACCCACCATTCTTGCAGTACGATGCATACTGATGCCTAGTTCCAGAAAAGTCATGATCCTAGCACATTCTTCAGGTGAAAGAGGCATGATAAATAAGTTTATGTGCTGTTGTCTAACTTAGCTTTTGTAACAAGACTCATCGACCAAGAAAAAAATTGAAAACAAAAATGGAAACAAAAAATGAATGGTAAAATTGTAATTCGAAAAGGATTATTTTTGATTTTAAAGTTTTTTTCAGCCATTTCTTATAATAAGTTTACCGACTATGAAGTTTTTATGTACAAAATTAAATTATTTATCGAATCCTTTTTGTTTCGAAAGTATATCTTGTGTACTTAAAAAGTTATTCAAATAACTTCTCCCGCTCCGGGTGGAGCGGGAGGGCGTGTCAGACTCTTACTGACTAAAACCCACCCGTGTTCCTTCGCCGTCCCACGTACTCACACTCAGCCCTCGCAGGGTAATTATCAAGGCTACCATTACAACACGAAAGCACAAAACAATGCTGGCCCAGAGCAACGCACTGGTATCTTTAGAGATACCAGAAATAATAATTTAAAATAAGTAATTGAATAATCATTTTCGATCTCGCGGATCGCGATACTCACAAAGAGGTCAGAAACGCCGCTCGTTGCCTTCGGGCTACAGAGGCAACAAAAGGCAGAAACAATGACTCTCAACCTTTCCTAGCCGTACAGTTAGCACATTTTGTCAAACAGTGGAAGCAAAGGGAGCTCCATCCTTTATATTACAGATAATAACGGAGTATTGCATACCTTTTCGGCAAATTCCTCCCTTGGTAACACCGGACCTAAAAGGCGACCGCAATCGCACTTTAGAGTCAGAGGAGATGTCTATACTCATTCGGCAAATTAAACATCAAGGCGTGTTGAAGGTAGCACCTCTCGCTCCGAGCTTTGTGTCCTCCCTGTTCTTGGTACCAAAAAGAGATGGATCATACCGACCTGTACTTAACCTACAGTTGCTCAACCTCTACGTGCTAACAGAACGTTTTCGATTAATAAACATGTTACGAGTCCCAGACTTTCTCCAAACTCAGGATTGGATGTGCAAGGTCAACCTTTTGCAAGCATACTCCAATCTTCATATAGCAGAATCACACAGGCGATTTTTACGTCTCCTTTACAAAGACGAAATATTAGAAATGACATGCCTTCCGTTCGGGCTAAGTACGGCCCCGAAAGTTTTCGCTTGTCTTCCAAATTGGATTGCACAAATTCTCCGAGAAAAAGGTCTGAGAATAATAGTGTATTTAGACGATTTTTTGCTAACACATCAAGATCCAAAGATATTAGTCCAGCAGATGGACCTGCTATTGGAGACGCTAGAATTCCTCGGATTCCAAGTGAATTACGGGAAGTCTGTCCTTGTTCTGCTAAAGTCTGTAACATATCTCGGAATTGTTTGGCATCCTTGGACAAATTACAAACAACTACCAGCAGAAAAGTCATCTGTCGTAATCAAAAAAACCGGCCAAGTGCATGTCGGACCACGCACAATGTAGGGTTCCGTAGTTGGGATGAATTTATCCCATGAACAAATTTAACTTTGTAGTTGAAAAAAAAATCTTTCATACAGAATGAATGGGAGAACATGTTTTTACAACCGCAAATCTAAGTTGGTCGATTATTACTCGTTAACTTGTAAAGCGTACTCAGCTGTGATAGTTTTCCTTTTAAATTCGTTATATAAGCTACTGCCGTGAATTTTTTCACATACCTAAAACCAACCATTTAGCTGGCAGGGGGGGGGGGACACTTGACTCTAACAAAATTTTGCACTTTAAAGCTTAATATTTCGCAAACGAATCTCTGAATTCAAAAATAGTTTTAACACACTCACAATGTTTTTAAAAGACCTTTTCAACGATACCCCAAACCAAGGGATAGAAAAAAAAAAAAAACATCCCCACTTTACGTGTAGGGGAAGAACCCAAAAAAAAAAAATTTCATAATTTTATTTTACCACTTTGTCGGCATGATTAATATGTATATCCATGTCAAATTACAACTTTCTAGTACTGACAGTCTTGGAGGTAGACTGCGGACAGACAGACAGACGGACATGACGAAACTATAAGGGTTCCTTGTTTACTACGGAACCCTAAAAGTCACACATGTCCTGAAAACAGGCAAAATGTCCGTAAAAGAACTACAAAGCCTGGTAGGTTTACTGAATTTTGCAAGCTTTGCGGTCCCCCGAGGCAGATTAAATCACCGGTTTACTCTGAAGTTCTTAAACTCCCTGCCCCAATCAGATACGTGCTACCTCGCTCGGTGTTAGACGAGATGCAATGGTGGTTTCAACATTGCCATCTTTATTCCCCACTTCATATTCCACCTCCGACACATTATCGACTTTCATAGACTTAGGGATTTCAATTTGCAAGTGCCGGATTTTTTACTAGATATTGCTTCTATTAGTTATTACTATATACAAAAATGACACCCGAGTTAATTCTGCACAAAAACGAAGGAATTTTATATTTTTTTCGAAAAATTTGTATGAAGCTAGTATGAATTATCTCTTAAACGGCAAGGAAAACCGTAATATCCTTACAGGTTAGGATTATAGTACTAATATTTATGATTTTTTGTCATACTCCACTCGCTGCTGATTTTCTTTTTTACCATCAAAATATTTTTATTTATTTTTACATATGCAACGGTTCCTTTTAATGTTTAAGTTGAGGAACACAGACTTTTAACAACACATAACATAAAATAACATTACACCTATATCCCCGAAGGAGTAGGCAGAGGTTTATAGTACACCCACACTTAGACAACTATGTGTGAGCTCGTTATTTATCAACACAAAATGAGTTTAAAACTTTGCATACAACCAAAATACCAAATAACAAAACCACTTCTAATGAGTCTGAAAACAAGTGATTAAGTAATTACAATGATTTAGTCTTCTAATAAGTCTGAATAGGTGATTAAATGATTGCAATATCGCCCAACAATGCCAAGCATGGACTACATTCACCTTTTTCTGATAAGTAAACTTATTTGTTGATTACTTGTGCTATCTATGAGTTCTAAGAAATGTTTTTAACGATTAAAAATGTTCATTAGAATATAATAGAATAGAATATTCTTTATTATGTACACCATGGAGTGGCGATCGCGTACCGGAAGACGTAGCGTTGGAAGGTCTCCCACAAGATGGACCGATGACCTTGTGAAGGCCGCAGGAATCCGCTGGATGGACCCATTAACGTAAATTAGTTGAAATCACCGACTTTTTGTTAATATCAAAATTGTCCTTGTTACAGAATTTGATCTGAAAACGAATCTATATATTAACTACAAAATGTACAAACAACGATCGACTGTTTTACGAGTATGTGTGTGGGTGAGCCTGCTGGCGGTATGTTGGGGGCAGCGGGCGGAACAACTCCTGGCGCAGAACCCCTGCTCCAGTAAGACGACTTGCAGCGACTGCATTCGCACTGCCAGCTGTGCTTGGTGCTACGCGCCAGAGTTCAATGGCCCAAGATGCTTCAACCCTGCCATGGAGAGGGACGGAACCGCAGGATGCGATGAACAATTCATCTTCAATCCGGACAACGAGCGCTTTGTCGATCCCAAAGACAATATTGAGCTGAGTAGAGGTAACAGATATAGTCAACAATTGGAACTGACCTAATGATTCTCCCTTTTTCCAAGCAAGTTGGTGACATGCGGTACTTTTGCTTTTTAGCTAATTCCGGAATGGGTATGGCCGTAGGTTCATCATCATTCGAAGAATCTTATAGCTCGAAGGGAAGCAGCTTATCAGGGTCAGGGTCCTCATCAGCAGCGGCCGGAGGTGCCGCTGGTGGCCAGAACTTAGTACAGATGAAACCACAGAAAGTGAAACTCAACTTAAGAATGAGTAAGTAAATTGTTTTTATACCGTTCTCTGTGGGAAGTTAAGTAATCATCAGTCATAACTCAACTAGTTATGATACTTAAACAGTTCGCGTTCAATATCATCGCCGAGTTGTAAGGATTAATTAATATTATAATTATCTATGACACAATGTCCTGATGAATTTAACTTGTTATGGTAATCCTACATGTAATTATATTTTTTTTACAGATCAAATGCATAAGCTCACATTTGCTTACTCCAGGGCTCAAGATTATCCCGTCGACTTATACTATCTTATGGACCTCAGTAGTTCTATGGAGAACGACAAAGAGAAGCTGAGTACCCTGGGAATGTTGCTCTCTGAAACCATGAGGAACATGACTTCCATGTTCAGAATCGGTTTCGGCTCATTTGTAGATAAACTAGTCATGCCTTACGTGTCTACTGTGCCCAAGAAGTAAGTATAATGAAAGATTTTATGAAATAGATGACTTGGAATTGGTACTGGTTGAGATACTGAATTAATGTTGTTTTTTTTTTAGTTTGATATCGCCCTGTCCAGGCGGCTGTGCTGCGCCTTATGGATACAAAAATCAGATGTCGCTCAGCACTGATACTAGTTTCTTCGTGGTAAGTTGTCATCATCATAATAAGTATCCCATAAACACAGTCTACTAATAATTGACCTGGAAAAGACAACTAAAATTGCAATACATTGACGCTTTTTACAACATAAAGGAATAAAGCAGTTGAAGCGGTATTCTTAATCGGGGATCATAAGGTCGAGTTTAAGAGAACCCATTCTGGAAATCCTTTTAATTTTCTTGAAATAAAACGCGTACTGCATGGTATTTAGTACTACGAGTACAATGTTACTTAATTCATGAGTATTTGACTGTCTGTTTCTCGTCCCACAGGAAGCGGTAGCTAAAGCAGACATATCAGGTAATGTGGACTCCTCCGAAGGAGGCTTCGACGCAATCATGCAAGCGGTTGTGTGCAAGCAACAGATAGGCTGGCGCCCCCAGGCCAGAAGACTTCTCGTCTTCTCAACGGATGCTGGTTTCCATTACGCTGGAGACGGAAAGGTATTATTATTATTATTTTGAGAGGATATATGTAGATATAGTCGATTGCAACTCGTAGAACTCTTTAAAAACACCCTAAAATTAGGTCTGTTTTTTTTTTTTACTGAACTCTGTCTGTCTATAAACCTCCCTAAAAGAAAATAGGGTTTGGTCAATGCAGTGCATTTCGGAAGCATATTGTCATCATGGAGATCAAGATATTTGAAGGCTTGTGCAGACCAGCGCGACACGCGACGCGACACAAAGACACCGCTCGTCGCGCGACGAGCGGTGCCTTTGTGTCGCGTCGCGTGTCGCGCTGGTCTGAACAAGCCTTTACTGTAAAAGTTGCCATTACAGATGGGGCGACATAATTGCATTCGCATTTTATTTTTATGTTTTGCATACTAATGCTTTTAATAAAACTGTTTGTTCAATTGCAGCTCGGTGGTATCGTTCAACCTAACGATGGCGAATGCCACATGAGTGACGACACCTACACACACTCGACGTTGCAGGATTACCCCAGTATTTCACAGATTAATCATACGGTTTGTCTTTGGTTTTAAATTGGTTCTAGTTTTTTCTATGACCTTTGATTGATCTTATTTTAATGAAAGAGAGACTTATTCCTTATTTAGGTATAATAAACCTAAATACTTTGGGTAAATTATTACAGTCATGTCATCGTTAGTTATAAATCAAACGATTTTGTCAAATTGGCTATTATTGAAATTTGTCGAGTGACACTAATATTTTAGCGATTGGTATCGTCCAATGGTAATATTTTTTCCACGTGTTTGGTACCAGAACGATACTAAGACCCATGTGCACTTCAAATCACTAAATACGTTTAGGGTAAAACGTTTATAACCAACTTCAAAAAAGGTGGAGCTTCTCAATTCGGTTGTATTTTTTAAATGTTTGTTACCTCAGAACTCCGTCATCATAAATCGATTTTAATCATTATTTCTTGTTTGAAAGATTATCCTCCTGAAGTAGTCCCATACAAAGGTCAAGTTCTGATGAGTGGTTTTTTAGTTAGCTTCAATAATACGTAATTAATCCACTTTGTGTATGTTGATGGCGTTCGTTAGTATAAGTTTCTTTCACTATTGTTTACATAGCAAGTAGTGGTATATAAGAATTTGTGTGGGATAGGTACCACAACTAAAAAGTGAAAAAGAAAAAATAAAAATAAAAATAGTCTTAAAAAAAAAAAAAACACTACAAAGTGAAAAACAGGGTGGCAGGGACATCGACTCGAAAACTGTTACCATGGATTCAGTACATGATTCTGAACCCACCTTTTTTTTTTTTTTTTTTTGGGTGGGAAATTATCAAGTAACTTCTCCCGCTCTGGGTGGAGCGGGAAGGCGTGTCAGACTCTTACTGACTAAAACCCACCCATGTTCCTTCGGTTGCCCTGTTGCCGGGGGCCACGATTTCCCTATCGGTTTTCTTCGAACCCCCGGCAGGCATTGGCCCTAACGGACCCCGTCAATTCTGCTGACATCTCTTTGAGGCGCGCGTGGAACACAACGCGCCGTCGACCCGGGCTTCGTCCTTATCGGACGGCGAGCTACCCATTGCTCACCGTCCGCAAGCCCGCGCCTACGGTGGCCAGAAATCGGCTCGCGATTCCCGCCCCGGGCGTCTCCTCCTGCGGCGGTTAGGGGCGTGAGGGCGCGAAATTTGCCTCTCCCTCACGCGTTCCGCCTCCTCCTGCGCGAGCATTACCGCTTCGCAGAAGGAGGTGACGGCCTCCCATTTCCTCTCGCTCCGTACCATGGCCTGAACCAGGGCCGGACGCGAGAGATCACCGCCGCCGTTCGCCTCTACGAGGACACGGCGTTGCTCCGCCCGAGCCGGGCAGACCTCCACCGTATGCTCCACCGTGCCGTATGCTCCACCGTGATTCTGAACCCACCTGCGTTGAAATTATTCGTCGGTTATTTTTTTTTTAACTGCTGTTTCATAGAAAAGTACAATACCTATGCGGGTAAAATGTATGGAAAAGCAGTTTATAAAAAAACCGATATAAATTTTCAACGCTGGGGGTTCAGAAACATGTAGGTATTGAATTAGACTGAATTCATGGCGTCGATACCAGTGTCCCTGCCACTCTGTATAAGTTATTTTTCACTTTGTAGTGTTTTTTTTTTAAACATTATTCTGTCTGCAATCTTCAAACGATTTACAGAAATAGATATGTTTAGTGTATTTGGTCATTTATGTTGCAAGCGCGACTTAAATGGACCCCAAGCTATCTAGACACGCGGGAGCGTGTCGAGCCAAGTTTCAAGGCAAGACACGGCTGCAGAGTGTTATATTACACGAACCATTTGGAGCCACTTTTGACCCCTTAATAACTCAAAATCAATGTGACATTAGCACATGAAATTTGGTTTATTTATTAAAACCCCTTAGATTAACGAGAATTCCAAATTTCATAAATAAAGCTCAAACGGTTATTGAGATATTAACGTCTAAAAATCGGCATTTTTATCAACTACATTGGATATCAAAAATCTTTAATCCACTTCCGGATGACCTAGAAAGTTGAAAGGAGATTTCTCGAAAGCAGGCCCACGGTATGGTACCGTGTCAAAGCTTATTTATCAAAAATTATGTCGTATTTTTTTCAAGTTAAGTCGTTTTTTATCAAAATTTATTTCTGCTAGCATCAGAGAACCTATTATATATTTATTTTGTTGATAATTATTTAAAGTACTACATCCGCCATTCAATCCTAACCTGAATGTTGCCAGATGACAGACTATTCCAATAAAATAATTTGTAATCGATTGAAAATATCGATTCTAACCCACATGGAGTACGTGGAGTATCCACTACACGAGTATGTTTCAAATGCTATTTATTATACTCAAATACTGTAAAATTATGATTTTACAATAACTAAAATATTATCTGGTCTGAATATACTCAAAAACTTAAAAGTGTTTCGAGACAATAATGTTATTTTATAAACTAATCACCAGTGATCGGAGTAGGTAGATTGATTTGGGGTCAATGAACTGGCACGTATATATTAGTATGGATATGCCTCCGGGATTCCGGGATTTTGAAATTATTAAGATTTTTTTAAGGAATTTCAAATGTTGTGATGTGTAAAATAAAGAATACATCAATATGAATAAGAAATGTTTAACCC
Organism: Agrochola litura; assembly: GCA_949152395.1. Lineage (NCBI taxonomy): Eukaryota > Metazoa > Arthropoda > Insecta > Lepidoptera > Noctuidae > Agrochola > Agrochola litura. Next base: position 13,850,732 of record OX424502.1, read on the forward strand.
TTTTGCTGTCTTTTTAATAGTATATAGGTGATAGGACTCCAAGAAAAGGATAGGTATACTATAAATAATATAATAATTTAATTTAAATGTTTATCAATCGCGTTCTATAAATTTCTAATGTAGTAATTTAAAAATCCTTATTAAACAATATTTGATTAAATCCCGTAAGTACCAAAATGAAATCCCGGAAAAAAGGCTTATGATTTCTATGACTATTCATGATGCGAGTACCTACGTTAAATCAATCTACCTACTCCGATCACTGCTAATCACCCAATCGATTTCGTCAATCGATTAAAATAATTAAACCTGGTAACATTGACACCATGCATAATGTCAAACTGTCAAAAAAATATCTGTCAGATCAATGGCATTGTTGGCTGATTGTTTTACGTTGATTTGAATTTATTTTTCCGTATTTACTTTATAGTTAAATAACGTTACGATTTAATGCTGTTAATTTAAATTGAAGCCAGACGAACTATTGCTTATCTTTCCATGGCCCTGGGTAAGTTTAATAAGTTCTTTAAATATTTGTTATAAACACCCGTTCACCTTTCATTATTTTAGCGTATTGTATAACCTCATTGATTTTAGCAGCCTATTTAGAGATGGTTTGTAACAGGTTAAACACGATATCTGTTATCACTGTTACTGTTACACAAAAATAACAGATCCAAATATCTGTTATTAAATAACAGCCAGTTATTTTTGTACGAACGATAAATACGTATTTGAATATCTGCTCTATTTCTATTCGTTTTAAGTTTTTTATAATGGTAACTGGTCAGTAACAGGTAACACGACCTAATTTAGAAGTCACAGTTTGTTCTTGTAAGACCACCAACTGTATTTTTAGGGATAATAAATACTAAGTACATCTCTTTTTAGCGTAGTTTAACCGCTTTAGTAAGAGTGAGAAGTAAACATATTTCAAAGTAAATAATAGGTGTTTCTCTTTTTAGCAAGGGTCATTATTTAATGAGGAAGAGAGAGAAATTGATAACCTTACAATATATCTTCTTTTGTGTGAGTGTGTATGTAAGTAACAGCCGTAGTAACAGTCCTTGTGGGGATTGTTATAATGAATTAACAGTAACAGCCGCGGTTACAGTTTTGAGGGTCTGTTATTTAAGTAACAGATAAGTAAAATTTTTAGGAACAATTGTTATTTGTTATTTTTAAATATCTGTTATTTCTACCTGTTACCATAAATACGCCTCACTCCTAAGCCTATTAGTAGAAGGCCTATGTTCAGTCAGGGGTACGTCGCGCGTCGTCAGCTGTAAATGTCTATAGTATGATGTAATTATATTACATGTATGACGATGACATGTTATTGCAAGACTTGACATTATTGATTATACAATATGTAACTGAATTAATGCACATTATGAAAGTAGTTTGTTCAGAATTGCATACTGAATCGATTTCTGTCATTTTTAATATACTTAGGTAATTTTTTTATCCCAAAACTAATTAAAACTACGTAAATTACAGTCACACTTCCACAGTACAGTCAAAAGAAACCAAAATAGACGAAGTACCTACTACGCTAGATCCTTATACGTGTGCATCAGTGTGTGTGCGTATATTTGTTATGGGCCCCTTAATTTTCTCCCACAATCAGTACCTATTGCTAATTTAATAAATAAACAATGTTTTATACGTAATAGCAAGAAACTCAGTGTTTGTATTATAATTATAACATAATATTCAAATTGGGGTGTTTAGTGGTGTGCGTTAATTCCGGGACAAGTTGTATATATTATCTATAACTCTATCGCAAGTATTACTTGCTCATGGAAATCTAAGCATATTATGTTTTGCATGTGGCATGTCAATTGCAAGTCACAGAAGTCATCAGGTTAGTGTTTTTAAAATGGCAGAATTACTATGAGTGATATAATTACTAAACAAAAGTAAATAAACAACAATAAGAAGTACTTTCTTACTTTCTAGGTCATACATTTGGATAAAGTTTGTCATGCTTATTGAGAAAGGCTGCTACCAGAGATGTTTATAGGCAAGCAAGTGATGATAAAAACAGAGCCACCCTAGAGTTTAAGAGATTTACCCTTAATAAGTCAAAACAATAATCTGGTTAGGGCCAGAATCAAATCGTGACGTGTGAGCAGCAGGACTTGGTGTACATAATTATTGATAAGTGAGCAAAATAGGACAAATCGTTTAAGAGACCATCATTGCTTATTACTGTTTCGTTGGAAAGCGTACAACTTTTTTTTTTTTTTTTGGGTGGGAAATTATCTAATAACTTCTCCCGCTCTGGGTGGAGCGGGAGGGCGTGTCAGACTCTTACTGACTAAAACCCACCCGTGTTCCTTCCTATGACATGTTGCCGGGGGCCACGATTTCCCTACCGGTTTTCTTCGAACCCCCGGCAGGCATTGGCCCTAGCGGACCCCGTCAATTCTGCTGACATCTCTTTGAGGCGCGCGTGGAACACAACGCGCCGTCGACCCGGGCTTGGTCCTTACCGGACGGCGAGCTACCCATTGCTCACCGTTCGCAAGCCCGCGCCTACGGTGGCCGGAAATCTTCTTGTGATTCCCGACGCCCAGGGCGTCTCCTCCTGCGGCGGTTAGGGGCGCGAGGGCGCGAAATTTGCCTCTCCCTCACGCGCTCCGTCTCCTCCTTCGCGAGCATTACTGCTTCGCAGAAAGAGGTGACGGCCTCCCATTTCCTCTCGCTCCGTAGCATGGCCCGAATCAGGGCCGGACGCGAGAGATCACCGCCGCCGATCGCATCCACGAGGACACGGCGATGCCCTGCCCAAGCCGGGCAGACCTCCACCGTATGCTCCACCGTGTCCTCCGGGCGATCCACACAGTGACGACACCCGGGCGTTTCCTCCCGCTTTATCCTGAACAGGTACCTCCCGAAACAGCCGTGTCCGGTGAGTACCTGCGTCAGGCGGAAGGTGAGGACGCCGTGGCGCCTCTCTAGCCACTCCTCAAAGAGGGGTCTTATCGCCGCAATTGTGGCGTGCCCAGCGCTGGGTTGCGACAATCGCACCCTCCATTCCGCCATGAGATCCCGCCGGAGCTCTGTCCGCTGTGCCGCGACTTCTTGCGGCATCGGAGTTAAGCCCCGGCGTCTCGCCTCCTCGCGGAAAGCGTACACCTACCACCTACTGTACCTACGCTGCTTTCATACCATGACTAAGTTATGAGAATGAAGCTGAAACCGTTTTAAATTCTATGAGAAATAAAATGTTTTTAGTATTTATTGTTGTGTTATTTGTTAGAGTAAACCTTCCTATAGAAGCACTGAAAATGCTGCTACCAATGAGATTATTCATATTTAATTAAGAGAGTTGGCTAAAATAATGTTTATGCCATTAAATGTTTCATATTTAGCGCGCAAGATTATTATTAATTTACCTTTATAAAATTGCAAGTCTGTAAATGCAATAATCGCCATTTTGATGACAGTCGAGGTCGAGGCTAAAAAACATAAAAATTGGGGATTTCGAACATCCAAACTCCACCACAAGGACAGTGACTATTAAAACATTTAATTATTTGACAAATTCATCCATTGTTCAAGTTAAATAAGTAGTGGTAATGAAGTTTTTTATTATCAAAAGTCGAAGTTTCGCGCCAATCGTGCGTGTTTACATTTTAACTTTTCACAATTAACACTCATACACATGTAGATATGATTTAAAATGTGACAAATATGATTAAAAATATTATAAGCAACTAAAAAATGCCCAGATCTTAACTTATTATACGAACACACGTTCAATAACACGTAATATTCATTACTTCTACTCAATTTGTGTTAAAAATCGCCGATAATGTTTTTATTTTTATTGTAATGATGTGCGAAAACGATTATGCCAAACGTTTTTTTTTTTTTTCAATTTTGATTGTCTCGATTAATTTAGGTATAAATGTCGAATGTCTGAAATCTATACTTGAAAATTTAAATAAAATTGTTTCAAGCATTAAATACAATAAGTATTGTTTAAAATCATTATTTTATACTTTTCTAGTGTAATTTTAATCGTTTTTAGAACATTCAATATAAAACGAGTGTCAACAGACAGGACGTGGATAGATAATACCTCATTTATTGAATTTCGCGCCGAATTGTTTCTATTTTTGAATTTAAATTCGGAACGCTGTTCAAAATTATTTTTTAATTTATTGGACAATTTTTTAATGTGGATTTTTATTTTTGATAGTTTGCTACAGATTGCCTAGTATACATTTTTTAGGCAGGCAAGAAAATTTTGTTCGGGAATGATGTTAAATTCTATAAATTAGGTAGGTATTCCGCAAACACTTTTAAATGACGTCTATATTTTTTGTTAGTTGTATGAGTTTGGGCTTTTTTTTTTGAGGTAGTTTCAAAATGAAATTTAAAAAACTGCCCAGGTGTATGTTGGACTACGCACAGTGAAGGGTTCCGTAATTGGGATGAATATTTATGCAAAAATAAGTTTGTATTTCTCGGAAAAACTATAAAAAACAAAGTTAATTCTGCGGTTGTAACCGAAAATAAACTGTATCTCAAAAACTATTGACGTCAAAAGCAAAGTCACTTAGAAACATCTTTAACATTTTAATTGTGAGATCCAACAATACACGCTTTATATGCATAGATTTTTTTCATCTCTCGGTTATATGTAGGTATGGAGAATGCCACCCCCACTATTATGTTTATCGTAATTGCACTACACCATTGTTTAACGGTGCAAAAATACACCTTTTTCAAAATTTTCATCGATAGAGAGTAAAAAGACTCCATGTAAAATGGCTGTATGACATCCGGACGCACGGACAGACGAACTTGACGTAATTAAGTGGTCCGTTTTTTTACGGATTTTGATTATCAAGTTTACAATCGGCATGAAATTGATGTCTATGAGAATTGATCTACAATATTATTATTATTTATTTCATATATCATTTTTTTTTTTTTTCATGCCCTGAATGATGACCTGGACATAGAAAGGGAACGCAGGGCGATGGCTGTCCGAGGTAATATGCTGATCCGCAGATTTGCACGTTGCACGACGCAAGTCAAAATAACCCTTTTCAGAGCATACTGCCAGTCTTTTTACACGTGCAGTCTGCGGGTCAGGTATACGCTGAGGGCATACAACGCCCTGCAGGTCCAGTATAACAATGTATTCAGGATGCTGTTGGGTCTACTACGCTTTTGTAGCGCTTCCGGGATGTTTACCGAGGCCAGGGTTGATGGTTTTCATGCCATTATGCGGAAACGGTGCGCTTCTATTCTCGGTATAATACGTGCTAGCTCCCACAGCATCCTGAGTGTATTGTGTGATAAGTGGGACAGCCCCATGCTGGCTCACTGGATACGACTGCACACGTAGGTGTCAGTCGTTTCAATTTTGTATATTATGTGGTTTTTTACTAACAATAGGTTACAGTAGCGAAGGCTGACGTTATGGAGGAGGGAAGCCGGAGCAGCAAAAAAAAAAAAAAAAAAATTACCATTATGAGCTTCATGCTAATTACTCAAAATAATTACCAATCCCAAACTCATAAAACAGCTACTAATATGTTTTAAAAACCCTATATTCTATAAACAACTACAATCTAAGAAAAGTAAACACGGGAACAATACATTTTATTAAATTTACGACTGCCAGTCACTCATTGATATTTATCGTCAAGGGAAACAACAAAAAATGTTTGAACGAACCATCGCGGCGTTTGTAATTTATAGTCACATCTGGGCGAGCACGTATTTTCAAAACTTAACCTTGAAAAGCATGTTTCTTCACAAAGTAATCTGTCACATTCTAAAACTATGAATGCCGCCATCCTAATAAGATCGTACTAATTATTTTCAAATCTACTCTAAATAAGTAATTTCAGCTTATTAAACTATCTACTCACCCCAATACCTAATTACAACGTACTTTATTTTCACATCCAATAAACTCAAAACACTATGTTAATCACTGTCCTATGACTACAAACAAATATTAATACTACTATTAATACTACAAACAAATATTAATATTACTAGTAATGATAAACTAATGAATTCAATAAATACTGTGAGAAAAAAATGCAAATTAATATGGTTCTAATGCGATTACGTCAAAAAGCAACCACACATTGTCATAAGAATAATGAAATGTTTACGAACTCCGAACTCCTAGCCAGTATTACGAAATTCAACGAAAACTACCGAATCAAATGCGTGTGCCAGAAAGAGGTGGTGCAATAGCAATAATTCCTTCTCGCTCCCGCGCGCACGTTTCTGCTAGGTACTATGTGCCTACAATAACTCGCTACAGACCGGCTTACCCGGCTCATAGAAACCGCGGTATCACGTGACCGAAGTGACGTCATGATGACTTTAATTTTTTGTAAGGAAATTGAATTTAGCATAAGCCGGACGCGCCTACGAGTTATTTTAGCGCAGTGTTTTGTTGTTGGGTTATTAAGACAATTTTTAATGTATGTAGGCGTTTTGTAATAGGTATTTTAATTTTATGGTGTATCGAATACTTATAGTTTGATTATTCAATGACGATAGAGTGGTTGTGTTCCGAATTTCCAAAGGGAAGCCGGTAGGAATCAGCTTATATGGACATTTCGCCCCTGTTAGGTTAAGACCTTTACTAACAACTTATGAATCGTGTAATTTGGTCTGAAATAAAATATATATAAATATATATTATTATTTGGAATAGCCGCCATCTTAAAATCCAGAATGACCATCTAATTCGATATCAGCACTATCTCCCGAAAACCATGAAAATTACAGTCATGACGAAAAATTTTCTAATAGGGTTAAAAACTGCCACTTGCTCACTTCAGATGGCGCTGATCTCCAGCGTCTTATAATTTGACAGCTAACTATACATTTTTGATTCGAATGCTAAAAGTTGATGTAAATTCCTGACTGAATTAGAAACACCCCGTCGAGTCAACTGATGTGTCACGTGTCAAAATCTTGGTCCTTAATGTTAGGCGGTAGTGAATTCATGTCATTCATTCTCTGATCTCGAAAAACGTTGTTACAAACGTCAGGTTGGTATGTTCAAGGTAGTTTGTAGGTTGGTACAGTGCTTGAGACGTTTTTGAATTGATAGATCGTATGACTATTGTTTTAGGGACTATTGTCGTTTAATATAGTAAATAGTTAAAAGTAACTAATTTTGATTTAAACTTACGAATAGGTAAGTCCATAGTGAGATCAAAATGTGAATCCAAGTGGCGGCTGCGAAAATTAAATAATTAAACCATACGTGAGAAGGAACTTCGTTCCTGACGGGGCTCCCCGACTGCACAAGTTTTTTTAATAATAATACTTGCCGCGCCGGCTCAGCGATCTGACATCATTGCGGACAATTGTAACAATTGTTACGAAAGAAATACCTACATTCTTACACAATATTGCTACGCATATTTGCAAAAAGAATTTTAAAGTCAAATCTTGAGCTTCAATTTATCCTAAGTGCTTTGTGTAAATAATTCGACTGTTCAAATTTAAGAAGTTATATTTTTAAATAGCAAACATTGTTATAGCAGAAAAAACAAGAATTTGTGTTTTAATTTTATTTTAGAAAGTTGCATGTTCTTATATATAAATTTCAGGATTATCTACAGAACTTGGCACCCATTTAGATCTCAATTCTTTTGTCGGCGAAGTCGACAACCATATTTATTGAACTTGGCTCCCATTTTCACATTTATGTTTTTGATGGGATATGTTATACCTACAGTATTTAAAATGCGGAATGTGTTTCTTCCCTATAAAATCGTGCATAGCAGGCAGTGACGTATGTTTGAGGTTTTCGGACGCACATTTTTATCATTGACCACAATTTTTATAACCTACTGCCATAACGACTTCATTCTTCCCTTTTTGATGTGTAACATCTTTCCTCTCGCTTTCCTGCAATATGTGGGAGTGATTTCGTGAAAAGCGGAAGTGCGTAACAGGAAGCCGGGGAAGCGTGCGCTATTTTTAACCGACTTCCAAAAGGAGGAGGTTCTCAATTCGTCTGTATGTTGTTTTTTTTTTTTTTTTTTTTTTTTTTTTTGTATGTTTATTACGCGATTACTCCGCCAATTATGAATAGATTTTGATGATTCTTTTTTTGTTTGGTAGATCATACTTCAGAGGTGGTCCCATATAAATTTTATTAACTTTGCTTGGGTAGTTTTTGAGTTAGCTTCAATTATACGTATTTTTTCCCACTTAGTATGTAGATGACATGATAACTTCTTGTCACTGTTATTAACATAGCAGGTAGTGGTATTCGAATTTGTATGGGGTAGGTACCACAACTAAAGAGTGAAAAATAAAAACTTTTTACAAAAAAAAAAACAACAGACTTCAAAAAAAAAACACTACAAACTGAAAAATAACTTTAATTTCGGAAGTCGGTGACAAAGAACGAAAATTCAAAACCAAAGACACCGACTTCCGAAATTAAAGTTATTTTTCAGTTTGTAGTGTTTTTTTTTTGAAGTCGGTTGTTTTTTTTTTTGTAAAAAGTTTTTATTTTTATTTGACCAATGAGCGCGCGCGGTGTTAGAGTTGGCCATCAGAAACGACCTTGACGAGGCCCCGCCCCTTTAATGTTGCTTATTACCAAGGTGAGATGCCAGATGTCACACATCATACGCGACTACGCTCGTTTTTCGCCAATTCTTTCCGACGAGCAGAAATATTTCATCAAACCATCTTTTCATGGGCCTTGCGATACGTATCCCACTATCACCATTCACCACCATGATTACGATAAAATGTCACATAATAATATTATAACGTATGTTTTTAGGTAAAGAAACACGCCATCAATGTGATCTTCGCGGTGACATCGGAACAGATTAGCGTATATGAACAGCTGAGCAAGCACATCGAGGGATCCAGTACCGGAGTGCTTAGCAACGACTCTGATAACATCGTCGAGCTTGTGCGGGAACAGTATAACGTGAGTAGCAGTAGCAACCCTTCTTCTTTAATAATGATATAGCTGTCCCGCATGACGAGAACCTCGTGAAAGCTGAAAAAAAAATCAGATCAGGTATGTAACGAATATCCGTATCCGCATCCGCAACTGCGGAGCATCCGCATAAATTTTGATATCCGCTAAACATCCGCTTCCTCAACTTTTGATTTTAAAAGCTCCGCATCCTCATAATTTCTATGGGGATGTGACTCCACGTTGTTCGCTCAAATAGTGAATTTTGTTAAACTCGCTCCGAGCCAAATGTGGGCCGGAGTGAGAGTGACGCGTTCCTATTGCCTGAATTCGCAGTGTCCCTGTCCTATGACAGACTATCGGCCGCATGTGGCAGTGGTGGCATGATGTCAGGTGTCAAAAACAAGGCCTATTTTTCATACGACATCTGCATCCGTATTCTCCATCGGCATCCTCAAACCCGATTATCTCGAAAACCTCATCCGCATCCTCATCCGTTATACGACATCCGTTACAACCTTGAAGCAGATTAAGTATCTTGACCTGGCTCGCGAGGTTGTCGATATATGGGATGCTGATACAGCAGTCATTGTGCCGATAGTCGTGATGGCCAATGGCATAATGGCCAAGAGCCTCGACCAACACCTGAGGAGGCTCTCGTTAGGCAGCTGGATCGTCACCAGTGGAGGCTATTTTGATGCTATGACATTGTGTTATTTCATTCTGAATATTACATATTATTTATTTATTATCAATCCATCCACATAGTTTGTAGGTTAGTTCATAGTTTTATAACTGTTTGCTTTATTTTATTGAGTTCAAATAATTATGTCTTTATTATTATCCTACTTAGAGCTACCATTGCGGGAAATTCCCGATAAGTGATAATGTTGTAGTTGCACTGGTTACAAATTATAGGTTAGTCTTCGTAAAATAATTACCATGATTTAAAAATAACAACAGCATAACACATTTTGTCGTAATTATATTAATTAAAATGAATTGTAAGCACTGTCTAATAGAATAAATCGTAAAGTTCTTGAATAGATTTCTAGCGCTTCTTATAATAAATGTGTGACATCATTTTGTCGAATGCCAAGTTTATAATGATGCCATCATAAACATTATAATTAGGTTTTCAAGAACCATAGGAATATGAAAATGTGGATAAATCGTGACGTTGTCAGAGAGTGTTTTGATTTATAACTCTGATGTGCATGACAATAGCTTATCAATGACCTTAAATTTTATTGCAGATATAAAAACAAAGGTTACATTATGATTATTTGCAGAAAATTACGTCAACGGTGGAAATGAAAGATTCATCGAGTGATGCTGTACAAATAGTGTATTACTCATCTTGTCTTAGCGGTAAAGAGCTCATTCAGACAAACAAATGCGAAGGATTAAAGGTAATTAATTATTACCTAAAAAAATGTATATATAATATATTAAGGGGTCCAGACACTATCAGTAATAATGACATTAATATTACTGTCATTCCTTCCAATATTGACGTAAAACTATGAAAATATTATGATCACATCATCATTCCAACCACCACACTGTCAGTAGTAATGACATTATTTGACTGTAATGTCATTATTACTGATAATGTCTGGAGGCCTAATGAGTGTTTATATTTTGGGTTCTATGTTCTAATTTTTTCATACATTTGTAGGTGGGAGATGTGGTAGAATTCACAGCTGAAATCACCCTCAAAGAATGCCCCAAGGACCGCAACAAGTGGAAGCAGACTTTCGATATCTCCCCCGTCGGTATCTCAGACAGCCTCACTGTTGACCTGGAGATGGTCTGCGACTGTCCCTGCGAACAGCCTGGTCATTTTGTGAGTTATTAATTATTTTCTTTCATTTTACCGACTTTTTTTTTTGGTTGGCAAATTGTCAAATAACTCTCCCGCTCTGGGAGGGCAGGCATCGGCCCTAGCGGACCCCGTCAATTCTGCTGGCATCTCTTTGAGGCGCGCGTGGAACACAACGCGCCGTCGACCCGGGCTTGGTCCTTATCGGACGGCGAGCTACTCATTGCTCACCGTCCACCTCCAGTCCCGCCTGCGACGGAGCGATGTTGCGCGCGCGGCATAGTTTTGCGTGCTTTTCGAACTGTTTGATATCGGTTGTATATTGGTCAAAACCAACATTTTGGACATTTCATTTTTATGTCACAGTTACATAAAAGTTTATGATGTAAGAGAAAAACAGTAAAGTATTTTATTATTTTTATTCTTAATTAAGAGCAGTGGTGGCCCAGTGGTAACGGCCGCGACTTACGAGTTTTAGGTCGTAGGTTCGAACCCAGACAGGCGCTTTACTTTGTGTAAGTTATTTCATCACCACTGCTCTCAAAACGGTGAAGGAAAACATCATGAGGAAACCGGCATGTCCTAGAACCGAAAATTCGAAGACATGTGACATCTACCAACCCGCACTGGGCCCGCGTGGTGGATTACGGCCCACTCCCTCTCACAGAGAGGAGGCCTGTGTCCCAGCAGTGGGAACATTTATAGGCCGATGATGATTCATAATTAAAATGTAACAATCTGAAAGGTTGATTTATCAAAACTCTTACTTTGGCGCTCAGAAGAATAACTAAAATGCTGCTAAAAGCATATTACCTAGTTATTCTTCTGAGGTTTTACGTGATCCTAACTAATAATTAAAAAAATAATCACGAGTAATCATCTCCTAAAACATTACCAATGCCTTAAAATCACCTTGAAAATGGAAAATGACAACATTTTACGAGACAAAACTTTTTATCGATGCTAACAAGAAAAAGAAAGAAAAAAAATACGTTATTATGGTTCATAATCCCTTTATTTTAAAATTAATGTTTACAGTACTGGGTGAATTTAAATTTAAATTTAAAAAAATACATATTTGTGAACACACCTTAATGTAAACAACAGTGACAGCGTAGTGGTGTGACCATCGGACTGCCAAGTCATAGGTCTCTAGTTCGAACCCAAGGCACGCACCTCTGACTTTTCGGATTCATGTGCATATTGTAAAATTTCCACTTGCTTCAAAAACGGTGTAGGAAAACATCGTGAGGAAACCGGTATGCCTGAGAGATATTTCTCGACGGCATGTGAAGCCAAGTGAGAAGCCCATGGGTGGCTTTAAAACTCTGACACCAGGTCAGTCACTAACCACACGAAAAGAAGAAGAATACAAATTTTATGTAACGTAACATAAAAATTTAACATAAAAGAAGCATGGATTGATGTTTTTGAGTGTTTCTTCAACAATTAAAGACACAATATTCAGTTAGTAATTACAGCTCATAAGTGACTGAATAACACTAATAAAATAGTTTTCGCATAATAAGATTTAGATCAAACATACTAACATTTAATGTATTTTTATTAGAATTTGCAAGGAAAATCCAATTTAATGTTTCTTTTTCACCGCACACAACAACTTCAAGTTGCTTGACACAACAATATGGCAGCCGCGCTTTGATTGGTGGTCTGGTGGCGTGACTAATTCCGTCAATGTTCTAAGTTTAAAAAAAATTGGTTACATAAATGGAATAACATAAATGTTTTGAGACGTGTTGTTTTTATAAAAAAAAATGTATGAATATACATATATGTTGACTAGATATTGGGTGATTTTACGCAGGCTTCACTATGTTCGTTAAGATTATAAATACTTTTTTGAATAAATAAAAAAATAAAATCGGTTTGAAACATAAAAATTGATAGATGGACCTTGGGTTTTTTAAAGGAGATACATTATGGTACCATTTTAATACTTTCACTATATATTTTTAAATGTCACTGCAGCACTAGCAAATAAATTTAATATTAAATCTAAGGTGAATGAAAAATGGTGGTGGTAAATGAAACCATCTATTTTAATAATATCGATATTACAGTTCTTTTTTACGAATAAGGATAAGTCGGAAGACAAGCAATTCTTACAAAATGGTCATTATTTTGGTTTTGACCCATATAATCGGCGATGCCGATATATCGGCCGATATATCGGCATCTGAATCGGAATCGTTACTTCCTTAATTATAATGTAACGACATTGCATCGACGCTGTCTTAGCGTCGCGTTCGCGCTGAAGCAAAAGTTGATGCCAAGGCACCCATATCAAAAACATCTGAATAACTACAACAACTATACTACGAGTACATCAATATTCTTTCGTTTCCACACTCAGGCCTTCAACAACAGTCCTCTAGTCTGCAGCGGCGAAGGTGTCTCAGTGTGCGGAGTATGCGTATGCCAACCCGGCCGCTTCGGCAAGAACTGCGAATGTTCGGCCCACGGCGGCGTATCAGCCGAACAGGAACGCGGCTGCAGGCCTACTAATGCGAGCTCCGGTCCTCTGTGCTCTTACAGAGGGACATGTATCTGTGGTGTCTGCGAGTGTAACAAGATGGAAGACTCTCAAAAGGTAAGAAACATTCAGTATTTGTGACTTTTTTAAGGTTCCGTACCTCAAAAGGAACAAAACGGAACCCTTATAGGATCACTCGTGTCTGTCACAGCCAATTTGCTCGGAATCTAATGGAATGATTAAGTTGAAATTTGGTACACATATGTATTTTTGCGACCCAAACATGGATATGTAACGGTTATTAATTTTCAAAACTCATTTAATTTTACTTTTGGGGGGTAAATAAGAAAATAAAATAAAAAGTTTTGCGAACTGTATGTACCGTGTGACATCAAATGAAATGAATAAAAAAAATGTATTTGAGATCCTCGCAATAAGCCCTTTATTGCAAGGATCTAAACACCTTTTTATATTTTAAAATAAATACAAACTTTACAAATATAAATATAAACTTTTAAAGATATTCAAGAAAATACATGAAAATTTACCATTACTCCCCCTCTTATCTCTGAAATTAAAAAGCCTAAAATTTTGAAAAAAATACAGTGTATAGTTTACAGGAAAACCTATAAGAAGTCTTAAAATAACATGGTAAATCACTCAATATTGTGCGTACAAACTTACATTTGCACTTGGAACGTATGGGGGAACATATTTTTCAACTACAATGTTAAGTTTGTTCTTGGGATAAATTCATCCCAACCACAGAACCCTTCGTTGTGCGTTGTCCAACACGTGCTTGGCCGGTTTTTTTTTTTAATAGTTACATTTTATGAATCCTTGATATCGTTAGAATGTCGAATTATTGGATTCTTGCTAGTTATATAATATTATTATGTCTCCTGAGTTGAACTATAAAAACGAAAAGTGAAAGTGGTAGATAACATATTGCGGTCCGTTATCATTAACTCGTTCATTAACAAATGAACTTTAGGTAAAAAAAAAAAAAAACCATCTTTAACTCGACTTTTCCACCAGGTGATCTCCGGCCCGTTCTGCGAGTGCGATAACTTCACATGTGACATGAACAAGGGTTTACTATGCTCCGGTCCCGAGCATGGTGAATGTGTGTGTGGAAAGTGTAGCTGTACACCCGAGTACACTGGACCAGCCTGCCAGTGTTTGAAGGATCAGACGCCTTGCCGGTCACCTGGTAAGAAGAATATTATTATACAGGGAAATTAATTGTTTATACCTGACGTCAATTTGCTTTGTGATAGTTATTTCATACAACTGTTACAGAACCACGTTCATTGTATTTTTTCTGTTATTTTTAATCATGGTCTGGTAGTTTGAGTAATTTATGCGGCCTACCCAAATATCCTGTCAAATGTTCGTCGAATCATTGAGCTGCTAAGTTCTGAGTTGAGCTGCACGGTTACTGACAAATGGGTGCAATGACTGGTCAAGTCCACTCAGTCTGTGTGGTTCTTTCCTCAAAGGACCATTTCAGACACCAATCTACATGGTCTTCACATGATCTGACCAAGATTATCTCTGGACTTTATAAGAGACTGTGACCTCTGAGTTTGTTTCGGCCTTTTTTCTCTGAGTAGTTGGATAGGAAGCGCCGACTATTTTTTTTTTTTTAATATTACATAACATACTATCACGCCTTGTTTCCCCGAAGGGCTGGGCAGAGGTGTACCTGTAGTAGGTACACCCACATTTCGCCAGTTATGTTTAAGTCCCATGTAATAGGGGGCGAGCCTATTGCCATCAACCGGGCACAAATCCAGACTCCGGGCTGCTACTGAGAAATTCCAGATAGAAAAACCCAATAACACTTTGCCGACCCGGGAATCAAACCCAGGACCTCATGCTCAGCAGTTGCGCTTGCGACCACTAGACCAACGAGGCAGTTTTTTAAATATTATTTACGTGTAAAATTGTTGTACAGTAAGCGCTCAAAAGTGCATAAGCACGCTAAGAGTCGTATTGCTGTGAACACGCGGTATAGCTCGTACATTTGTATGTGTAACCAACACGATACACACACCACAGATAACGCAGTTTTGCACTACACGAAACAACAATATATTTCCATCGCTTTAAACATGCTAGCACACACGCACTATGCGCGTGAACTTGACCAGTTAATGGCATAGCTAAAATTCGATAGTAACTTAACATGTGCAGATAGCAGAAAGCGTTAAGCGTTGGTATGGAATTCAAACTGCCTCAGGTTCTAATCTCGTAAAACACAGTGCGGTTTTTTGCAAATATTATTATTTTTGTTTTCGATAATAATATTTTTTAAATATTGCTGCTTTTTTATGTTGTTATTGCAATAAAGGTTTTAGAATAAAAAATGCGTGATATATGATAACAAAATTAAAAAAATATGTTTATTCGTTATATTTATTTTACATAAGTTAATAAACTGCTACAATTATTTATCATTACTTCAGCTGAATAAGATGTGAAATAGATGTCAAGAAACTTAGAAGCAGTTTGTATTATTTTGACATATTTAAATTATGAAATATTTTAAATTTTTAATGGATTTTTTCACCATAAATATTAAGCTTTGATCATGGTCGAAGTAATTAAGTAATAAATAAGAATATTAGACTACTTAAAATGTAAAAAACTACTTACAGAATAGGTAATTTTAAGGTTAAATATGGGCAGTTTGTTTATATTTTATTTGTATTAATTATTTTACATGTTATTTGACTTTAGTAAATATTGGTTGTTATTGAGGTTAAAGCTTAAGTATTCATTTTCTTTACGAAAAGAAGATTGAAACTAAACCTCAAATTTTAATCCTAAAATAATATTAAACAATTTCGGTATATCTGCAAGAAATACGACAAACACCCTATTGAAATGTGCTTAAAAAATTCGTTACCATAAATTCATGCAATAACGAATCTGTTGTTTATTAAGTTGGTACGGTCAATATTTTAAGGTCAAAAACGGTTTTCTAGCTGGTCTTCAGTGATGCAAGCCTTCAGAGTGCACGGCGAACGGTTCATAATGACGTGTTTTTAATAATTCAGCAAAATATCTCGTTGGTATGAAACCATTTGTTTCATTCACCATTTGACGTCGCTGCTACTCGATAATAAGCCCCTTCCTCATATCTCTTAACCCTCACAGTATTTCTCTAGAACAAAGAAAAACATTGTTTTTATTACACATAATACTTTATTATTTATTATTCACTAATCGAATTAAACCTCACAATGAATTTAAAACTTTAAAGGCATCTTCTGTCTCAACAATACCTCTGTTCTATCAACAATACCCTTGATTAAGATTTATGTTTAGTAAAATATGAAATATATTAATGATAACACTCACACTTAGTCCGGTTTCATTAGATATTCACTTCACTTTTACGCAGCGCAATAATATTCTCTGATCTGATCTGATCTCTTCAATATATTTTATGCCTGCTTTTTGATAATAATAACCACAACACTGCGCTAAATACTCGTCACCAATATTATCCACGAACCAACAAAGTTCTATTAATTAAATACTCGTAACAAACTGCATCTACCCCACAGAAATCGAAATAATTTACTTAGTTTTTTGTGGTCTACCTGCTAAACTTTAATATTTATGTGAACAAGACAAATGAAACTAAAAACGAATGATGATTATTGAACTAGTCATTGGTTGCAGACAAAGTGAGTGTGTGTGTGTAATGTGCGTGTCTACAGTATTGTAACAACTTATAGAAGAAGGTCGTAAGTCAAACCGAAGCGTCAGTCTATTGCTTTGTGAGATTGCTCATGGACTTTTGGTCGGTACTGTACAAACCTACTTACAGAAATAAAATCATTTATCACAGTTATGATTTGAATATACTTACGAACAATTTAAATTGGTAGTTAATTTACTTTACAATTAATTTCCCTGAGTTTATATAAACGAAGCATACAGTTTTCGCGTCGATGTCCCTGCCACCCTGGCAGGGACATCGACGCGAAAACTGTTACATGGATTTAGTACATGATTCTGAACACCCCTGCAATATTTTTCGTCGGTTATTTTTCTTAAAATCAGCTGTTCCATACATTTTGACCGCGTAGGTTTTTTTCACTTTTCTATAAAACAGCAGTTATTTTTTAAATAACCGACGAAAAATTTCAACGCAGGGGGGTTCAAAATCATGTTACCCCTTCAAATAACCAATTATTATTAGAGAATAATAAAAAGGTATCTTCTGGCAATATTTTACATTATAATAATAATAAAAAACCAAAGGGGGGCAACATACTTTAAAATTATTCAATCAAAATATCCAAGGTTGCTCTTCCAAATTACTGGAAATAGAATTGTTTTTAGAAAATACCAAGTTTGATGTCATTTGTTTAACAGAGCATTGGTTAAAAGATCATCAAGTAATGTCAATTAATTATGAAAATTATTGTGTAGTTAGCCATTTCAGCCAAAAACGTATGATACATGGCGGGTCATTAATATTGATAAAAAATTCTATTAAATCGAAAGAAAGAAAAGACATTATCGGACTGTCTGTTGAACACAACATTGAATTGTCCTGTGTTGAGCTTGATAAGCATGTTATAGTATGCGTATACAGACCTCCAAGTTACCAGAATCTACCTATGTTTGATTCTGTAATGGAAGATGTAGGTACTAAAGAAACTTAGTGCTAGTAGTAAGTCAATAATCATATGTGGTGATTTTAATATTAATTTATTAGAAAATAACTCGAACACTATCAGATTATTAAGTCTTTTTAGGTCATTTGATTTGTCAAATGTTTTTATTGAACCAACCCGAGTGACAGCTTCTTCTGCCACTTGTATAGATAATATATTTTGTAATTGTGATTACTTACATAAACAAATTGTAAATAAGTTGCCATCTGATCACAGTGGACAAACAATAACATTTTGCACCTACATGCCTTTACAAAAAATTCAAATAAGGTTTAGGCCAATTACATGTAAAAACTTAGAGAAATTAGATAACTCTTTGGCAAGTAAATTATGTGTTCAGAGTTTTAATAATATTTTTGACCCTAATGAGTTTTACGCAGAGTTCTTTTCACTATTAAACAAGCAATTTATTGACACTTTTCCACTAAAGACTAAAACTATTTACACAAAGTTCTTATTTAGTGATTGGGCCACTCCAGGTATTCGTAAAAGCAGGGAAAAACTATTTGAACTTTATGGCCTAAAGCAACATATGAATAATACAAGCTTTCATCAGTATGTCGCAAAATATTCTAAAACTTTTAAAAGTGTGTGCAAAATAGCTAAAGCTCTTTACATTAGCAATAAAATAAAATCAGCTGATGATAGAATAAAAACTACCTGGCAAATAATAAATAATGAAACAGGTAGGAAAAAACAGCGTAATACTGAATTAAATTTAGAGACTGCACATGGCCCCATCAACTCAGATGTAGAAATAGCTCAGGAAATGAAAACTTTTTTGCTAATGTTCCCCTTAAAACTACCGAAAATTTAAATTCATCACCCGCGCTTTCTGCCGCCTTACTTAGAAATAATGTAAATGCATGCCCTTTAGAGTTAAGGTTTCAGCATACAAACCCCCAGGCTGTTATAAAAGCTTTTAAAGATCTTAAAATTAAATCAACAGAAGATCTATGGGGAATGTCTGTAAAAGTCTGTAAATCTATCATCGAAACCATTGCGCCCTATTTAGCTTTCATATTTAACACCAGTGTAGACCAAGGATTCTTTCCGGATCTCATGAAACTCAGTAAAGTAGTTCCATTGTTTAAGTCCGGTGATAGTAAGGAACCCAACAATTATAGGCCCGTGTCAATTCTGCCAGTTCTCAGTAAAGTGTTTGAAAAGTTAATGCTTAATCAAATGTTACGTTACTTTAATAAAAATTCCATCTTTCATGAACAACAGTACGGTTTCACCAAAGGGCGTTGTACCACTGACGCCGGTGTCACCCTAATAAAGAACATTTTGAATGCCTGGGAAGAAGCACAAGATGCCATTGGAATCTTTTGCGACCTCTCGAAGGCGTTCGATTGCGTAAACCATGAAACACTTCTGCTGAAACTAGAACACTATGGGATTAGGAATACAGCTCTTGATTTACTAAGATCATACCTGAAAGATAGAAAGATTAAAGTTCAAGTAAACGGCGTAAACTTGTTGGGGTCTGAAATGGCAATGGGTGTTCCTCAAGGTTCGATATTGGGTCCATTCCTCTTTTTAGTTTACATAAACGATTTACCCCAATTACTTCAAAATCAACCGAAGATGGTGTTATTTGCAGATGACATATCATTGATCTTTAAAATAGACCGACGGTCACAAAATCTTGACGACGTGAATAACTCTATTCTTCAAGTCCAAGATTGGTTTACGGTAAATAATTTGGTACTTAATGAGAAAAAAACCAAATGCATTAGATTTAAATTACCGAATGTTAGAAGTAGCGAATGTGACATCATATTGAATGGAGAAAAACTGGAATTTATTCATCAAACAGTTTTACTGGGAATCACGCTAGACGAGAAATTACAATGGGGACCTCATATAACATCTCTTGCGGGGCGGCTAAGCTCGGCCGCTTATGCTGTTAGAAAGATAAGACAGTTAACAGATGTAGAAACCGCGCGTTTGGTCTATTTTAGCTACTTTCACAGTATTATGTCATATGGCATTTTACTGTGGGGTCGGGCTGCTGACATTGAATCCATCTTTATTTTACAAAAGGGGGCTGTCAGAGCCATTTATAATCTATGTCGTCGCGAATCTCTCAGGGAACTATTTAAAAAGATTAATATTATGACGGTACCTTGCCAATTCATCTATGAAAATATTATGTATGTAAGGAAAAATCTGCATCTTTTTAAGAAAATAAGTGATAGACATAATTTTAATACTAGAAATAAAGATAAAATAGATCAACCATTTTTCAGATCATCCAAAGTACAAACATCTTTTATGGGGTACTGTGTTAAATGTTACAACAAAATACCTTGTGATATATTACAATTAACTGAGAGAAAATTTAAAACGCATATTAAAAGTACTCTTTGTAAACAAGCATATTACAAATTAGAGGATTATATCCTAGATAAGAATGCTTGGAAGCATGCTGGTCTAGCTCCATAGGACAATTTTGAGTCTAGACAAAATCAAACTGGTTGCTAATTTAATTGTGTAATTAAATATTACAACATTTTTTTTACATTCTGTGATTAATTGAACTCACACACTGACGAATTAGTATCACTTGTAATTTTTTTAGGAATATCGTATAGGTTTTACAATGCTTGTAAATATGTGAACACCATGTATCCATTACATAATTATTTTTTCTATCATTGCTTCATTTTTATTTTTACCTATTGTGGTATAGTAATCTTATTCCAGGTGCATCGTTTTCACATATAATTATATAATTAATGTATACAAAATATTGTAAAACATTTTAAAAGAGTAACGGTGGAGTTTCTTGCCCATTCTTCTCCATACGAAAACTACCCTTTGGAAGGGGCGACTAGAATCAATTCTATTTTTTGTTTTTGACGTTCAAAAGTGCCTTTTTGTGCCTAATTGAAATAAATTATTTGACTTTGACTTTGTACTGAATCCATGGTAAAAGTTTTCGCGTCGATGTCCCTGCCACCCTGTATTTCCACGGCTTTTCCATCGTACCCTTTGATGCCATGATGAGCCTTTGATGCCATTCGCGGAGCCTCATTTTACCTAAATAAAATAAACGCAGGATTTGCTAGTGGCGTTTAAAGTAGTCA
The DNA here is from genome assembly GCA_949152395.1 of Agrochola litura. NCBI lineage: Eukaryota > Metazoa > Arthropoda > Insecta > Lepidoptera > Noctuidae > Agrochola > Agrochola litura. The sequence goes on from OX424502.1 coordinate 13,871,796, forward strand.
TTACTGTTCGAAGGGTGAAAAAAATGCATTTCAAGCAATCATGAAAATTATACAGTGTTTAAACCAAGGATGGGGAAACTACAACCCGCGGGACATCTCCGGCCCGCGAAGCGTTGAAATCTGGCGCGCGACCATCAAACAAAAATTTCAGCATCTCAAATGGAGCCGATTATGATGAAATCATGCAGAAACAAAAACAGTTCCACATGTCCCCACAAAGACCAGCCTACCACCAGCTCAAAAGCAGTATTATTTTAATATTTTTTCAGTGGGAGAAAGAGATGGAACTATACGTCCTGTAGAGCTTCATCTCTTTCCCGCACTGAAGTAATATTAAAATAATATTGCTTTATGAGCTGGTGGTAGGCACCCTTTTTTTTTCTTTTTTTTTTGGGAATGTTCCAATAACTTCCCTCGCTCTGGGTGGAGCGGGAGGGCGTGTCAGACTCTTACTGACTAAAACCCACCCGTGTTCCTTCAGTTGCCATGTTATCGGGGGGCCACTTCGCAACCCCGGGCGGTAGGCCCCCTGCGCTCCTCAACCTTCTACTTCGCAACTAACTTAAAAGTTTAATTTAATTGCAATTTGCAATTTCTTATTTCAATAGTTATTTTGTAATATTGCACAATAGTATTTAAAAAAATACATATTAATATTTTTATTTCAGTAAATAATATAGCCAAAAATGCAACATCTGGCCCGCCATATATTTCGTTAGTAAATATTGGCACGCGAAGGAAAAAGTTTCCCCATCCCTGGTTTAAACCGTTAGCTTTGTTTTTTGCGACAAAAACATGCTTGGCGTATCGTTTACAGTGCAGTAATTGTATATAATTGTCCTTAATCAATGTGGTAATTAGCTATAACTGAATGTAATATGCACTTTCAAATTCAAGGCGCTAATAATTACGTTTGTTACAGAAAACAACGAAATATGCAGTGGAAACGGGAAATGTGTGTGCGGTCAATGTGTGTGTAATGTTGATGATGACCGTCATTACTCAGGCAAATACTGTGAAAAGTGTCCTGTAAGTACTCATATAAGGACAACAATACTATTCCTTATTTAATTAACTCCTAACAAGACCCTGCTAAAGCCTTTATCAATATGTTCTAGACTTGTCCCGGCCGTTGTGGCGAGTTCAAAGACTGCGTACTGTGTGAAGTACACAAGCGAGGACCGCTTTATCAACCCGATACTAATACCTGTGGCGATTGTGCGCTATTCCCTATCGTCGAAGAAGGCAAAATTGAAGGTGAGGCAATACTACTATAAAGATTATTATAAAGGATTTCAATATGACATCCACTACATACATGATAGGGAAAATTTAAAAAAAATGCACAGTAAAAACGGTTTAAGCGACATCGGAGCTTATCTTATTAAACTCACGACCTCTTCGTAAGTTCAATAAGATAAGCAAAATGATCAAATGTTCATAATTGCACACCACAAAAATTACAATTTTAAACTTCAATACCCATCCTTTGGACTTCTTTATTGATGGTTTTCATTGACGGGAATAATCCTAATTATAATTGTATCGTGGAAATGGTTGTAAGTTCGACCCTTGCCATTTGATGTGCAGTTACATACAGCTTTAGAAATAAAGATGACACAGTTCTCGTGTCATCAACATCTTCATTGACACGTCTAGTGTGTCATCCGCACTGAATCATTATGTTATCATGGGCACTACCTGCGCGTGACCTCACAGTGCTATTACCTTAATGTTCGTCTTTTGTTTCAGCCAACGAATCTCGAAATGAGCATCTGTGCTCATTTTACGACGACGAAGACTGTTTGTATGTATACGTGTACTCTTACAACGAGAACCAGCAACTTGTTATTAGGGCGCAAAAGGAACGAGAATGCCCTAAGAAGGTATGGACGAACATCACTTTAATTGGCTAAGGCTGGTTTCACAGCTGTCCGGGAGATCCGTACGGGCTCCGGTAATGGAGACTCACGTGAGGCGCTAGAACATTGTTTCACAGCGACGCGGTTTGGTCCGTACGCGACATAAAGTATCGTACTAACTCCCTCGTTTCCGAGCACTGCGGGTGCTACCCGTACGGGTCTCCCGTGTACAGACGGCCCGTACGGGTCTCCCGGACAGCTGTGAAACCAGCCTTATTCAGTCTCAATCGTCATTGTTTCTTTTATCACAGGATATTAGTCATAGCCATTGTTATTTATAAATTAAGTGTACAAATACATAGATATGGCTGAACTCAAAGAACAATAAATATAAGTAGGTACCCATCATTTTCATATCAGCATGTAAACATTCACTACTGAACAGATGCTTTCATCATAATGATGGCATCCTACTTCTTAACAAGTTAAGTTTAGGAAGCGTTGTGGAGTGAAAGAGGATGGGAGTTTTAAGTATTAAGAAAAATGTATTGAAACAGTTTGGACCCACAGAAAGAATTGTCTCTCATAAGAAATCTTAGTCGTAATAGTATTGATATTTGACTCTATTGACTAATGAGTTTGCCGACCACTGCTCTAGAGCAAAGACCAGATACAAAAAAATGGAGGGACACTTGGGTCCAGTGCGGGTTTGTGGAAATATCTTCGAATTTATGGCTCCGAGTTTTGTGAGCAGTGGTGATGAAATCAGTTGCATACAGTACATGCCTGCCTGTGTTCGAACCTATGACCTAAACTCGTTTTATTTTGCGTATGGAAATTCTCAGATGTCCCGCGTGAGTCGGAGGGGTCTATCAGACTTACTGATGAATAACACACGGTGTTCTGCAATTACCTTTGGCCAGGGTGCTGGAACACTTGCGCAGTTCGTCACGTTCCCCATTGCTATTTGTGGTATTGCTTTTACCACAGGGCTTCACTGCTCTTCCGCCTTACCTAACCTGCTATTATTTCATAACTCATAGGTGCCTATCCTGGGTATTGTGCTCGGTGTGATCGCGGCGATCGTGCTTGTGGGTCTAGCGTTACTGATGCTGTGGAAGATGGCGACCACCATCCACGACCGCAGGGAGTTCGCGCGCTTCGAGAAGGAACGCATGATGGCCAAGTGGGACACGGTAAGGAAAATTCTGCGCATGAAATTTGTAATAAGTAACATAGATTTTTTTTGTGTAATGTACTACCAGTAAAAATTCCCAGCAGTACAATGCCTTATCATGTTCATTAGAAGACATAGACATCTTTTCTAATAATCTGGGTAAATATAAGTCACTAATCCGTACGCAATTAAATGATACTTATGTAAGTGTTGAACTGCCTGCCTAGTAATGCATTGTTGGCTATTATATATATTTTTATTTGTCTGTATAAGTACAATTTTTTCTGAGTATTTGTTGCTTTTTAATCTTTATTTTTATTCAATTTAAATTCAGATTACCAAATTTAATAATGTACTAGTATAACCTTAATAATACTATATAATTTTAACTTTAAGGGCTACTTCCATATAATATACTGTTTGCTTGTTTTTATTGCATGATGTGGTCTCCTATAATTGAGGGAGCACATAGATTGTTGTTCTTGTCGTTGTATTATAGCATGTAAGGTGTATTCTTTGCTGGAGATCCTAATAAAATAAAATAAAATAAAATAAATCTTTTGATAACGTAAAAAAGAAAAAATACGTCCAATATTTTTTAATGGTAATCTACAAGTCCAAACAAAAAATATTTTAGTTATCATCCCTATTGCCTGTGGCTTACAATTTGTTGAAGCAACAAGCGTTTAGACAATGCAAGTAATTTGTTGCTTCAATTTTATTAATGCCACGGGCAAGAAACTTGCTTCATGTAAATGAGGCTGAATTACAAAACATTTTCATTTGTTATACATTTGGAGGTCACTGCCTTTGCCCGTGGGTATAGGCTGAAACTACAGAGCGGAGCGTGCTACGATCCTTACATGGGTACTCCTTTTGCTTCGTCCACGTTCATACATTTGGTGATACATGCGCGCCGGTTTCGAGTACTACGCACCTGACCTTGCAGAAGGACATCACCGTTATCAAAGATATAAATATCTAAGGCATTAATTCCGCCTTTGTACAGTATTTTTTTACTTGTGCTTTATGCACGTTTTAATAAATAAATAAATATGTCTACATAGACATTCATAGCTGAGAATTTATCGAAAAAAATAGCGTCCAACAGTTGGCTGCTAAATGCACGCACACTAGAAAAGCAGAATGACGTGACGCGAGTGTAAGACGTAGCTGTCACGCACACCAGCACAATAAAAATGGCTTGTTGGTTTTAGTTCTTTTGCAGCGCGACTAGACATAAATCCAAGACCGTTATATCATTTGTTTTGTTCGACACTACTACAAAATAACCTGCCTAAGTTCCTGCTGTGACTTAGACTCATCTGTGAAACGATGCAGCCGTAATCCACCACCAGTGCGGGTTGGCGGATGTCACCTCTTCGAATTCTTCTTTATTAACTTGCATTTTTTAACTCGACTGCAAAGAAGGGTTATTTTTTTATTACTTTAGTCAACTACTTGGTTTTCACTGTGTACTTTTTGTTTTCTAGGGCGAGAACCCCATTTACAAGCAAGCGACGTCGACCTTCAAAAACCCTACGTATGCTGGAAAATAATTCCATCGTGTATAAACAGTCAAGTCTCAAAATATACAATAATTTATGCCGCATTTATTTAATGATCAAGTTGTCAGTATTCAATGAAATTTCGTTGTTTTTTAGAATTTTTATTCAAACATAGTTTTTCGTACTTGATTACGTTTCAGCGTATATTTTGAAATCATATTTTGTCTACATTGTCGTAGAAATATTTATATAACACAAATGCAAACACTCTGTAGTGATGCCTTATTTGAAAATTAATTTTATATAATTATCAGAAGGTCTGTTTAATCTCAGGATGTATATTGTACGCTTTTTGTACTTATGTGTGAATGTATGTCGTATGTACTTATGTGTTTGTGTGTAGCTTCGTAAAATCGAACGTGTCGCGGGGTGTTAAAAATAAACACTCTTTTCATATGTTAAGACCATACCGCGTTCGATAGGTTGTAGCTTAGAGCTTTATAACGTTTTATAATTATTATTATTGACGGTAGTAATACTAAATTTACAAAACTGACTAAATCGGGAATAATATATATTTAAAAGGTAGGGGTGACTTCATCATCTGAAATATAAAATCTCATTTTGCCGTAATTTTTTATGAAGAATCTATGTGTTTGAAGTCAGTCTATCGTTGAGTCAATTTGGTAACCCGATATTATATCTTAAGTGTAATACTATTAATATTAAAAACAATTTACGTATATTATATTCGAATTAAAACTCATCATCGTTAAATATCGACTCATTGTAAACGTATATCTAACTGTGCGAGTATAAATAAAGTTGTTCTGTCTGATCAAATAACTAATTTAGTCACTGCCATAAATAGAATTCATATTGTAAGGCAGAAAGTTAGATGTATTGCATAAATCTGCCTTTTGTCTGTAAATAATTTGACGTTAAAGTTGAATAAATGATGTAGGCGGAAAGTGAAATTGATGTTATGAGTGAGTATTTCGGACATATTTTTTCAGTCAAGTTCTGAGAACATCAATTTATTACATCGAAACGCCGAATACTCTCAAAGATCCGCAGTGTACTAATAATCGTAATCTTATAAAATATAAAGTACATTATGTACAGATTCGTTGTGGTAATCTCAGACAATCTCCGATACGACGTCGTAGTAGAACGTTGCTACAGCTTCCCTTATTCGCCCTTGTGCCTTGTTATAACATGAATAATAACTAGTGCCATTACTAATATTATAGAGTGTAAAAGAAAAATATTATTTATTTCAAATATTAAAGTTGATAATTGTAGAAACTTAAATTAATGTAATTTAGTGTTGTAAGTTTTTTTTAAATAAGATTTAGTTTTGAAATCCTTTTTTACAACTACATTTATGTTTTATTTTACATATTATTGTTGTTAGTTATGGAAAACGCACCATTGGAGTTTTATAAAGATTTTACGCATGTACAATTTTCTTGAAAATTACATAAAAAACCAAGAGAGCGATAAAAAATGCTGTATAATCGTTTTCAATATAAAGCCAATACCGACGCTAATACCGACATATGGTAGGAAGTTGTGTGTTTGTAAGTAATGGGATATTTATGATAGCAGGAAAATGTCTACTGAATTATTTGTGAGCCGTGATTGAACTCGTATTCAATACGGTTCAATTCAGTTGACAGTTTTTGCAATCATCGCAAAACATTATGTTGTTGCCTTTAGTTATTTTGTTTTCTTTTCATCCGATTGTAAATATTTAGGTTTTTATATTCAAAAAAGATTATAAGCAATTGTGGCTTCTAATAGTAGCTAATAAATATTAACACAAATACTTTTTTTTTTAAGTACATACATTCTCCCTTTATTTGCCTAATAATAGGAGTCTGAAAGTCCGTGGTGCGTTCAATAAGCCTTCAAACTCAAACTCAAATTCAAACTCAAAGCATTTATTTCAATTAAACCATTTACAGGCACTTTTGAATTGTCAAAGAATCGGTCAGTTAGTCAGAAAGTTGAAGCTAGTTGCCCATTCCAAAACGTAGATCTCTATGGAGAAGAACGGGCAAGAAACTCCAAGCCCACTCTTTTAAATATAGATAGGTATTACAAAATTCTGGGTACATTATTCTTGTTGCTTCTATATGTGAGAACAATGTACAAAAAATAATCAAAGCAGTTGCAAATATATGATTAAAAATAAGCCCTGGCAGATAAGAGATGACCAGTCTCAACTGACGGCGCCCGTTCACGAACATGACGCGTGGATCAGCACCATCCAGCTCAACCATTTTGTAGGGAACCGAATGATCCAACACACTCGCCACCATCAGCGAGACATTTAAGTGAGCTTGACATTCTCTCAACTGCCATGCTCTTTCAAGTCAACATACATCTTAATAACATAGTAAACGGCTCCATGGTACTCACATTTACAAAAATCTAAAAATGCTTCTAAATTATACAAAACTATAGTTTGCAATGTATTTAAGAAATTAATAGAATTTTACTACCAAAAAGTAAGAAAATCATTATTATCTAATTGGAGCATTGAACAATTTACTTGGTAAAATAAAAAATAAACATTAAGTTTGTAATGTCAAAAACAGAATTTAAAAAAGGGAAAGCAACTCTTCCAAATATTAAAATTTTAACTAGTGAGCCCAAGTGGCTGTGGAGCAGGACCAGCTTTAAGCCAAGCATTTTTATCTACTATATAATCATCCAACTTATAATATGCTTGTCTACATAGTGTGCGTTTTATGCATGTTTTAAATTTCTTCTCATTTAGTTGAAGAATATCGAGTGGTATTTTATTATAACATTTTACACAGTACCCCATAAAAGAAGTGTGAACTTTAGACAATCTAAAACGTGGTTGATCTAATTTGTTCCTATTTCTAGTGTTAAAATTATGCCTGTCACTTATCTTACTAAAAAGGTGTAGATTTTTTCGAACATACATAATGTTTTCATATATATACTGACAAGGTACCGTCATGATGTTAATTTTCTTGAACAGTTCCCTTAGAGATTCGCATCTGCGGAGGTTGTAGATGGCTCTGACGGCCCTTTTTTGCAGAATAAAGACAGAATCAATATCTGCAGCCCGTCCCCACAGCAAAATACCGTAAGACATGATGCTATGAAAATAACTAAAATAGACCAGTCTCGCGGTATCCACGTCTGTTAGTTGGCGGATTTTCCAAACAGCGTAAGCGGCTGAACTTAGCCGCCCTGCAAGTGATGTTATGTGAGGACCCCACTGTAGTTTGGAGTCAAGCGTTATCCCCAGGAAAACCGTCTTTTCGACGAATTCTAGTGTCTCCTTATTCAATACAACTTGAGATTCACTACTTCTAACATTCGGTAACGCGAATCTTATGCATTTAGTTTTCTTCTCATTTAATACCAAATTATTTACAGTAAACCAATTATGGACCGTAAGCATAGCGTTATTTACGTCGTCAAGCTCCTGTGCATGTCTGTCTACTTTAAAAATCAGTGATGTGTCATCAGCAAATAACACCATTTGTGGTCGATTTTTCAGTAAATTTGGTAAATCATTTATATATACTAAAAAGAGGAATGGACCCAATATCGAGCCCTGAGGTACACCCATTTTGACTTTTAAACCCAATGAATTTACACCGTTTATTTGAACTTGCTGCAGTCTATCATTCAAATATGATTTTACTAAGCTCAGCGCAAGTTTATCCAGACCGTAATGCTCAAGTTTCAAGAGCAGTGTTTCGTGATCCACGCAATCAAATGCCTTGGATAGGTCGCAAAAGATGCCTATTGCATCTCGTGCCTCTTCCCATGCATTAAAGATGTGTTTCAATAAGGTGACACCGGCGTCGGTTGTGCAACGTCCTTTGGTGAAACCATACTGTTGATCGTGTAGGATGTTATTACGATTAAAATGATTGAGCATTTGATTTAACATTACTTTTTCAAATACCTTGCTGAAAACCGGCAAAACTGATACGGGTCTATAATTATTAGTATCTTTTCTGTCCCCGGATTTGAAAAGTGGAATAACTTTACTGTATTTCATTAAATCCGGGAATATCCCTTGATCAACACACAAATTAAATATTAAAGCTAAATAGGGTGCAATTGTCTCAATAATTGATTGACAAACTTTAGTAGACATGCCCCACAGATCTTCGGTAATTTTGATCTTAAGTTGCTTAAAAGCCTTTATAACGACCACAGGGTTTATATGTTTAAATTTAAATTCCACAGGGCAGGCTGAAACATTCGCTTTTAATAAATCAATCGCAAGTGAGGGGGAGGAATTTAAAGTTTCTGTAGTTTTAATTGGAATATTGGTAAAGAAAGTTGCAAATTCCTGAGCAACATTGATGTTATCGCTAATAAGACCGCCGGAAGTGTCTAGTGTGTAATCTGTATTATGTCTTTTGTTCTTGTTTGTTTCATTGTTGATAATTTTCCAAACTGTCTTTATTTTATTGTCTGCCGATTTAACCTTGTTGCTAATGAAAGAAGCTTTAGCTGCTTTGCAGATATTTTTAAAAGTTTTAGAGTAAGTAGCAACATACTTATTAAAAGTTTCCGTGTTAATATACGGCTTAAGGCCATACAGTTCAAATAATGTTTCCCTACTTTTCCTGATGCCTTTAGTTGCCCAGTCACAGAATAAAAACTTAGGGCAAATAGTTTTAGTTTTTTTCTTAAAAGACTTATTGAACTCTGTTTGCACAAATGTAAAGAATTGTTCATACAAAATATTGCCATTGGACATATTTAGACCCTGAGCACTTAACTTACTAATTAAAGTGCTATTAAACTTATTTAAATTACCCGATGTTATTGGTCTAGTTTGTATCTGCACTTTTAGTATTGGTGTGTTGGACTCAAAAATAACGGTTTGACCGCTGTGATCAGAAGGGAGATAATTTACAATGGCTTTATCTAAATAATCGCAGCAACAAAAGACATTATCAATACATGTAGCAGTAGTCGAAGTTATTCGCGTTGGTTCTAAAACACATTTGACAGATTGAATGATTTGAAGAGACTTAATAATCTACTGCTATTTGAATTATTTTCCAAAATATTAATATTAAAGTCACCACAGATAATTACTGATTTATTACCAGTAATAAGTTTTGCCAAAACATCTTCAAGAGCCGCATACTGTAGTCAAACTAACTGTTTGACGTCTGCCATAGTAGCTAGCTTCAATAGCAGGAACTACAAAGGGGCCAAACAATCATTGTTCAATATTGTTTCATGGTTTTGATTGTTGTCTCGTACATAGCGGAAAGGGATTTTTCAAATAAATTAAGGATTTGTGGAAAATCACAAATTCGCAACAAGTTTTCCAAAAAAAATGACGCGCCACTGACGTTTCATAGTTTCGTTAGAAGAAACTACTTTTGATTTTGAAAATTAAAAAATGGTATCAGCATCATTATATGGTCCACTTGTACAGACGCCAGCACCTCAAGCTACCCGAAACTGTCAAATTTTCCCAATCAACTTTGAACCTTAAACTTCAGCGATAAAGTTGAAAATCTATTAAATAAGTTTGACAGATTGTAGTAGCTTGAAGTGGTGGCGTTTGTACATAGCGGCACCACTTTTTTCAACGTCTATACAAAATATAGCGGATTTTTTTTTTGAAATAACGTAGTTTTCTAAAAACTTCAAGACGGATCAGTATTTTTAACCGACTTCAAAAAAAGGAGGAGGTTCTCAATTAGACAGTATTTTTTATGTTTGTTACCTCAGAACTTTCGACTGGGTGAACCGATTTTGATGATTCTTTTGTCAATTGAAACCTGGTGCTTCCCATGTGGTCCCATAATTTTTTTATTAACTTTTCTTGGATGGTTTTTGAGTTGGGTTCAATAATACGTATTTTTTTCCCACTTAGTATATGGATGATATCTTAAGTTCCTGTCACTGTTATTTACGTAGCAGGTTGTGTGGTGTAGGTACCACAACTAAAAACTGAAAAATAGAGTTTTACATAAAATAAAACTGCTATTGATATTGATGAAAAAATAATAGGGATATTTTTTCATCAATATCCGGAATCCATCTTGAGTCAAGCACCTGTTTTTCAGCCTGTTGTCAGCATTTCCTTTGCCTCTCCGCTGGTGGCGGCCTCTATACTTACCGTTGGTACTAGTATTTTAAGCGCGCATCGGGTGATGGCCCGATTTACCGTCATTATGGAACTCATGATGCACCAGGTAGACCTTACCTGGGTTCCGGATATTGATGAAAAAATAATAGGCAAGTTTTATTTTATGTAAAACTCTCTATTACTTGTTTTGTATCAATATCCGGAATCCATCTTGAGTGATGTGTTTGTTATCACCTGGTGCGCTTAACCCAAAGACGATATAATGTGTACAAGGATTTAAGAAAAAACTGGGTGAGTAAAAATAATAATGTATAATTATGTAAATGTATAACAATAATTAACAAGTATGACATACTGCTTGTAGCCGCATTAAATAACAAAATAAATAACTAACGAAAAATAATGGCAATCTTTCAATGAACAGGATCAAAATAATTAGATAAAGATACAGAATGATTGGGAATATTCGAATCATTTTGCAATTCCCTTTGATAATAATTTTGGAAGGTATGAATCATTTTCCAGTTACCAGTTGCAAGAATTAGATCAATCGGAAAATTTTCTACAAAATTGAGAAAAGCTACTGCAGATCTTACTGACCCTGGAGTTGCATTAATACCACTAGCTTATAAGAGAGACCTCACCCATCCGCCAATAACAGTTCTAGACGCAGGTTTAATATTGCCTTTAACTGTAATAAACAAATGTTTTATATTTCCTCGACTGTTTAGAGTAATAATTATGTAATAATTGTCTCGACAAAAAAATCTAATTTAAATTATCAGGACGTTCCCCAAGCCTCCATCCAGACTGCCTATGGTTTATGGTTGTCTGTTTTAGAACCAAGTGCTGGCCACAATACAATAAAGGTATTTTCATCAACTAAACTAGTGCTATCAATTCGGAACAATGTAAGATCGTGAACCCTGCGACCTGATGCTAGCAGTAAGAGAGTAGCCACATGTCTCGATACATGAAATATATTATTTTCATCAAAACTGTAAGAACTCATGTATTGCAATAAAACTTTAGGGTTCCAAATAGGTGGTTTAGCAGATTTCTCTCGTGCGACAACGACGTTAATATATGTAAAGAAATTTGACGACAAATCAATATTTGATGTTAAGTGTGTGAAAGTTGAGATAACAGATTTGTGTACCAAAATAGTTCTATATGCAAGACCTATGTCACGGTGTACATAAATGTGCTAAGTATCGAGCTACTTGATCCGCATTAGGGTATTTGTAATTAATAGAATGCGACTCACACCATCGCTTCCATCTGCGCCACGCTGGTCTGTAGGTATTAATTGTGGAGCCTCTCCAGCTTGACATTAGGAGTTTTTGTTCTTGATCTGTCCAGTCCGTTAAAATATCTGGCCACCCGAAATCAGCTATGCCTCCAAGTGTAGGTCTTTCACTTGCGGCGGATGCGTCCCTGTTTTGGTGTCTGTCAAAGTGCGGACTAGATCTGGAATCAGAAAAGTCGCGCTCGCCGTTGAACATCTGCCTGCCAAAATACCTTGTTCCACTTCGGGGCAATCAATATGTAGTCTCCGCTGGCTTGGTTTAGGTGTATGAGAACCCTGGGAATCGGATTTGGTGGCGGAAACAACCAAGCTAGGTCGTAGTGCCACTGATGACAAAATGCGTTGTGGTGTTGTGCTTCCTGATCGTCCACGTCCAATGATGCGTACCTTGGTACTATGTGAGCTGTTCTCGATGCGAAGAGGTCTATCTCCGGTGTGCCCCACATTTGAAAGATTTGTGTCGTTGCTGTCTTCGTGAGGTGCCACTCTGGGCAAGCCTTCTGCCGAGAAAGAGCATCCACCTCCGCATTGAATCTGCTCGGAAAATAATGTGCTGTCAGATGAATGTTCTGCTTGTCTAGAACAGCAAGTAGTTGTCGGGTTTGTTGGAGCAGTTTTTTGGATTTTGTGCCACCCCCTCCTTGTTTATATACGAGACTACTGTCCGATTGTCGGTTTGCAGCAGTATCTGTACATTTTGGAGTTGCTGTTGATTCTGATGTATAGCTGCGTAAACAGCGAACATCTCTTTTTTGTTGGCATGCCATGTCCTTTGTGAATTTTTCCAGGTTCCCACAACATTTATATCGCTGAGTTGTGCCCCCCATCCGATGTCTGATGCGTCTGTAGTCAATAGATGTGTCACCGAACTCAAATGGATCGGTATCGGCTTTCCTATAGCTTGACACCACCACTCCATCTCTGACAGAGCTGGTTGAGGGATAGGTATCAACCGATACGGATGTTTCACAGACAGCTGTCGACTGTAGTATTGCAGAGTGCGACAGTGAAGGCGACCTCTCGGAGTCACGAACGTTGCAAAGTTAAGTCTCCACATTAGAGTTTGGTACTGTTTGAGGGACCACTTGTCTGGAGCTGTTGGTGAAGTGCATTGCGTAGCGTTAGGCACTTCGGCTCTGACAGGGACTTTGCGTTGCGTTTTGTGTCCCATGTTATGCCGGGAAACTCTAGGATTTGCGTCGGAGCCAGAACAGACTTTTCGAAGTTGTTTGTTCAGCCCAGTAAATGCAGAATCTTTATCGTGAATGCGATGTTGTCTTCCAACTGCGATTTTGACTGGTTTGCTAGAAGGAAATCGTCCAAGTAGTTATACGACGCACCTGATGTTGTGACTCCTCAGGAATTCCGCCACTCAATTGGTTATTGAGGCAAACGTTCTGGGTGCCGATGAAAGGCCGAACGGCAAACATGTCATTTGAAGTAGCTGATGTTGATGTAAATCTTGATGATAATTTAACCTCAGGAACCTGCGATGCTGCTGTGCGATGGCCAGGTGAAAATATGCTTGGCTCAGATCTAGTTCGGCCATCCAATCTTGTTGTTGCAAAAAATTTGGAGCACAGAAGTGACTGAATAGTTGAATGGTTTGGCTACTACAAACTGGTTCAGTTGCTTCAGATTGAAGATAGGACGGAAGGTCTGATCTGACTTCGGTACCAAAAAGAACGTGGAAATGTAGCTGGGCGTCCGTTCTGCAGGTTCTAGTACATCTGACTCTAACAAGGTTTGAATCTGTATGGTCATATTGGGAGATGTTTTGGTTCTGTAACATTTGAGAACCGTGTGACTCGGAAATATTAGGGGCGGTTTCAGTATGAAGGGTATGCGTGCACCGTTTAACAGCCGTTTAAATATTTTGTCTGGCGCACCTAGATTGCTCCAAGCATACTGAAATTGCTTTAGACAACCGCCTTGAAAAGTCCGACAGTCATTCGCGCCGCTTGTTTTTAGTGAAAGCCTGTGATTGCGATTTCTTTCCCCTAGGTTTGGCTCGATGGTTACTTGTTCGGTTTTTGTTATGTTGCGAAGCGTGTGAGCCATGTTTTTGTCTTTTATTGAAGTTGTCTCGAAAAAAAAAAAATTTTCATCAGCTTGCTTACTAGTCGACGGTTTTTGATTTTGATAAAAATTATCTTTAGAATAAGTTTGAGGTACCTACTGATTTTGTTGATACAGTTAAGCAACATAGCCTCACGACATATATTTATTAAATCGGCTCTACGACCGCACACTATTTGTAACAAGTCATTGGTAACCGTACTATACGCGGATTCTTTCGAAAATAATGTCTCCACTTTTTCGAATAACGTGTTGGGTGTCAACGTTTCTCTAGATTCATTTGACCAATCCACCAATGATTGTAATGTTTTATGCAACTTTTTGAGAAAAGCATTAGTTAATCCAGCAAAATATCGTTCCAATAAATGTGAGCGTGAATCTTCTTTAAACATGGCCGTCATTCAAAACGCTTTAATTCGTCGTTAACATTTAATTCGACAAAACTGGGGGTAGCTGAATATTTCTTTTGTGCATCCGAAAACCGAACGGCATACCAATCATCACACTTAAAACGCTGTAGTTCCGTGAATTTTTTGAGAAATGCTTCATTCGCCTTCGGGTAAATCGGATATTTTACCGTTGTAATGATTTCCGACAAAATCTGAAGTTTGTTGTTTTCAGGTCGTCGTAGGTTTAATTCATTTGTGTTAACGAACGTATTGTTTTTAGCACTAGAATTCGTAATTTCAACGTCGGAATTTTTCGATAAAAGATTCGTTATAAAGGCCACTTGTTGTGATAAGAACTCAAATTGTGCATAACTCACGGTTTGAGAGTCCCTTCTCGCTCTGCGTTTCTCAGGGCTGGGTCCATTACTCGTAGAAGAATCACTATCACTGTCTTTTGTACTTGGTGTCGGAGAACGAACCCGTTTACGCGATAATGACCCGTCATTAACACTTTCTGACTCTAAATTATTATTAGAATTTTCCATAATAACAACGGAGAGGTAAAAAATTTCACGAATCTAAAACTGAAATACTTTTTACCAAACTTTTAAATGAAATTAATAGGTAGAATTATTTCGCGAAGTTTTAAATAATGCTAATAACTAAACGGCGCGAAAAACGACGCCTATAATGACGGTAAATCGGGCCATCACCCGATGCGCGCTTATAATACTAGTACCAACGGTAAGTATAGAGGCCGCCACCAGTGGAGAGGCAAAGGAAATGCTGACAACAGGCTGAAAAACAGGTGCTTGACTCAAGATGGATTCCGGATATTGATACAAAACAAATAATAAAAACATTTTACAAAAAAAAAAAAAAAAAATAGCCGACTTCTAATTTTAAATTTACTTTTAATTTCGGCGGTCGGTGTCTTTGGTTTTGAGTTTTCGTTTTTTGCCACCGACTTCCGAAATTAAAGTTATTTTCCGCTTTTGTAGTGATTTTTTTGGAAGTCAGTTGATTTTTTTTGTAAAAAGATTTTTTCTAATACTTTGAAACACTTTAACACTTTAAAAAATTACTTAATCTTAAATTAACCATTTAATAGAATCTAAATTTTATTTTATAAATAAACAATTACTTAATTTCGTAAATAAATATGAACGAATAATATGAACTATATTAAGGCTTGTGCAGACCAGTGCGACACGCGACGCGACACAAAGGCACCGCTCGTCGCGCGACGAGTGGAGCCTTTGTGTCGCGTCGCGTGTCGCGCTGGTCTGCACAAGCCTTTAACGACCGCGGAAAACCCATACCGTCAGTCAGTAGGTGGTAGTATGGTGGACATATCACTTTGCGTCGCAGCACGCACACACCCACGCACGTGTCCGATATTAACATATTCCAGAAATTATACGTCGACTATCACATTTTGATTGGCACATTATTTTAAGTACTTTGCTTGTTTTTGAAGAACATAAAAATTTTGCATGCCTGGCAATAAATAAAATACCAGTGTACTTGTGTTCGTAATTCTTATCCTAAACGGCTTGACTGATTTAGATGTTTTTTTTTAAATTCTTTTTGTGTGATTTGGATGGTTCTTAGCTATAGTTGGACCTGGGTGGCGCTTTTATCGCAAGACAACGTCTGCCTGCCGGGTCCGCTAGTTATATTTTGACTGTTGGTTTCATAGTTTTTGTTTTAAGTGAAAACTTCTTTTTGGTAGGGGAAAAACTTATGGGTTCGCGTCACCGACATGCCCGCGCCAATATGCTGTAGTTGCCAATAAGTGAAGTATTTTTGGAACGAAGTGCTTTAACGCTACTGAAGACATCTTTAAGTCAAAATGTAAATCCAAGATGGCTACTACGAAAATTTTCAAATTTTTCGTCATGGGTGTCTTTTTCAAGTGAAAAATTCCATATAAAACACGTCGAGGCTGCCCCCGTGCGCGCCTCCGGCTCTAAAAAATATTCACGGGGTAGGGCAAACAAGTACCACGTGGAGTCGCGATTGTCAAATTCGATCTTAGTTATAATAAAATTATTTTTATATTTAGAGTCTTTTTTTGCAGAATAGCTTTAAGATTCTCATGGCCAAAAGTAAGGAATTTAAGTACCTAATCGTTTAGTTAGTTTAGTTTGGTGTACAAGAGACGGCATCACTACTCGTATTTATCTAAACTCTGTCGATTAAATTTTGTGCACGGACTCTTAATGGGCCGTCCACAAAATCGACTGATTTTGATCAATTTTGTTCATTGATTGTAGGAAAGGGATAAAGAATTTAAACAAAACTACATATTTGTGATTTGAAGTCGAGTTCTTTGTTTTGCATGTGGCTGAAAGGGATTTTTCAAATAAACTAAGTAGGTATCTACTATTCATGGAAAATCACAAATATTCGCAACAAGTTTTCCGAAAAATGACGCGAGACTGACGTTTGATCATTTTGTTACCTACAAGAAACTACATTTGATTTTTTTTGCAATACCTACAACTGCTTTTCCTATTCACACATTGGCAGAATGGTCGACATCGACTTTGCTTGCCATAACAAAAAATTGAATAGACTACATTTGATTTTGAAAATGTTAAAATATCATCAACATCATTATACGGTCTACTTACATGACATGGCTGAAACACTTTTTTCAACTTCCCTAAAAAATATAGCAGAAAAAGAATGTTGAAAAAACCTATTTCTTTTTTAAACTCTCTAATGTATTTTTTCCTATTATTTAGCAAACCATATCAAGAAATTTAAAAATCAGACAGATAAAAAAAATCTAATTTTTATTTTATTATTATACAATATCTAAATAAATCTGTAAATCAAAGGCGAAATATACCACTTGACCGTTAGTAGTTAGTAGTGATGTACTGGATATCCGTATCCGTATGACCGTATCAGCGGATATCCGAGGGAGAAAAAGGATCTGTATCCGTATCCGTTACTTTTTGTTGGATCTTGAACGGATCTTTTATATTAATACATTTAATTACGTATATGAAATTTTAAAGATATATAGCAATGAAATACCTACTGTTTGTTAACTTCAATCCAAATTAGTAAAAATTTAATATTTATTATAATTCAAGTAGAGTAAGTAGTAGTAAGTACTAGTTACGATGAGGATCATAAATAATTCCTGCTGAACCTGAAGAAAGTTGAAATCCATATCCGTATCCGTATTCGCGGATCTAGACCCTTATAATCCGTATCCGTATCCGCGGATCACATTTTTTAACGATCCGGCACATCACTAGTAGGTAGTTAGTAGAAGTATTGAGATAGGCAACTTCATTTCCCGCTTTAGCAGACCTTTCTTTCTACCCTGTAGTCTGTCTCTTTCGCACACACCTCCCTTTCTACCAAGCGCGCGAGATAGCTGGTGATCCGAGCCATTCCGAGCCTGCTCGTCATTGGCGTGATATTTCCAGCGCAGTTCACTCGTGCTAAGAAATAATATAATAATTATTATTTTATTTATTAAATTCAGTGATTCCAAGGAAGAACTCACGTAAGTGCACAAGTGATTTTATAAAACGATGTTATCGTTCGTTTTTATGTTTTAAAAACCTTGTTAATTTTCTACCCTCAGTGACATTTACATTCTGAATTTATTTGTATGAATTCCTTTTAGAGATCGTATCTTAGATTTTATTATTTCCTTTTAAACTAATGTAAACCCAGGAGCGCTAAACATGGGGTCTGATGACCAAGTTAATCCAGTTACTACCGCGGGCGGATCGGGTACAAAACCACAGAAATATAAATCACGTTTACGTGAACGGCAATCATCCTTATCGAGCAGCAGTAGTAGTAGCAGTTCGAAATCATCATCTAGCTCCTCAAATCAAGGTTCTAAGAAGAGGAATTCTAAGCGCCGTCGACGACGTCAGTCTAAAAAACGTAGGCGCGACCGTCATCTTATTGAAAAATTATCAAAAGATGTAGACAACTTAAAAAAAACCGTTCAGAGTTATGAATACCCTCCTATTAATAATTATAATAGTGATAATGTTTCCATTGTAAGCCGAGATGTGGATAGCGCGCTTTATAATGAATATTGCGCCTCGCAGGCGTCACCAATACGGAATGAGAATCCGGTAGTTGTACCGGATTTATCTTTAAAATTTGATATCGAAACAAAATTAAAGGATCCCGCTGTTCCAAAAACTCCAGCAGATTTTTTAAATATGTTAGACGAAGTTCAGCGTTTTGGAAAAAAACACATGGACTGATATTCGATACGCAGAAACACAAAAACTATTATAACCATTCACCGGGATTTACGAAAATGGAATCAAACGAGGAGGTAAAGGCGCATGATAATTAGTGATGTGCCGGATCGTTATAAAATGTGATCCGAGAATACGGATACGGATACGGATCTCAACTTTCTTCAGGTTCAGCAGGAATTATTTATGATCCTCATCCTAACTGACTTTTGGGGGACAAAGCTGCCAAGTTACTCTTTTTGAAATACAATTCACCATTACTCCATATTAATTATGACGTATATTTTTTTAAGTTCATGAAAACAACATATTTTTAATTGATGTGTGCTATACTAATTGAAATAATTATGTGATATAACTCACATAATTATTTCAATTATTAGAGGTTTGATCTCACTACAAAAATAGTTTAATTACTACCTTATAACTTAATTTACTGGTACTTACTCTACTTGAATTATAATAAATATGAACAGTATTTCATTGCTACATATCTTTAAAATTTCATATACGTAATTAAATGTATTAATATAAAAGATCCGTTCAAGATCCGCCAAAAAGTACCGGATACGGATACAGATCTTTTTTCTCCCTCAGATATCCGCGGATATGGATACGGTTATCCGGCATATCACTAATGATAATATACGCCTCTATTCCGATAAATTTTATGTAGCTATTACATTTGGTATTTTGAAGCAAAAAGAGGTTTTAATAAGTAGTTTACGTAACTTAATTGCATGGTCTCAAACGCCAGATGCTCCCTCACTGATTTAAAAAATAAAATCGAGGAAATTTTTCTAAAAGGTGAATTCCAGAAAGTTTCTCAAGACCTCCTAAATGGCTTGCGGCCACAGACCAGAGACTATAGAAATGAAAAGGGACGGTATCCTTATGTACATTAGATACCCTTTGGTAAAAACGGCTGTAAATAAAATCCCTCCTTCAAATACACACATTTTCAATTCGGAAGCTCTCACATCGGCCCTCGAAAAAGCAGGCGGTGTTAGGAAAGCGTTATGGCCAGTAAACAGGCCTAGCAGCGGGAATGCTTCGCGAGCAAAACCCAATAATTCTGCTACACGTTTCCCCTCGCAGGGGCACGCACGTAATATTGGGCCATCGCATGGTCACGGTCACCCAAACTATTTCTGTGACGTATCAAGCAATATGTATTGCCCTCACACTCAGCCCTCGCAGGGTAATTATCAAGGCTACCATTACAACACGAAAGCACAAAACAATGCTGGCCCAGAGCAACGCACTGGTATCTTTAGAGATACCAGAAATAATAATTTAAAATAAGTAATTGAATAATAATTTTCGATCTCGCTGATCGCGATACTCACAAAGAGGTCAGAAACGCCGCTCGTCGCCTTCGGGCTACAGAGGCAACAAAAGGCAGAAACAATGACTCTCAACCTTTCCTAGCCGTACAGTTAGCACATTTTGTCAAACAGTGGAAGCAAAGGGGAGCTCCATCCTTTATATTACAGATAATAACGGAGTATCGCATACCTTTTCGGCAAATTCCTCCCTTGGTAACACCGGACCTAAAAGGCGACCGCAATCGCACTTTAGAGTCAGAGGAGATGTCTATACTCATTCGACAAATGAAACATCAAGGCGTGTTGAAGGTAGCACCTCTCGCTCCGAGCTTTGTGTCCTCCCTGTTCTTGGTACCAAAAAGAGATGGATCATACCGACCTAACCTACAGTTGCTCAACCTCTACGTGCTAACAGAACGTTTTCGATTAATAAACATGTTCCGAGTCCCAGACTTTCTCCAAACTCAGGATTGGATGTGCAAGGTCGACCTTTCGCAAGCATACTCCAATCTTCATATAGCAGAATCACACAGGCGATTTTTACGTATTTTTACAAAGACGAAGTATTAGAAATGACATGCCTTCCGTTCGGGCTAAGTACGGCCCCGAAAGTTTTCGCTTGTCTTACAAATTGGATTGCACAAATTCTCCGAGAAAAAGGTCTGAGAATAATAGTGTATTTAGACGATTTTTTGCTAACACATCAAGATCCAAAGATATTAGTCCAGCAGATGGACCTGCTATTGGAGACGCTAGAATTCCTCGGATTCCAAGTGAATTACAGGAAGTCTGTCCTTGTTCTGCTAAAGTCTGTAACATATCTCGGAATTGTTTGGCATCCTTGGACAAATTACAAACAACTACCAGCAGAAAAGTCATCTGTCGTAATCAAAAAAACCGGCCAAGTGCATGTCGGACCACGCACAATGTAGGGTTCCGTAGTTGGGATGAATTTATCCCATGAACAAATTTAACTATGTAGTTGAAAAAAAAATCTTTCATACAGAATGTATGGGAGAACATGTTTTTACAACCGCAAATCTACGTTGGTCGATTATTACTCGTTAACTTGTAAAGCGTACTCAGCTGTGATAGTTTTCCTTTTAAATTCGTTATATAAGCTACTGCCGTGAATTTTTTCACATACCTAAAACCAACCATTTAGCTGGCAGGGGTGGGGGGGACACTTGACTCTAACAAAATTTTGCACTTTAAAGCTTAATATTTATTTTACCACTTTGTCGGCATGATTAATATGTATATCCATGCCAAATTACAACTTTCTAGTACTGACAGTCTTGGAGCTAGACCGCGTACAGACAGACAGACAGACGGACATGACGAAACTATAAGGGTTCCTTGTTTACTACGGAACCCTAAAAGTCACACATGTTCTGAAAACAGGCAAAATGTCCGTAAAAGAACTACAAAGCCTGGTAGGTTTACTGAATTTTGCAAGCTTTGCGGTCCCCCGAGGCAGATTAAATCACCGGTTTACTCTGAAGTTCTTAAACTCCCTGCCCGTGTACACAGCCCCAATCAGATACGTGCTACCTCGCTCGGTGTTAGACGAGATGCAATGGTGGTTTCAACATTGCCATCTTTATTCCCCACTTCATATTCCACCTCAGACACATTATCGACTTTCATAGACTTAGGGATTTCAATTTGCAAGTGCCGGATTTTTTACTAGATATCGCTTCTATTAGTTATTACTATATACAAAAATGACACCCGAGTTAATTCTGCACAAAAACGAAGGAATTATATATTTTTTTCGAAAAATTTGTATGAAGCTAGTATGAATTATCTCTTAAACGGCAAGGAAAACCGTAATATCCTTACAGGTGATTATAGTACTAATATTTATGATTTTTTGTAATACTCCACTCGCTGCTGATTTTCTTTTTTAATCATCAAAATATTTTTATTTATTTTTACATATGCAACGGTTCCTTTTAGTGTTTAAGTTGAGGAACACAGACTTTTAACAACACATAACATAAAATAGCATCACTCCTATATCCCCGGAGGAGTAGGCAGAGGTTTATAGTAAACCCACACTTAAACAACTATATGTGAGCTCGTTATTTATCAACAAAAAATGAGTTTAAAACTTTGCATACAACCAAAATACCAAATAACAAAACCATTTCTAATGAGTCTGAAAACAAGTGATTAAGTAATTACAATGATTTAGTCTTCTAATAAGTCTGAATAGGTGATTAAATGATTGCAATATCGCCCAACAATGCCAAGCATGGACTACATTCACCTTTTTATGATAAGTAAGCTTATTTGTTGATTAGTTGTGCTATCTATGAGTTCTAAGAAATGTTTTTAACGATTAAAAATGTTCATTAGAATATAATTGAATAGAATATTCTTTATTATGTACACCATGGAGTGGCGATCGCGTACCGGAAGACGTAGCGTTGGAAGGTCTCCCACAAGATGGACCGATGACCTTGTGAAGGCCGCAGGAATCCGCTGGATGGACCCATTAACGTAAATTAGTTGAAATCACCGACTTTTTGTTAATATCAAAATTGTCCTTGTTACAGAATTTGATCTGAAAACGAATCTATATATTAACTACAAAATGTACAAACAACGATCGACTGTTTTACGACTATGTGTGTGGGTGAGCCTGCTGGCGGTATGTTGGGGGCAGCGGGCGGAACAACTCCTGGCGCAGAACCCCTGCTCCAGTAAGACGACTTGCAGCGACTGCATTCGCACTGCCAGCTGTGCTTGGTGCTACGCGCCAGAGTTCAATGGCCCAAGATGCTTCAACCCTGCCATGGAGAGGGACGGAACCGCAGGATGCGATGAACAATTCATCTTCAATCCGGACAACGAGCGCTCTGTCGATCCCAAAGACAATATTGAGCTGAGTAGAGGTAACAGATATAGTCAACAATTGGAACTGACCTAATGATTCTCCCTTTTTCCAAGCAAGTTGGTGACATGCGGTACTTTTGCTTTTTAGCTAATTCCGGAATGGGTATGGCCGTAGGTTCATCATCATTCGAAGAATCTTATAGCTCGAAGGGAAGCAGCTTATCAGGGTCAGGGTCCTCATCAGCAGCGGCTGGAGGTGCCGCTGGTGGCCAGAGCTTAGTACAGATGAAACCACAGAAAGTGAAACTCAACTTAAGAATGAGTAAGTAAATTGTTTTTATACCGTTCTCTGTGGGAAGTTAAGTAATCATCAGTCATAACTCAACTAGTTATGATACTTAAACAGTTCGCGTTCAATATCATCGCCGAGTTGTAAGGATTAATTAATATTATAATTATCTATGACACAATGTCCTGATGAATTTAACTTGTTATGGTAATCCTACATGTAATTATATATTTTTTACAGATCAAATGCATAAGCTCACATTTGCTTACTCCAGGGCTCAAGATTATCCCGTCGACTTATACTATCTTATGGACCTCAGTAGTTCTATGGAGAACGACAAAGAGAAGCTCAGTACCCTGGGAATTTTGCTCTCTGAAACCATGAGGAACATGACTTCCATGTTCAGAATCGGTTTCGGCTCATTTGTAGATAAACTAGTCATGCCTTACGTGTCTACTGTGCCCAAGAAGTAAGTATAATGAAAGATTTTATGAAATAGATGACTTGGAATTGGTACTGGTTGAGATACTGAATTAATGTTGTTTTTTTTTTAGTTTGATATCGCCCTGTCCAGGCGGCTGTGCTGCGCCTTATGGATACAAAAATCAGATGTCGCTCAGCACTGATACTAGTTTCTTCGTGGTAAGTTGTCATCATCATAATATCCCATAAACACAGTCTACTAATAATTGACCTGGAAAAGACAACTAAAATTGCAATACATTGACGCTTTTTACAACATAAAGGAATAAAGCAGTTGAAGCGGTATTCTTAATCGGGGATCATAAGGTCGAGTTTAAGAGAACCCATTCTGGAAATCCTTTTAATTTTCTTGAAATAAAACGCGTACTGCATGGTATTTAGTACTACGAGTACAATGTTACTTAATTCATGAGTATTTGACTGTCTGTTTCTCGTCCCACAGGAAGCGGTAGCTAAAGCAGACATATCAGGTAACGTGGACTCCTCCGAAGGAGGCTTCGACGCAATCATGCAAGCGGTTGTGTGCAAGCAACAGATAGGCTGGCGCCCCCAGGCCAGAAGACTTCTCGTCTTCTCAACGGATGCTGGTTTCCATTACGCTGGAGACGGAAAGGTATTATTATTATTATTTTGAGAGGATATATGTAGATATAGTCGATTGCAACTCGTAGAACTCTTTAAAAACACCCTAAAATAAGTCCTTTTTTTTTTAACTGAACTCTGTCTGTCTATAAACCTCCCTAAAAGAAAATAGGGTTTGGTCAATGCAGTGCATTTCGGAAGCATATTGTCATCATGGAGATCAAGATATTTGAAGGCTTGGGCAGACCAGCGCCACACGCGACGCGACACAGAGGCACCGCTCGTCGCGCGACGAGCGGTGTCTTTGTGTCGCGTCGCGTGTCGCGCTGGTCTGAACAAGCCTTTACTGTAAAAGTTGCCATTACAGATGGGGCGACATAATTGCATTCGCATTTTATTTTTATGTTTTGCATGCTAATGCTTTTAATAAAACTGTTTGTTCAATTGCAGCTCGGTGGTATCGTTCAACCTAACGATGGCGAATGCCACATGACTGACGACACCTACACACACTCGACGTTGCAGGATTACCCCAGTATTTCACAGATTAATCATACGGTTTGTCTTTGGTTTTAAATTGGTTCTAGTTTTTTCTATGACCTTTGATTGATCTTACTTTAATGAAAGAGAGACTTATTCCTTATTTAGGTATAATAAACCTAAATACTTAGGGTAAATTATTACAGTCATGTCATCGTTAGTTATAAATCAAACGATTTTGTCAAATTGGCTATTATTGAAATTTGTCGAGTGACACTAATATTTTAGCGATTGGTATCGTACAATGGTAATATTTTTTCCACGTGTTTGGTACCAGAACGATACTAAGACCCATGTGCACTTCAAATCACTAAATACGTTTAGGGTAAAACGTTTATAACCAACTTCAAAAAAGGTGGAGCTTCTCAATTCGGTTGTATTTTTTAAATGTTTGTTACCTCAGAACTCCGTCATCATAAATCGATTTTAATCATTATTTCTTGTTTGAAAGATTATACTCCTGAAGTAGTCCCATACAAAGGTCAAGTTCTGATGAGTGGTTTTTTAGTTAGCTTCAATAATACGTATTTAATCCACTTTGTGTATGTTGATGGCGTTCGTTAGTATAAGTATCTTTCACTATTGTTTACATAGCAAGTAGTGGTATATAAGAATTTGTGTGGGATAGGTACCACAACTAAAAAGTGAAAAAGAAAAAAAAGTCTTACAAAAAAAAAACAACCTAATTCCAAAAAAAAAACACTACAAAGTGAAAAACAGGGTGGCAGGGACATCGACTCGAAAACTGTTACCATGGATTCAGTACATGATTCTGAACCCACCTTTTTTTTTTTTTTTTGGGTGTGAAATTATCAAATAACTTCTCCCGCTCTGGGTGGAGCGGGAGGGCGTGTCAGACTCTTACTGACTAAAACCCACCCATGTTCTTTCGGTTGCCCTGTTGCCGGGGGTCACGATTTCCCTATCGGTTTTCTTCGAACCCCCGGCAGGCATTGGCCCTAACGGACCCCGTCAATTCTGCTGACATCTCTTTGAGGCGCGCGTGGAACACAACGCGCCGTCGACCCGGGCTTGGTCCTTATCGGACGGCGAGCTACCCATTGCTCACCGTCCGCAAGCCCGCGCCTACGGTGGCCAGAAATCGGCTCGCGATTCCCGCCCCGGGCGTCTCCTCCTGCGGCGGTTAGGGGCGTGAGGGCGCGAAATTTCCCTCTCCCTCACGCGTTCCGCCTCCTCCTGCGCGAGCATTACCGCTTCGCAGAAGGAGATGACGGCCTGCCATTTCCTCTCGCTCCGTACCATGGCCTGAACCAGGGCCGGACGCGAGAGATCACCGCCGCCGTTCGCCTCTACGAGGACACGGCGTTGCTCCGCCCAAGCCGGGCAGACCTCCACCGTATGCTCCACCGTGCCGTATGCTCCACCGTGATTCTGAACCCACCTGCGTTGAAATTATTCGTCGGTTATTTTTTTTTTAACTGCTGTTTCATAGAAAAGTACAATACCTATGCGGGTAAAATGTATGGAAAAGCAGTTTATAAAAAAACCGATATAAATTTTCAACGCTGGGGGTTCAGAAACATGTAGGTATTGAATTAGACTGAATTCATGGCGTCGATACCAGTGTCCCTGCCACTCTGTATAAGTTATTTTTCACTTTGTAGTGTTTTTTTTTTAAACATTATTCTGTCTGCAATCTTCAAACGATTTACAGAAATAGATATGTTTAGTGTATTTGGTCATTTATGTTGCAAGCGCGACTTAAATGGACCCCAAGCTATCTAGACACGCGGGAGCGTGTCGAGCCAAGTTTCAAGGCAAGACACGGCTGCAGGGTGTTATATTACACGAACCATTTGGAGCCACTTTTGACCCCTTAATAACTCAAAATCAATGTGACATTAGCACATGAAATTTGGTTTATTTATTAAAACCCCTTAGATTAACGAGAATTCCAAATTTCATAAATAAAGCTCAAACGGTTATTGAGATATTAACGTCTAAAAATCGGCATTTTTATCAACTACATTGGATATCAAAAATCTTTAATCCACTTCCGGATGACCTAGAAAGTTGAAAGGAGATTTCTCGAAAGCAGGCCCACGGCATGGTACCGTGTCAAAGCTTATTTATCAAAAATTATGTCGTATTTTTTTCAAGTTAAGTCGTTTTTTATCAAAATTTATTTCTGCTAGCATCAGAGAACCTATTATATATTTATTTTGTTGATAATTATTTAAAGTACTACATCCGCCATTCAATCCTAACCTGAATGTTGCCAGATGACAGACTATTCCAATAAAATAATTTGTAATCGATTGAAAATATCGATTCTAACCCACATGGAGTACGTGGAGTATCCACTACACGAGTATGTTTCAAATGCTATTTATTATACTCAAATACTGTAAAATTATGATTTTACAATAACTAAAATATTATCTGGTCTGAATATACTCAAAAACTTAAAAGTGTTTCGAGACAATAATGTTATTTTATAAACTAATCACCAGTGATCGGAGTAGGTAGATTGATTTGGGGTCAATGAACTGGCACGTATATATTAGTATGGATATGCCTCCGGGATTCCGGGATTTTGAAATTATTAAGATTTTTTTAAGGAATTTCAAATGTTGTGATGTGTAAAATAAAGAATACATCAATATGAATAAGAAATGTTTAACCCTTTTGCTGTCTTTTTAATAGTATATAGGTGATAGGACTCCAAGAAAAGGATAGGTATACTATAAATAATATAATAATTTAATTTAAATGTTTATCAATCGCATTCTATAAATTTCTAATGTAGTAATTTAAAAATCCTTATTAAACAATATTTGATTAAATCCCGTAAGTACCAAAATGAAATCCCGGAAAAAAGGCTTATGATTTCTATGACTATTCATGATGCGAGTACCTACGTTAAATCAATCTACCTACTCCGATCACTGCTAATCACCCAATCGATTTCGTCAATCGATTAAAATAATTAAACCTGGTAACATTGACACCATGCATAATGTCAAACTGTCAAAAAAATATCTGTCAGATCAATGGCATTGTTGGCTGATTGTTTTACGTTGATTTGAATTTATTTTTCCGTATTTACTTTATAGTTATATAACGTTACGATTTAATGCTGTTAATTTAAATTGAAGCCAGACGAACTATTGCTTATCTTTCCATGGCCCTGGGTAAGTTTAATAAGTTCTTTAAATATTTGTTATAAACACCCGTTCACCTTTCATTATTTTAGCGTATTGTATAACCTCATTGATTTTAGCAGCCTATTTAGAGATGGTTTGTAACAGGTTAAACACGATATCTGTTATCACTGTTACTGTTACACAAAAATAACAGATCCAAATATCTGTTATTAAATAACAGCCAGTTATTTTTGTACGAACGATAAATACGTATTTGAATATCTGCTCTATTTCTATTCGTTTTAAGTTTTTTATAATGGTAACTGGTCAGTAACAGGTAACACGACCTAATTTAGAAGTCACAGTTTGTTCTTGTAAGACCACCAACTGTATTTTTAGGGATAATAAATACTAAGTACATCTCTTTTTAGCGTAGTTTAACCGCTTTAGTAAGAGTGAGAAGTAAACATATTTCAAAGTAAATAATAGGTGTTTCTCTTTTTAGCAAGGGTCATTATTTAATGAGGAAGAGAGAGCAATTGATAACCTTACAATATATCTTCTTTTGTGTGAGTGTGTATGTAAGTAACAGCCGTAGTAACAGTCCTTGTGGGGATTGTTATAATGAATTAACAGTAACAGCCGCGGTTACAGTTTTGAGGGTCTGTTATTTAAGTAACAGATAAGTAAAATTTTTAGGAACAATTGTTATTTGTTATTTTTAACCGACTTCCAAAAAGGAGGAGGTTATATGTTCGACGCGTATGTTTGTTTTTTTTTTTTTTTTTTTTTTTTTTTTTTTATGTATGTCCACCGATTTCTCCGTCATTTGTGGACCGATTTTGAAAATTCTTTTTTTGTTTGAAAGGGTATGCTCCCAAATTGGTCCCATATAAATTTTATTAACTTTGCTTGGGTAGTTTTTGAGTTAGCTACAAAATACGTATTTTTTTCCCACTTAGTATGTAGATGATATGATAAGTTCCTGTCACTGGTAGCATGTAGTGGTATTCAAATGTATGTGGGGTAGGTACCACAACTAAAAAGTGAAAAATAAAAACTTTTTACAAAAAAAAACAACCGACTTCCAAAAAAAAAACTACAAAGTGAAAAATAACTTTAATTTCGGAAGTCGGTGGCAAAAAACGAAAACACAAAACCCAAGACACCGACTTCCGAAATTAAAGTTATTTTTCACTTTGTAGTTTTTTTTTTGGAAGTCGGTTGTTTAAATATCTGTTAGTTCTACCTGTTACCATAAATACGCCTCACTCCTAAGCCTATTAGTAGAAGGCCTATGTTCAGTCAGGGGTACGTCGCGCGTCGTCAGCTGTAAATGTCTATAGTATGATGTAATTATATTACATGTATGACGATGACATGTTATTGCAAGACTTGACATTATTGATTATACAATATGTAACTGAATTAATGCACATTATGAAAGTAGTTTGTTCAGAATTGCATACTGAATCGATTTCTGTCATTTTTAATATACTTAGGTAATTTTTTTATCCCAAAACTAATTAAAACTACGTAAATTACAGTCACACTTCCACAGTACAGTCAAAAGAAACCAAAATAGACGAAGTACCTACTACGCTAGATCCTTATACGTGTGCATCAGTGTGTGTGCGTATATTTGTTATGGGCCCCTTAATTTTCTCCCACAATCAGTACCTATTGCTAATTTAATAAATAAACAATGTTTTATACGTAATAGCAAGAAACTCAGTGTTTGTATTATAATTATAACATAATATTCAAATTGGGGTGTTTAGTGGTGTGCGTTAATTCCGGGACAAGTTGTATATATTATCTATAACTCTATCGCAAGTATTACTTGCTCATGGAAATCTAAGCATATTATGTTTTGCATGTGGCATGTCAATTGCAAGTCACAGAAGTCATCAGGTTAGTGTTTTTAAAATGGCAGAATTACTATGAGTGATATAATTACTAAACAAAAGTAAATAAACAACAATAAGAAGTACTTTCTTACTTTCTAGGTCATACATTTGGATAAAGTTTGTCATGCTTATTGAGAAAGGCTGCTACCAGAGATGTTTATAGGCAAGCAAGTGATGATAAAAACAGAGCCACCCTAGAGTTTAAGAGATTTACCCTTAATAAGTCAAAACAATAATCTGGTTAGGGCCAGAATCAAATCGTGACGTGTGAGCAGCAGGACTTGGTGTACATAATTATT
Source organism: Agrochola litura (assembly GCA_949152395.1). Classification (NCBI taxonomy): domain Eukaryota; kingdom Metazoa; phylum Arthropoda; class Insecta; order Lepidoptera; family Noctuidae; genus Agrochola; species Agrochola litura. The sequence goes on from OX424502.1 coordinate 13,901,876, forward strand.
GATAAGTGAGCAAAATAGGACAAATCGTTTAAGAGACCATCATTGCTTATTACTGTTTCGTTGGAAAGCGTACAACTTTTTTTTTTTTTTTATTTTGGGTGGGAAATTATCTAATAACTTCTCCCGCTCTGGGTGGAGCGGGAGGGCGTGTCAGACTCTTACTGACTAAAACCCACCCGTGTTCCTTCCTATGACATGTTGCCGGGGGCCACGATTTCCCTACCGGTTTTCTTCGAACCCCCGGCAGGCATTGGCCCTAGCGGACCCCGTCAATTCTGCTGACATCTCTTTGAGGCGCGCGTGGAACACAACGCGCCGTCGACCCGGGCTTGGTCCTTACCGGACGGCGAGCTACCCATTGCTCACCGTTCGCAAGCCCGCGCCTACGGTGGCCGGAAATCTTCTTGTGATTCCCGACGCCCAGGGCGTCTCCTCCTGCGGCGGTTAGGGGCGCGAGGGCGCGAAATTTGCCTCTCCCTCACGCGCTCCGTCTCCTCCTTCGCGAGCATTACTGCTTCGCAGAAAGAGGTGACGGCCTCCCATTTCCTCTCGCTCCGTAGCATGGCCCGAATCAGGGCCGGACGCGAGAGATCACCGCCGCCGATCGCATCCACGAGGACACGGCGATGCCCTGCCCAAGCCGGGCAGACCTCCACCGTATGCTCCACCGTGTCCTCCGGGCGATCCACACAGTGACGACACCCGGGCGTTTCCTCCCGCTTTATCCTGAACAGGTACCTCCCGAAACAGCCGTGTCCGGTGAGTACCTGCGTCAGGCGGAAGGTGAGGACGCCGTGGCGCCTCTCTAGCCACTCCTCAAAGAGGGGTCTTATCGCCGCAATTGTGGCGTGCCCAGCGCTGGGTTGCGACAATCGCACCCTCCATTCCGCCATGAGATCCCGCCGGAGCTCTGTCCGCTGTGCCGCGACTTCTTGCGGCATCGGAGTTAAGCCCCGGCGTCTCGCCTCCTCGCGGAAAGCGTACACCTACCACCTACTGTACCTACGCTGCTTTCATACCATGACTAAGTTATGAGAATGAAGCTGAAGCCGTTTTAAATTCTATGAGAAATAAAATGTTTTTAGTATTTATTGTTGTGTTATTTGTTAGAGTAAACCTTCCTATAGAAGCACTGAAAATGCTGCTACCAATGAGATTATTCATATTTAATTAAGAGAGTTGGCTAAAATAATGTTTATGCCATTAAATGTTTCATATTTAGCGCGCAAGATTATTATTAATTTACCTTTATAAAATTGCAAGTCTGTAAATGCAATAATCGCCATTTTGATGACAGTCGAGGTCGAGGCTAAAAAACGTAAAAATTGGGGATTTCGAACATCCAAACTCCACCACAAGGACAGTGACTATTAAAACATTTAATTATTTGACAAATTCATCCATTGTTCAAGTTAAATAAGTAGTGGTAATGAAGTTTTTTATTATCAAAAGTCGAAGTTTCGCGCCAATCGTGCGTGTTTACATTTTAACTTTTCACAATTAACACTCATACACATGTAGATATGATTTAAAATGTGACAAATATGATTAAAAATATTATAAGCAACTAAAAAATGCCCAGATCTTAACTTATTATACGAACACACGTTCAATAACACGTAATATTCATTACTACTACTCAATTTGTGTTAAAAATCGCCGATAATTTTTTTATTTTTATTGTAATGATGTGCGAAAACGATTATGCCAAACGTTTTTTTTTTTTTTCAATTTTGATTGTCTCTCTTAATTTAGGTATAAATGTCGAATGTCTATCTATACTTGAAAATTTAAATAAAATTGTTTCAAGCATTAAATACAATAAGTATTGTTTTAAGCATTAAATACAATAAGTATTGTTTAAAATCATTATTTTATACTTTTCTAGTGTAATTTTAATCGTTTTTAGAACATTCAATATAAAACGAGTGTCAACAGACAGGACGTGGATAGATAATACCTCATTTATTGAATTTCGCGCCGAATTGTTTCTATTTTTGAATTTAAATTCGGAACGCTGTTCAAAATTATTTTTTAATTTATTGGACAATTTTTTAATGTGGATTTTTATTTTTGATAGTTTGCTACAGATTGCCTAGTAGGTATACATTTTTTAGGCAGGCAAGAAAATTTTGTTCGGGAATGATGTTAAATTCTATAAATTAGGTAGGTATTCCGCAAACACTTTTAAATGACGTCTATATTTTTTGTTAGTTGTATGAGTTTGGGCTTTTTTTTTTGAGGTAGTTTCAAAATGAAATTTAAAAAACTGCCCAGGTGTATGTTGGACTACGCACAGTGAAGGGTTCCGTAATTGGGATGAATATTTATGCAAAAATAAGTTTGTATTTCTCGGAAAAACTATAAAAAACAAAGTTAATTCTGCGGTTGTAACCGAAAATAAACTGTATCTCAAAAACTATTGACGTCAAAAGCAAAGTCACTTAGAAACATCTTTAACATTTTAATTGTGAGATCCAACAATACACGCTTTATATGCATAGATTTTTTTCATCTCTCGGTTATATGTAGGTATGGAGAATGCCACCCCCACTATTATGTTTATCGTAATTGCACTACACCATTGTTTAACGGTGCAAAAATACACCTTTTTCAAAATTTTCATCGATAGAGAGTAAAAAGACTCCATGTAAAATGGCTGTATGACATCCGGACGCACGGACAGACGAACTTGACGTAATTAAGTGGTCCGTTTTTTTACGGATTTTGATTATCAAGTTTACAATCGGCATGAAATTGATGTCTATGAGAATTGATCTACAATATTATTATTATTTATTTCATATATCATTTTTTTTTTTTTCATGCCCTGAATGATGACCTGGACATACACGACGCAAGTCAAAATAACCCTTTTCAGAGCATACTGCCAGTCTTTTTACACGTGCAGTCTGTGGGTCAGGTATACGCTGAGGGCATACAACGCCCTGCAGGTCCAGTATAACAATGTATTCAGGATGCTGTTGGGTCTACTACGCTTTTGTAGCGCTTCCGGGATGTTTACCGAGGCCAGGGTTGATGGTTTTCATGCCATTATGCGGAAACGGTGCGCTTCTATTCTCGGTATAATACGTGCTAGCTCCCACAGCATCCTGAGTGTATTGTGTGATAAGTGGGACAGCCCCATGCTGGCTCACTGGATACGACTGCACACGTAGGTGTCAGTCGTTTCAATTTTGTATATTATGTGGTTTTTTACTAACATTAGGTTACAGTAGCGAAGGCTGACGTTATGGAGGAGGGAAGCCGGAGCAGCAAAAAAAAAAAAAAAATTACCATTATGAGCTTCATGCTAATTACTCAAAATAATTACCAATCCCAAACTCATAAAACAGCTACTAATATGTTTTAAAAACCCTATATTCTATAAACAACTACAATCTAAGAAAAGTAAACACGGGAACAATACATTTTATTAAATTTACGACTGCCAGTCACTCATTGATATTTATCGTCAAGGGAAACAACAAAAAATGTTTGAACGAACCATCGCGGCGTTTGTAATTTATAGTCACATCTGGGCGAGCACGTATTTTCAAAACTTAACCTTGAAAAGCATGTTTCTTCACAAAGTAATCTGTCACATTCTAAAACTATGAATGCCGCCATCCTAATAAGATCGTACTAATTATTTTCAAATCTACTCTAAATAAGTAATTTCAGCTTATTAAACTATCTACTCACCCCAATACCTAATTACAACGTACTTTATTTTCACATCCAATAAACTCAAAACACTATGTTAATCACTGTCCTATGACTACAAACAAATATTAATACTACTATTAATACTACAAACAAATATTAATATTACTAGTAATGATAAACTAATGAATTCAATAAATACTGTGAGAAAAAAATGCAAATTAATATGGTTCTAATGCGATTACGTCAAAAAGCAACCACACATTGTCATAAGAATAATGAAATGTTTACGAACTCCGAACTCCTAGCCAGTATTACGAAATTCAACGAAAACTACCGAATCAAATGCGTGTGCCAGAAAGAGGTGGTGCAATAGCAATAATTCCTTCTCGCTCCCGCGCGCACGTTTCTGCTAGGTACTATGTGCCTACAATAACTCGCTACAGACCGGCTTACCCGGCTCATAGAAACCGCGGTATCACGTGACCGAAGTGACGTCATGATGACTTTATTTTTTGTAAGGAAATTGAATTTAGCATAAGCCGGACGCGCCTACGAGTTATTTTAGCGCAGTGTTTTGTTGTTGGGTTATTAAGACAATTTTTAATGTATGTAGGCGTTTTGTAATAGGTATTTTAATTTTATGGTGTATCGAATACTTATAGTTTGATTATTCAATGCCGATAGAGTGGTTGTGTTCCGAATTTCCAAAGGGAAGCCGGTAGGAATCAGCTTATATGGACATTTCGCCCCTGTTAGGTTAAGACCTTTACTAACAACTTATGAATCGTGTAATTTGGTCTGAAATAAAATATATATATAAATATATATTATTATTTGGAATAGCCGCCATCTTAAAATCCAGAATGACCATCTAATTCGATATCAGCACTATCTCCCGAAAACCATGAAAATTACAGTCATGACGAAAAATTTTCTAATAGGGTTAAAAACTGCCACTTGCTCACTTCAGATGGCGCTGATCTCCAGCGTCTTATAATTTGACAGCTAACTATACATTTTTGATTCGAATGCTAAAAGTTGATGTAAATTCCTGACTGAATTAGAAACACCCCGTCGAGTTAACTGATGTGTCACGTGTCAAAATCTTGGTCCTTAATGTTAGGCGGTAGTGAATTCATTTCATTCATTCTCTGATCTCGAAAAACGTTGTTACAAACGTCAGGTTGGTATGTTCAAGGTAGTTTGTAGGTTGGTACAGTGCTTGAGACGTTTTTGAATTGATAGATCGTATGACTATTGTTTTAGGGACTATTGTCGTTTAATATAGTAAATAGTTAAAAGTAACTAATTTTGATTTAAACTTACGAATCGGTAAGTCCATAGTGAGATCAAAATGTGAATCCAAGTGGCGGCTGCGAAAATTAAATAATTAAACCATACGTGAGAAGGAACTTCGTTCCTGACGGGGCTCCCCGACTGCACAAGTTTTTTTAATAATAATACTTGCCGCGCCGGCTCAGCGATCTGACATCATTGCGGACAATTGTAACAATTGTTACGAAAGAAATACCTACATTCTTACACAATATTGCTACGCATATTTGCAAAAAGAATTTTAAAGTCAAATCTTGAGCTTCAATTTATCCTAAGTGCTTTGTGTAAATAATTCGACTGTTCAAATTTAAGAAGTTATATTTTTAAATAGCAAACATTGTTATAGCAGAAAAAACAAGAATTTGTGTTTTAATTTTATTTTAGAAAGTTGCATGTTCTTATAAATAAATTTCAGGATTATCTACAGAACTTGGCACCCATTTAGATCTCAATTCTTTTGTCGGCGAAGTCGACAACCATATTTATTGAACTTGGCTCCCATTTTCACATTTATGTTTTTGATGGGATATGTTATACCTACAGTATTTAAAATGCGGAATGTGTTTCTTCCCTATAAAATCGTGCATAGCAGGCAGTGACGTATGTTTGAGGTTTTCGGACGCACATTTTTATCATTGACCACAATTTTTATAACCTACTGCCATAACGACTTCATTCTTCCCTTTTTGATGTGTAACATCTTTCCTCTCGCTTTCCTGCAATATGTGGGAGTGATTTCGTGAAAAGCGGAAGTGCGTAACAGGAAGCCGGGGAAGCGTGCGCTATTTTTATTTGACCAATGAGCGCGCGCGATGTTAGAGTTGGCCATCAGAAACGACCTTGACGAGGCCCCGCCCCTTTAATGTTGCTTATTACCAAGGTGAGATGCCAGATGTCACACATCATACGCGACTACGCTCGTTTTTCGCCAATTCTTTCCGACGAGCAGAAATATTTCATCAAACCATCTTTTCATGGGCCTTGCGATACGTATCCCACTATCACCATTCACCACCATGATTACGATAAAATGTCACATAATAATATTATAACGTATGTTTTTAGGTAAAGAAACACGCCATCAATGTGATCTTCGCGGTGACATCGGAACAGATTAGCGTATATGAACAGCTGAGCAAGCACATCGAGGGATCCAGTACCGGAGTGCTTAGCAACGACTCTGATAACATCGTCGAGCTTGTGCGGGAACAGTATAACGTGAGTAGCAGTAGCAACCCTTCTTCTTTAATAATGATATAGCTGTCCCGCATGACGAGAACCTCGTGAAAGCTGAAAAAAAAATCAGATCAGGTATGTAACGGATATCCGTATCCGCATCCGCAACTGCGGAGCATCCGCATAAATTTTGATATCCGCTAAACATCCGCTTCCTCAACTTTTGATTTTAAAAGCTCCGCATCCTCATAATTTCTATGGGGATGTGACTCCACGTTGTTCGCTCAAATAGTGAATTTTGTTAAACTCGCTCCGAGCCAAATGTGGGCCGGAGTGAGAGTGACGCGTTCCTATTGCCTGAATTCGCAGTGTCCCTGTCCTATGACAGACTATCGGCCGCACGTGGCAGTGGTGGCATGATGTCAGGTGTCAAAAACAAGGCCTATTTTTCATACGACATCTGCATCCGTATTCTCCATCGGCATCCTCAAACCCGATTATCTCGAAAACCTCATCCGCATCCTCATCCGTTATACGACATCCGTTACAACCCTGAAGCAGATTAAGTATCTTGACCTGGCTCGCGAGGTTGTCGATATATGGGATGCTGATACAGCAGTCATTGTGCCGATAGTCGTGATGGCCAATGGCATAATGGCCAAGAGCCTCGACCAACACCTGAGGAGGCTCTCGTTAGGCAGCTGGATCGTCACCAGTGGAGGCTATTTTGATGCTATGACATTGTGTTATTTCATTCTGAATATTACATATTATTTATTTATTATCGATCCATCCACATAGTTTGTGGGTTAGTTCATAGTTAATATAACTGTTTGCTTTATTTTATTAAGTTCAAATAAACGTCTTTATTATTATCCTACTTAGAGCTACCATTGCGGGAAATTCCCTATAAGTGATAATGTTGTAGTTGCACTGGTTACAAATTATAGGTTAGTCTTCGTAAAATAATTACCATGATTTAAAAATAACAACAGCATAACACATTTTGTCGTAATTATATTAATTAAAATTAATTGTAAGCACTGTCTAGTAGAATAAATCGTAAAGTTCTTGAATAGATTTCTAGCGCTTCTAGGGACCGTTCAAGTATTACGTAAGCACTAAAGGGGGGCGGGGGGGTCTATGATTTGCTTATTTTTGATGACATGGGGGGTGGGGGTCTAGATGTTGATTACGTCAGCAGTCATTATTTACTTTTTTACACATATTGCAACCCACACATTGTCTATGCTTGAAAACGAAACGCATATTCGAGGATTCCCACAAATAATGAATACGTTTAGGTACTCGCTTAGAACCGAGTAGGGGAATTACCGCGTGCTATTCACTTGTCTAAATTTCTTCTTTTCTTCAATCTATTTCTCATGAATCAATAAAAAAAATAGAATACTTACATTTTAAAAGAAAAATGCATATACCAATGTTTACGTAAGTATGGGAGGGGGGGGGTAAGAGCTTTGCTTACTTTTGCTGACAAGGGGGAGGGGGAGTAAATAATTGTAATAAATCTGCTTACGTAATACTTGAACGGCCCCTTAATAAATGTGTGACATCATTTTGTCGAATGCCAAGTTTATAATGATGCCATCATAAACATTATAATTAGGTTTTCAAGAACCATAGGAATATGAAAATGTGGATAAATCGTGACGTTGTCAGAGAGTGTTTTGATTTATAACTCTGATGTGCATGACAATAGCTTATCAATGACCTTAAATTTTATTGCAGATATAAAAATAAAGGTTACATTATGATTATTTGCAGAAAATTACGTCAACGGTGGAAATGAAAGATTCATCGAGTGATGCTGTACAAATAGTGTATTACTCATCTTGTCTTAGCGGTAAAGAGCTCATTCAGACAAACAAATGCGAAGGATTAAAGGTAATTAATTATTACCTAAAAAAATGTATATAATATATTAAGGGGTCCAGACACTATCAGTAATAATGACATTAATATTACTGTCATTCCTTCCAATATTGACGTAAAACTATGAAAATATTATGATCACATCATCATTCCAACCACCACACTGTCAGTAGTAATTACATTATTTGAATTTAGTCATAATTACTGATAGTGTCTGGAGGCCTAATGAGTGTTTATATTTTGGGTTCTATGTAATTACTAATTTTTTCATTCATTTGTAGGTGGGAGATGTGGTAGAATTCACAGCTGAAATCACCCTCAAAGAATGCCCCAAGGACCGCAACAAGTGGAAGCAGACTTTCGATATCTCCCCCGTCGGTATCTCAGACAGCCTCACTGTTGACCTGGAGATGGTCTGCGACTGTCCCTGCGAACAGCCTGGTCATTTTGTGAGTTATTAATAATTTTCTTTCATTTTACCGACTTTTTTTTTTGGTTGGCAAATTGTCAAATAACTCTCCCGCTCTGGGAGGGCAGGCATCGGCCCTAGCGGACCCCGTCAATTCTGCTGGCATCTCTTTGAGGCGCGCGTGGAACACAACGCGCCGTCGACCCGGGCTTGGTCCTTATCGGACGGCGAGCTACTCATTGCTCACCGTCCACCTCCAGTCCCGCCTGCGACGGAGCGATGTTGCGCGCGCGGCATAGTTTTGCGTGCTTTTCGAACTGTTTGATATCGGTTGTATATTGGTCAAAACCAACATTTTGGACATTTCATTTTTATGTCACAGTTACATAAAAGTTTATGATGTAAGAGAAAAACAGTAAAGTATTTTATTATTTTTATTCTTAATTAAGAGCAGTGGTGGCCCAGTGGTAACGGCCGCGACTTACGAGTTTTAGGTCGTAGGTTCGAACCCAGACAGGCGCTTTACTTTGTGTAAGTTATTTCATCACCACTGCTCTCAAAACGGTGAAGGAAAACATCATGAGGAAACCGGCATGTCCTAGAACCGAAAATTCGAAGACATGTGACATCTACCAACCCGCACTGGGCCCGCGTGGTGGATTACGGCCCACTCCCTCTCACAGAGAGGAGGCCTGTGTCCCAGCAGTGGGAACATTTATAGGCCGATGATGATTCATAATTAAAATGTAACAATCTGAAAGGTTGATTTATCAAAACTCTTACTTTGGCGCTCAGAAGAATAACTAAAATGCTGCTAAAAGCATATTACCTAGTTATTCTTCTGAGGTTTTACGTGATCCTAACTAATAATTAAAAAAATAATCACGAGTAATCATCTCCTAAAACATTACCAATGCCTTAAAATCACCCTGAAAATGGAAAATGATAACATTTTAGCGAGACAAAACTTTTTATCGATGCTAACAAGAAAAAGAAAGAAAAAAAATACGTTATTATGGTTCATAATCCCTTTATTTTAAAATTAATGTTTACAGTACTGGGTGAATTTAAATTTAAATTTAAAAAAATACATATTTGTGAACACACCTTAATGTAAACAACAGTGACAGCGTAGTGGTGTGACCATCGGACTGCCAAGTCATAGGTCTCTAGTTCGAACCCAAGGCACGCACCTCTGACTTTTCGGATTCATGTGCATATTGTAAAATTTCCACTTGCTTCAAAAACGGTGTAGGAAAACATCGTGAGGAAACCGGTATGCCTGAGAGATATTTCTCGACGGCATGTGAAGCCAAGTGAGAAGCCCATGGGTGGCTTTAAAACTCTGACACCAGGTCAGTCACTAACCACACGAAAAGAAGAAGAATACAAATTTTATGTAACGTAACATAAAAATTTAACATAAAAGAAGCATGGATTGATGTTTTTGAGTGTTTCTTCAACAATTAAAGACACAATATTCAGTTAGTAATTACAGCTCATAAGTGACTGAATAACACTAATAAAATAGTTTTCGCATAATAAGATTTAGATCAAACATACTAACATTTAATGTATTTTTATTAGAATTTGCAAGGAAAATCCAATTTAATGTTTCTTTTTCACCGCACACAACAACTTCAAGTTGCTTGACACAACAATATGGCAGCCGCGCTTTGATTGGTGGTCTGGTGGCGTGACTAATTCCGTCAATGTTCTAAGTTTAAAAAAAATTGGTTACATAAATGGAATAACATAAATGTTTTGAGACGTGTTGTTTTTATAAAAAAAAATGTATGAATATGAATATGTTGACTAGATATTGGGTGATTTTACGCAGGCTTCACTATGTTCGTTAAGATTATAAATACTTTTTTGAATAAATAAAAAAATAAAATCGGTTTGAAACATAAAAATTGATAGATGGACCTTGGGTTTTTTAAAGGAGATACATTATGGTACCATTTTAATACTTTCACTATATATTTTTAAATGTCACTGCAGCACTAGCAAATAAATTTAATATTAAATCTAAGGTGAATGAAAAATGGTGGTGGTAAATGAAACCATCTATTTTAATAATATCGATATTACAGTTCTTTTTTACGAATAAGGATAAGTCGGAAGACAAGCAATTCTTACAAAATGGTCATTATTTTGGTTTTGACCCATATAATCGGCGATGCCGATATATCGGCCGATATATCGGCATCTGAATCGGAATCGTTACTTCCTTAATTATAATGTAACGACATTGCATCGACGCTGTCTTAGCGTCGCGTTCGCGCTGAAGCAAAAGTTGATGCCAAGGCACCCATATCAAAAACATCTGAATAACTACAACAACTATACTACGAGTACATCAATATTCTTTCGTTTCCACACTCAGGCCTTCAACAACAGTCCTCTAGTCTGCAGCGGCGAAGGTGTCTCAGTGTGCGGAGTATGCGTATGCCAACCCGGCCGCTTCGGCAAGAACTGCGAATGTTCGGCCCACGGCGGCGTATCAGCCGAACAGGAACGCGGCTGCAGGCCTACTAATGCGAGCTCCGGTCCTCTGTGCTCTTACAGAGGGACATGTATCTGTGGTGTCTGCGAGTGTAACAAGATGGAAGACTCTCAAAAGGTAAGAAACATTCAGTATTTGTGACTTTTTTAAGGTTCCGTACCTCAAAAGGAACAAAACGGAACCCTTATAGGATCACTCGTGTCTGTCACAGCCAATTTGCTCGGAATCTAATGGAATGATTAAGTTGAAATTTGGTACACATATGTATTTTTGCGACCCAAACATGGATATGTAACGGTTATTAATTTTCAAAACTCATTTAATTTTACTTTTGGGGGGTAAATAAGAAAATAAAATAAAAAGTTTTGCGAACTGTATGTACCGTGTGACATCAAATGAAATGAATAAAAAAAATGTATTTGAGATCCTCGCAATAAGCCCTTTATTGCAAGGATCTAAACACCTTTTTATATTTTAAAATAAATACAAACTTTACAAATATAAATATAAACTTTTAAAGATATTCAAGAAAATACATGAAAATTTACCATTACTCCCCCTCTTATCTCCGAAATTAATGAGCCTAAAATTTTGAAAAAAATACAGTGTATAGTTTACAGGAAAACCTATAAGAAGTCTTAAAATAACATGGTAAATCACTCAACATTGTGCGTACAAACTTACATTTGCACTTGGAACGTATGGGGGAACATAATTTTCAACTACAATGTTAAGTTTGTTCTTGGGATAAATTCATCCCAACCACAGAACCCTTCGTTGTGCGTTGTCCAACACGTGCTTGGCCGGTTTTTTTTTTAATAGTTACATTTTATGAATCCTTGATATCGTTAGAATGTCGAATTATTGAATTCTTGCTAGTTATATAATATTATTATGTCTCCTGAGTTGAACTACAAAAACGAAAAGTAAAAGTGGTAGATAACATATTGCGGTCCGTTATCATTAACTCGTTCATTAACAAATGAACTCTAGGTAAAAAAAAAAAAAAACCATCTTTAACTCGACTTTTCCACCAGGTGATCTCCGGCCCGTTCTGTGAGTGCGATAACTTCACATGTGACATGAACAAGGGTTTACTATGCTCCGGTCCCGAGCACGGTGAATGTGTGTGTGGAAAGTGTAGCTGTACACCCGAGTACACTGGACCAGCCTGCCAGTGTTTGAAGGATCAGACGCCTTGCCGGTCACCTGGTAAGAAGAATATTATTATACAGGGAAATTAATTGTTTATACCTTACGTCAATTTTCCTTGTGATAGTTATTTCATACAGCTGTTACAGAACCACGTTCATTGTATTTTTTCTGTTATTTTTAATCATGGTCTGGTAGTTTGAGTAATTTATGCGGCCTACCCAAATATCCTGTCAAATGTTCGTCGAATCATTGAGCTGCTAAGTTCTGAGTTGAGCTGCACGGTTACTGACAAATTGGTGCAATGACTGGTCAAGTCCACTCAGTCCGTGTGGTTCTTTCCTCAGAGGACCATTTCAGACACCAATCTACATGGTCTTCACATGATCTGACCAAGATTATCTCTGGACTTTATAAGAGACTGTGACTTCTGAGTTTGTTTCGGCCTTTTTTCTCTGAGTAGTTGGATAGGAAGCGCCGACTTCTTTTTTTTTTTTAAATATTACATAACATAACATCACGCCTTGTTTCCCCGAAGGGCTGGGCAGAGGTGTACCTGTAGTAGGTACAGTAAGCGCTCAAAAGTGCATGAACACGCTAAGAGTCGTATTGCTGTGAACACGCGGTATAGCTCGTACATTTGTATGTGTAAGCAACACGATACACACACCACAGATAACGCAGTTACACGAAACAACAATATATTTCCGTCGCTTTAAACATGCTAGCACACACGCACTATGCGCGTGAACTTGACCAGTTAATGGCATTGCTAAAATTCGATAGTTACTTAACAAGCGCAGATAGCAGAAAGCGTTAAGCGTTGGTATGGAATTCAATCTGCCTCAGGTTCTAATCTCGTGAAACACAGTGCGGATTTTTGCAAATATTATTATTTTTGTTTTCGATAATAATATTTTTTAAATATTGCTGCTTTTTTATGTTGTTATTGCAATAAAGGTTTTAGAATAAAAAATGCGTGATATATGATAACTAAATTAAAAAATATATGTTTATTCGTTATATTTATTTTACATAAGTTAATAAACTGCTACAATTATTTATCATTACTTCAGCTGAATAAGATGTGAAATAGATGTGAAGAAACTTAGAAGCAGTTTGTATTATTTAGACATATTTAAATTATGAAATATTTTAAATTTTTAATGGATTTTTTCACCATAAATATTAAGCTTTGATCATGGTCGAAGTAATTAAGTAATAAATAAGAATATTAGACTACTTAAAATGTAAAAAACTACTTACAGAATAGGTAATTTTAAGGTTAAATATGGGCAGTTTGTTTATATTTTATTTGTATTAATTATTTTACATTTTATTTGACTTTAGTAAATATTGGTTGTTATTGAGGTTAAAGCTTAAGTATTCATTTTCTTTACGAAAAGAAGATTGAAACTAAACCTCAAATTTTTATCCTAAAATAATACTATTACTAAAATAATATTAAACAATTTCGGTATATCTGCAAGAAATACGACAAACACCCTATTGAAACGTGCTTAAAAAATTCGTTACCATAAATTCATGCAATAACGAATCTGTTGTTTATTAAGTTGGTACGGTCAATATTTTAAGGTCAAAAACGGTTTTCTAGCTGGTCTTCAGTGATGCAAGCCTTCAGAGTGCACGGCGAACGGTTCATAATGACGTGTTTTTAATAATTCAGCAAAATATCTCGTTGGTATAAAACCATTTGTTTCATTAACCATTTGACGTCGCTGCTACTCGATAATAAGCCCCTTCCTCATATCTCTTAACCCTCACAGTATTTCTCTAGAACAAAGAAAAACATTGTTTTTATTACACATAATACCTAATTATTTATTATTCACTAATCGAATTAAACCTCACAATGAATTTAAAACTTTAAAGGCATTTTCTGTCTCAACAATACCTCTGTTCTATCAACAATACCCTTGATTAAGATTTATGTTTAGTAAAATATGAAATATATTAATGATAACTCTCACACTTAGTCCGGTTTCATTAGATATTCACTTCACTTTTACGCAGCGCAATAATATTCTCTGATCTGATCTGATCTCTTCAATATATTTTATGCCTGCTTTTTGATAATAATAACCACAACACTGCGCTAAATACTCGTCACCAATATTATCCACGAACCAAAAAAGTTCTATTAATTGAATACTCGTAACAAACTGCATCTACCCCACAGAAATCGAAATAATTTACTTAGTTTTTTGTGGTCTACCTGCTAAACTTTAATATTTATGTGAACAAGACGAATGAAACTAAAAACGAATGATGATTATTGAACTAGTCATTGGTTGCAGACAAAGTGAGTGTGTGTGTGTAATGTGCGTGTCTACAGTATTGTAACAACTTATAGAAGAAGGTCGTAAGTCAAACCGAAGCGTCAGTCTATTGCTTTGTGAGATTGCTCATGGACTTTTGGTCGGCACTGTACACCCACATTTCGCCAGTTATGTTTAAGTCCCATGTAATAGGGGGCGAGCCTATTGCCATCAACCGGACACAAATCCAGACTCCAGGCTGCTACTGAGAAATTCCAGATAGAAAACCCAATAACACTTTGCCCGACCCGGGAATCGAACCCAGGACCTCATGCTCAGCAGTTGCGCTTGCGACCACTAGACCAACGAGGCAGTTTTAAAAATATTATTTACGTGTAAAATTGTTGTACAAACCTACTTACAGAAATAAAATCATTTATCACAGTTATGATTTGAATATACTTACGGACAATTTAAATTGGTAGTTAATTTACTTTACAATTAATTTCCCTGAGTTTATATAAACGAAGCATACAGGGTGACAGGGACATCGACGCGAAAACTGTTACATGGATTTAGTACATGATTCTGAACACCCCTGTAATATTTTTCGTCGGTTATTTTTCTTAAAATCAGCTGTTCCATACATTTTGACCGCGTAGGTTTTTTTCACTTTTCTATGAAACAGCAGTTATTTTTTAAATAACCGACGAAAAATTTCAACGCAGGGGTGTTCAAAATCATGTTACCCCTTCAAATAACCAATTATTATTAGAGAATAATAAAAAGGTATCTTCTGGCAATATTTTACATTATAATAATAATAAAAAACCAAAGGGGGGGCAACATACTTTAAAATTATTCAATCAAAATATCCAAGGTTGCTCTTCCAAATTACTGGAAATAGAATTGTTTTTAGAAAATACCAAGTTTGATGTCATTTGTTTAACAGAGCATTGGTTATAAGATCATCAAGTAATGTCAATTAATTATGAAAATTATTGTGTAGTTAGCCATTTCAGCCGAAAACGTATGATACATGGCGGGTCATTAATATTGATAAAAAATTCTATTAAATCGAAAGAAAGAAAAGACATTATCGGACTGTCTGTTGAACACAACATTGAATTGTCCTGTGTTGAGCTTGATAAGCATGTTATAGTATGCGTATACAGACCTCCAAGTTACCAGAATCTACCTATGTTTGATTCTGTAATGGAAGATGTACTAAAGAAACTTAGTGCTAGTAGTAAGTCAATAATCATATGTGGTGATTTTAATATTAATTTATTAGAAAATAACTCGAACACTATCAGATTATTAAGTCTTTTTAGGTCATTTGATTTGTCAAATGTTTTTATTGAACCAACCCGAGTGACAGCTTCTTCTGCCACTTGTATAGATAATATATTTTGTAATTGTGATTACTTACATAAACAAATTGTAAATAAGTTGCCATCTGATCACAGTGGACAAACAATAACATTTTGCACCTACATGCCTTTACAAAAAATTCAAATAAGGTTTAGGCCAATTACATGTAAAAACTTAGAGAAATTAGATAACTCTTTGGCAAGTAAATTATGTGTTCAGAGTTTTAATAATATTTTTGACCCTAATGAGTTTTACGCCGAGTTCTTTTCACTATTAAACAAGCAATTTATTGACACTTTCCACTAAAGACTAAAACTATTTACACAAAGTTCTTATTTAGTGATTGGGCCACTCCAGGTATTCGTAAAAGCAGGGAAAAACTTTTTGAACTTTATGGCCTAAAGCAACATATGAATAATACAAGCTTTCATCAGTATGTCGCAAAATATTCTAAAACTTTTAAAAGTGTGTGCAAAATAGCTAAAGCTCTTTACATTAGCAATTAAATAAAATTAGTTGATGATAAAATAAAAACTACCTGGCAAATAATAAATAATGAAACAGGTAGGAAAAACAGCGTAATACTGAATTAAATTTAGAGACTGCACATGGCCCCATCAACTCAGATGTAGAAATAGCTCAGGAATTTGAAAACTTTTTTGCTAATGTTCCCCTTAAAACTACCGAAAATTTAAATTCATCACCCGCGCTTTCTGCCGCCTTACTTAGAAATAATGTAAATGCATGCCCTTTAGAGTTTAGGTTTCAGCATACAAACCCCCAGGCTGTTATAAAAGCTTTTAAAGATCTTAAAATTAAATCAACAGAAGATCTATGGGGAATGTCTGTAAAAGTCTGTAAATCTATCATCGAAACCATTGCGCCCTATTTAGCTTTCATATTTAACACCAGTGTAGACCAAGGATTCTTTCCGGATCTCATGAAACTCAGTAAAGTAGTTCCATTGTTCAAGTCCGGTGATAGTAAGGAACCCAACAATTATAGGCCCGTGTCAATTCTGCCAGTTCTCAGTAAAATGTTTGAAAAGTTGATGCTTAATCAAATGTTACGTCACTTAATAAAAATTCCATCTTTCATGAACAACAGTACGGTTTCACCAAAGGGCGTTGTACCACTGACGCCGGTGTCACCCTAATAAAGAACATTTTGAATGCCTGGGAAGAAGCACAAGATGCCATTGGAATCTTTTGCGACCTCTCGAAGGCGTTCGATTGCGTAAACCATGAAACACTTCTGCTGAAACTAGAACACTATGGGATTAGGAATACAGCTCTTGATTTACTAAGATCATACCTGAAAGATAGAAAGATTAAAGTTCAAGTAAACGGCGTAAACTCGTTGGGGTCTGAAATGGCAATGGGTGTTCCTCAAGCTTCGATATTGGGTCCATTCCTCTTTTTAGTTTACATAAACGATTTACCCCAATTACTTCAAAATCAACCGAAGATGGTGTTATTTGCAGATGACACATCATTGATCTTTAAAATAGACCGACGGTCACAAAATCTTGACGACGTGAATAACTCTATTCTTCAAGTCCAAGATTGGTTTACGGTAAATAATTTGGTACTTAATGAGAAAAAAACCAAATGCATTAGATTTAAATTACCGAATGTTAGAAGTAGCGAATGTGACATCATATTGAATGGAGAAAAACTGGAATTTATTCATCAAACAGTTTTACTGGGAATCACGCTAGACGAGAAATTACAATGGGGACCTCATATAACATCTCTTGCGGGGCGGCTAAGCTCGGCCGCTTATGCTGTTAGAAAGATAAGACAGTTAACAGATGTAGAAACCGCGCGTTTGGTCTATTTTAGCTACTTTCACAGTATTATGTCATATGGCATTTTACTGTGGGGTCGGGCTGCTGACATTGAATCCATCTTTATTTTACAAAAGAGGGCTGTCAGAGCCATTTATAATCTATGTCGTCGCGAATCTCTCAGGGAACTATTTAAAAAGATTAATATTATGACGGTACCTTGCCAATTCATCTATGAAAATATTATGTATGTGAGGAAAAATCTGCATCTTTTTAAGAAAATAAGTGATAGACATAATTTTAATACTAGAAATAAAGATAAAAATAGATCAACTATTTTTCAGATTATCCAAAGTACAAACATCTTTTATGGGGTACTGTGTTAAATGTTACAACAAAATACCTTGTGATATTATACAATTAACTGAAAGAAAATTTAAAACGCATATTAAAAGTACTCTTTGTAAACAAGCATATTACAAATTAGAGGATTATATCCTAGATAAGAATGCTTGGAAGCATGCTGGTCTAGCTCCATAGGACAATTTTGAGTCTAGACAAAATCAAACTGGTTGCTAATTTCATTGTGTAATTAAATATTACAACATTTTTTTTACATTTTGTGATTACTTGAACTCACACACTGACGAATTAGTATCACTTGTAATTTTTTTAGGAATATCGTATAGGTTTTACAATGCTTGTAAATATGTGAACACCATGTATCCATTACATAATTATTTTTTCTATCATTGCTTCATTTTTATTTTTACCTATTGTGGTATAGTAATCTTATTCCAGGTGCATCGTTTTCACATATAATTATATAATTAATGTATACAAAATATTGTAAAACATTTTAAAAGAGTAACGGTGGAGTTTCTTGCCCATTCTTCTCCATACGAAAACTACCCTTTGGAAGGGGCGACTAGAATCAATTCTATTTTTTGTTTTTGACGTTCAAAAGTGCCTTTTTGTGCCTAATTGAAATAAATTATTTGACTTTGACTTTGTACTGAATCCATGGTAAAAGTTTTCGCGTCGATGTCCCTGCCACCCTGTATTTCCACGGCTTTTCCATCGTACCCTTTGATGCCATGATGAGCCTTTGATGCCATTCGCGGAGCCTCATTTTACCTAAATAAAATAAACGCAGGATTTGCTAGTGGCGTTTAAAGTAGTCATTACTGTTCGAAGGGTGAAAAAAATGCATTTCAAGCAATCATGAAAATTATACAGTGTTTAAACCAAGGATGGGGAAACTACAACCCGCGGGCCATCTCCGGCCCGCGAAGCGTTGAAATCTGGCCCGCGACCATCAAACAAAAATTTCAGCATCTCAAATGGAGCCGATTATGATGAAATCATGCAGAAACAAAAACAGTTCCACATGTCCCCACAAAGACCAGGGGGCCTACCATCAGCTCAAAAGCAGTATTATTTTAATATTTTTTCAGTGGGAGAAAGAGATGGAACTATACGTCCTGTAGAGCTTCATCTCTTTCCCGCACTGAAGTAATATTAAAATAATATTGCTTTATGAGCTGGTGGTAGGCACCCTTTTTTTTTCTTTTTTTTTGGGAATGTTCCAATAACTTCCCTCGCTCTGGGTGGAGCGGGAGGGCGTGTCAGACTCTTACTGACTAAAACCCACCCGTGTTCCTTCAGTTGCCATGTTATCGGGGGGCCACTTCGCAACCCCGGGCGGTAGGCCCCCTGCGCTCCTCGACCTTCTACTTCGCAGCTAACTTAAAAGTTTAATTTAATTGCAATTTGCAATTTCTTATTTCAATAGTTATTTTGTAATATTGCACAATAGTATTTAAAAAAATACATATTAATATTTTTATTTCAGTAAATAATATAGCCAAAAATGCAACATCTGGCCCGCCATATATTTCGTTAGTAAATATTGGCACGCGAAGGAAAAAGTTTCCCCATCCCTGGTTTAAACCGATAGCTTTGTTTTTTGCGACAAAAACATGCTTGGCGTATCGTTTACAGTGCAGTAATTGTATATAATTTTATTGTCCTTAATCAATGTGGTAATTAGCTATAACTGAATGTAATATGCACTTTCAAATTCAAGGCGCTAATAATTACGTTTGTTACAGAAAACAACGAAATATGCAGTGGAAACGGAAAATGTGTGTGCGGTCAATGTGTTTGTAATGTTGATGATGACCGTCATTACTCAGGCAAATACTGTGAAAAGTGTCCTGTAAGTACTCATATAAGGACAACAATACTATTCCTTATTTAATTAACTCCTAACAAGACCCTGCTAAAGCCTTTATCAATATGTTCTAGACTTGTCCCGGCCGTTGTGGCGCGTTCAAAGACTGCGTACTGTGTGAAGTACACAAGCGAGGACCGCTTTATCAACCCGATACTAACACCTGTGGCGATTGTGCGCTATTCCCTATCGTCGAAGAAGGCAAAATTGAAGGTGAGGCATTACTACTATAAGGATTCTTATAAAGGATTTCAATGTGACATCCACTACCTACTTGATAGGGAAAATAAAAAAAAAATGCACCTAAAAACGGTTTAAGCGACATCGGAGCTTATCTTATTAAACTCACGACCTCTTCGTAAGTTCAATAAGATAAGCAAAATGATCAAATGTTCATAATTGCACACCACAAAAATTACAATTTTAAACTTCAATACCCATCCTTTGGACTTCTTTATTGATGGTTTTCATTGACGGGAATAATCCTAATTATAATTGTATCGTGGAAATGGTTGTAAGTTCGACCCTTGCCATTTGATGTGCAGTTACATACAGCTTTAGAAATAAAGATGACACAGTTCTCGTGTCATCAACATCTTCATTGACACGTCTAGTGTGTCATCCGCACTGAATCATTATGTTATCATGGGCATTACCTGCGCGTGACCTCACAGTGCTATTACCTTAATGTTCGTCTTTTGTTTCAGCCAACGAATCTCGAAATGAGCATCTGTGCTCATTTTACGACGACGAAGACTGTTTGTATGTATACGTGTACTCTTACAACGAGAACCAGCAACTTGTTATTAGGGCGCAAAAGGAACGAGAATGCCCTAAGAAGGTATGGACGAACATCACTTTAATTGGCTAAGGCTGGTTTCACAGCTGTCCGGGAGATCCGTACGGGCTCCGGTAATGGAGACTCACGTGAGGCGCTAGAACATTGTTTCACAGCGACGCGGTTTGGTCCGTACGCGACATAAAGTATCGTACTAACTCCCTCGTTTCCGAGCACTGCGGGTGCTACCCGTACGGGTCTCCCGTGTACAGACGGCCCGTACGGGTCTCCCGGACAGCTGTGAAACCAGCCTTATTCAGTCTCAATCGTCATTGTTTCTTTTATCACAGGATATTAGTCATAGCCATTGTTATTTATAAATTAAGTGTACAAATACATAGATATGGCTGAACTCAAAGAACAATAAATATAAGTAGGTACCCATCATTTTCATATCAGCATGTAAACATTCACTACTGAACAGATGCTTTCATCATAATGATGGCATCCTACTTCTTAACAAGTTAAGTTTAGGAAGCGTTGTGGAGTGAAAGAGGATGGGAGTTTTAAGTATTAAGAAAAATGTATTGAAACAGTTTGGACCCACAGAAAGAATTGTCTCTCATAAGAAATCTTAGTCGTAATAGTATTGATATTTGACTCTATTAGACCAGGGTAGAAGCCTTTAAAAATAATGAAAAGTGAAAAAAAATTATAATAGAATGAGACCCATTAGAAAAGGAGGGAAATATGATAAAAATGAAAGGAAAAATAATTTACGGGCGATCTGAGGTTGGGAAGGGGATGGGGGTGAGTTTTTAAGGGTAAAAAACGGTTTTTCTCGATTTCCGGCAAAACTAAAAGTCCTATCGAAAAAAGTCAAATGGAAAAGTTGTAGATAATAAAAAGATCTAAAACTTTTGTATTTACACTTTTTTCACATAACCTCAAAATTTATGTGAAAAATTCAAAAAACCAAGTTTTTGGTTTTTTATTTTTATCTTTTACAAAAATTTTTTTTTTTTAACGAAATTTTGTGAAAACTTACCTTTTTATGTCCCAAATACGCTGTAATTTATTTAATTAAAAATATTTATTTTTTCACCTTATTTTGAATTAATATCGAAAAAACACCCTAATTTTCAATCGAAAATTCACCCGTCAAAATATCAGCTTTTTTCAAAAAGTTGGCGTGGTTTCTGTTCGTTGGAATCTCTACTTTCCGATGGTAAAAAAAAAAATATATGTTACTATGGTAAATCTTCTCAGAAAATGCAAAAGTTCAAAATTCTTTTTTTGCTGGATACCACTAAACGATTCAAAGCTGCTTTTTTTATTGCATACACTTGCTTATCATCTGCCTTATTGCAAATGATACAAACAGATTCATCCATACTGATAATCTGAAAAGACAAAATCGAATTAATAATGTCTTCACTATTTAATCGTGAATAAACTCCCATGAAAAAAAAAATATTAAAGAAATCAATGTCAAAATGTATAAATAACATATTATAAATCTATAAAAAAGTATAAAATATATATGAAAATCGGCCAAAAGTTTGTTTTATTAGAAATATATTTACGATATATATTTTATATATTTTTTATAGATTTTAAATATATTTTTTATAGATTTTGAAATATATTTTTTTTCATGGGATTAACTAAATTTGTTTGTGCAAAATTAAGGAGATAATTATTTTTTTATCTTGTACTAAAATATCATTTAATTTCAATCTTTAGGTTATGTTAAGTTAAGCATACTATTTTTTAAAGAAAATATTACGATTTTTATGGTTGAGTTGATTGATACAGATAAAAATAGAGATAGTATTTACCTTCCTATGCAGATTCGAAAAGTTTTATTGTTTTTTTAAGTAAACTTGTCACAATTATCTTCAAGAAACTCAACGTGCACGTGTATTTTTATAAACGATGTTGTATACTGTACTGTATTTCGAATACTGGTTAGGCTAGCGGTTGTAACAGCTGCTACGAAATATATAGTATATAATAGTAGGTATGTATGTAGTAAGACCCAGACCCGCCTAGCCCCTTCCCCACTTCTCCACGAAATACCTTTTGATGGGCTACAATTTTTCGTAGGTCACTCAGGTATATCTACTCAGGTATATATATAATTTATCTCAAAATAGTTATAAATAAGCATCTACGCATATAATTTAAAGAAAATTAGACAACTTTCTCCAAATATTGTAGATGTCTTATTAAATATTAATTTAATTAACTTATTTGTTTGTTAATTATAGTAGTATATTTTTATTTGCATTTTTTTTGTTATCAACGTCACATGTAATCTAACGTTTTTCGAGTAATTAAAGTCTAAATTTTAATAAATAGCTCAAAATTATTTATAATAATTAAAAAAAAAATTTCGAATTCAAGTTTTTTTTGAATTTTTGCATTTTCTGAGAAGATTTACCATAGTAACATATATTTTTTTTTTCACCATCGGAAAGTAGAGATTTCAACGAACAGAAACCACACTAACTTTTTGAAAAAAGCTGATATTTTGACGGGTGAATTTTCGATTGAAAATTAGGGTGTTTTTTCGATATTAATTCAAAATAAGGTGAAAAAATAAATATTTTTTATTAAATAAATTACAGCGTATTTGGGACATAAAAAGGTAAGTTTTCACAAAATTTCGTTAAAAAAAAAAAATTTTTGTAAAAGATAAAAATAAAAAACCAAAAACTTGGTTTTTTGAATTTTTCACATAAATTTTGAGGTTATGTGAAAAAAGTGTAAATACAAAAGTTTTAGATCTTTTTATTATCTACAACTTTTCTATTTGACTTTTTTCGATAGGACTTTTAGTTTTGCCGGAAATCGAGAAAAACCGTTTTTTACCCTTAAAAACTCACCCCCATCCCCTTCCCAACCTCAGATCGCCCGTAAATTATTTTTCCTTTCATTTTTATCATATTTCCCTCCTTCTCTAATGGGTTTCATCCTATTATGTTTTTTTTTGGTTTTAAAAATTATCGACCCTGGACTATAATTGACTAATGAGTTTGCCGACCACTGCTCTAGAGCAAAGACCAGATACAAAAAAATGGAGGGACACTTGGGTCCAGTGCGGGTTTGTGGAAATATCTTCGAATTTATGGCTCCGAGTTTTGTGAGCAGTGGTGATGAAATCAGTTGCATACAGTACATGCCTGCCTGTGTTCGAACCTATGACCTAAACTCGTTTTATTTTGCGTATGGAAATTCTCAGATGTCCCGCGTGAGTCGGAGGGGTCTATCAGACTTACTGATGAATAACACACGGTGTTCTGCAATTACCTTTGGCCAGGGTGCTGGAACACTTGCGCAGTTCGTCACGCTCCCCATTGCTATTTGTGGTATTGGTTTTACCACAGGGCTTCACTGCTCTTCCGCCTTACCTAACCTGCTATTATTTCATAACTCATAGGTGCCTATCCTGGGTATTGTGCTCGGTGTGATCGCGGCGATCGTGCTTGTGGGTGTAGCGTTACTGATGCTGTGGAAGATGGCGACCACCATCCACGACCGCAGGGAGTTCGCGCGCTTCGAGAAGGAACGCATGATGGCCAAGTGGGACACGGTAAGGAAAATTCTGCGCATGGTAATAAGTAACATAGATTTTTTTTGTGTAATGTAATGCCAGTAAAAATAGGACATTGAGTAAAAATTAAGAATTACTTACACGGTGGGATTAAATAGGGATGATGCCTGGGTCGAAAAAAAAAAACTATTTAGTACGTCAGTCAGATCATAAAAAAAATTTGACACGTATTTTTTGCTTCATCATATTAATAAAAAATGACTTGGATAAAACGCATAGTTGGAGAGTGGGGGTCGCTACGGCACAAGTAAGTACAAAATCTACATACTCGTGGCGTCATGGCACATTTAACTCAATGTGTCGCCGTAATCTTTTGATAACGTAAAAAAGAAAAAATACGTCCAATATTTTTTAATAATCTACAAGTCCAAACAAACAATATTTTAGTTATCATCCCTATTGCCTGTGGCTTACAATTTGTTGAAGCAACAAGCGTTTAGACAATGCAAGTAATTTGTTGCTTCAATTTTATTAATGCCACGGGCAAGAAACTTGCTTCATGTAAATGAGGCTGAGGTACAAAACATTTTCATTTGTTACACATTTGGAGGTCACTGCCTTTGCCCGTGGGTATAGGCTGAAACTACAGAGCGGAGCGTGCTACGATCCTTACATGGGTACTCCTTTTGCTTCGTCCACGTTCATACATTTGGTGATACATGCGCGCCGGTTTCGAGTACTACGCACCTGACCTTGCAGAAGGACATCACCGTTATCAAAGATATAAATATCTAAGGCATTAATTCCGCCTTTGTACAGTATTTTTTTACTTGTGCTTTATGCACGTTTTAATAAATAAATAAATATGTCTACATAGACATTCATAGCTGAGAATTTATCGAAAAAAATAGCGTCCAACAGTTGGCTGCTAAATGCACGCACACTAGAAAAGCAGAATGACGTGACGCGAGTGTAAGACGTAGCTGTCACGCACACCAGCACAATAAAAATGGCTTGTTGGTTTTAGTTCTTTTGCAGCGCGACTAGACATAAATCCAAGACCGTTATATCATTTGTTTTGTTCGACACTACTACAAAATAACCTGCCTAAGTTCCTGCTGTGACTTAGACTCATCTGTGAAACGATGCAGCCGTAATCCACCACCAGTGCGGGTTGGCGGATGTCACCTCTTCGAATTCTTCTTTATTAACTTGCATTTTTTAACTCGACTGCAAAGAAGGGTTATTTTTTTATTACTTTAGTCAACTACTTGGTTTTCACTGTGTACTTTTGGTTTTCTAGGGCGAGAACCCCATTTACAAGCAAGCGACGTCGACCTTCAAAAACCCTACGTATGCTGGAAAATAATTCCATCGTGTATAAATAGTCAAGTCTCAAAATATACAATAATTTATGCCGCATTTATTTAATGATCAAGTTGTCAGTATTCAATGAAATTTCGTTGTTTTTTAGAATTTTTATTCAAACATAGTTTTTCGTACTTGATTACGTTTCAGCGTATATTTTGAAATCATATTTTGTCTACATTGTCGTAGAAATATTTATATAACACAAATGCAAACACTCTGTAGTGATGCCTTATTTGAAAATTAATTTTATATAATTATCAGAAGGTCTGTTTAATCTCAGGATGTATATTGTACGCTTTTTGTACTTATGTGTGAATGTATGTCGTATGTACTTATGTGTTTGTGTGTAGCTTCGTAAAATCGAACGTGTCGCGGGGTGTTAAAAATAAACACTCTTTTCATATGTTAAGACCATACCGCGTTCGATAGGTTGTAGCTTAGAGCTTTATAACGTTTTATAATTATTATTATTGACGGTAGTAATACTAAATTTACAAAACTGACTAAATCGGGAATAATATATATTTAAAAGGTAGGGGTGACTTCATCATCTGAAATATAAAATCTCATTTTGCCGTAATTTTTTATGAAGAATCTATGTGTTTGAAGTCAGTCTATCGTTGAGTCAATTTGGTAACCCGATATTATATCTTAAGTGTAATACTATTAATATTAAAAACAATTTACGTATATTATATTCGAATTAAAACTCATCATCGTTAAATATCGACTCATTGTAAACGTATATCTAACTGTGCGAGTATAAATAAAGTTGTTCTGTCTGATCAAATAACTAATTTAGTCACTGCCATAAATAGAATTCATATTGTAAGGCAGAAAGTTAGATGTATTGCATAAATCTGCCTTTTGTCTGTAAATAATTTGACGTTAAAGTTGAATAAATGATGTAGGCGGAAAGTGAAATTGATGTTATGAGTGATCTCACGTATTTCGGACATATTTTTTCAATCAAGTTCTGAGAACATCAATTTATTACATCGAAACGCCGAATACTCTCAAAGATCCGCAGTGTACTAATAATCGTAATCTTATAAAATATAAAGTACATTATGTACAGATTCGTTGTGGTAATCTCAGACAATCTCCGATACGACGTCGTAGTAGAACGTTGCTACAGCTTCCCTTATTCGCCCTTGTGCCTTGTTATAACATGAATAATAACTAGTGCCATTACTAATATTATAGAGTGTAAAAGAAAAATATTATTTATTTCAAATATTAAAGTTGATACTTGTAGAAACTTAAATTAATGTAATTTAGTGTTGTAAGTTTTTTTTAAATAAGATTTAGTTTTGAAATCCTTTTTTACAACTACATTTATGTTTTATTTTACATATTATTGTTGTTAGTTATGGAAAACGCACCATTGGAGTTTTATAAAGATTTTACGCATGTACAATTTTCTTGAAAATTACATAAAAAACCAAGAGAGCGATAAAAAATGCTGTATAATCGTTTTCAATATAAAGCCAATACCGACGCTAATACCGACATATGGTAGGAAGTTGTGTGTTTGTAAGTAATGGGATATTTATGATAGCAGGAAAATGTCTACTGAATTATTTGTGAGCCGTGATTGAACTCGTATTCAATACGGTTCAATTCAGTTGACAGTTTTTGCAATCATCGCAAAACATTATGTTGTTGCCTTTAGTTCTTTTGTTTTCTTTTCATCCGATTGTAAATATTTAGGTTTTTATATTCAAAAAAGATTATAAGCAATTGTGGCTTCTAATAGTAGCTAATAAATATTAACACAAATACTTTTTTTTTAAGTACATACATTCTCCCTTTATTTGCCTAATAATAGGAGTCTGAAAGTCCGTGGTGCGTTCAATAAGCCTTCAAGAGCCGCATACTGTGGTCAAACTAACTGTTTGACGTCTGCCATAGTAGCTAGCTTCAATAGCAGGAACTACAAAGGGGCCAAACAATCATTGTTCAATATTGTTTCATGGTTTTGATTGTTGTCTCGTACATAGCGGAAAGGGATTTTTCAAATAAATTAAGGATTTGTGGAAAATCACAAATTCGCATCAAGTTTTCCAAAAAAAATGACGCGCCACTGACGTTTCATCGTTTCGTTAGAAGAAACTACTTTTGATTTTGAAAATTAAAAAATGTTATCAGCATCATTATATGGTCCACTTGTACAGACGCCAGCACCTCAAGCTACCCGAAACTGTCAAATTTTCCCAATCAACTTTGAACCTTATACTTCAGCGATAAAGTTGAAAATCTATTAAATAAGTTTGACAGATTGTAGTAGCTTGAAGTGGTGGCGTCTGTACATAGCGGCACCACTTTTTTCAACGTCTATACAAAATATAGCGGATTTTTTTTTGAAATAACGTAATTTTCTAAAAACTTCAAGACGGATCAGTATTTTTAACCGACTTCAAAAAACGGAGGAGGTTCTCAATTAGACAGTATTTTTTATGTTTGTTACCTCAGAACTTTCGACTGGGTGAACCGATTTTGATGATTCTTTTGTCAATTGAAACCTGGTGCTTCCCATGTGGTCCCATAATTTTTTTATTAACTTTTCTTGGATGGTTTTTGAGTTGGGTTCAATAATACGTATTTTTTTCCCACTTAGTATATGGATGATATCTTAAGTTCCTGTCACTGTTATTTACGTAGCAGGTTGTGTGGTGTAGGTACCACAACTAAAAACTGAAAAATAGAGTTTTACATAAAATAAAACTGCTATTGATATTGATGAAAAAATAATAGGTATATTTTTCATCAATATCCGGAATCCATCTTGAGTCAAGCACCTGTTTTTCAGCCTGTTGTCAGCATTTCCTTTGCCTCTCCGCTGGTGGCGGCCTCTATACTTACCGTTGGTACTAGTATTTTAAGCGCGCATCGGGTGATGGCCCGATTTACCGTCATTATGGAACTCATGATGCACCAGGTAGACCTTACCTGGGTTCCGGATATTGATGAAAAAATAATAGGCAAGTTTTATTTTATGTAAAACTCTCTATTATTTGTTTTGTATCAATATCCGGAATCCATCTTGAGTGATGTGTTTGTTATCACCTGGTGCGCTTAACCCAAAGACGCTATAATGTGTACAAGGATTTAAGAAAAACTAGGTTAGTAAAAATAATAATGTATAATTATGTAAATGTATAACAATAATTAACAAGTATGACATACTGCTTGTAGCCGCATTAAATAACAAAATAAATAACTAACGAAAAATAATGGCAATCTTTCAATGAACAGGATCAAAATAATTAGATAAAGATACAGAATGATTGGGAATATTCGAATCATTTTGCAATTCCCTTTGATAATAATTTTGGAAGGTATGAACCATTTTCCAGTTACCAGATCTTACTGACCCTGGAGTTGCATTAATACCACTAGCTTATAAGAGAGACCTCACCCATCCGCCAATAACAGTTCTAGACGCAGGTTTAATATTGCCTTTAACTGTAATAAACAAATGTTTTATATTTCCTCGACTGTTTAGAGCAGCGGTTCTCAAACTTTTTTGGTCACGGAACCCTTTTGACAAGCAACACACTTGACTGAACCCTACAATAAAACAATAGTTTTTAAAAGTGTATTTAAGCATAATAAAAGTACAATGTAACACTTACTAATTATTACTTACTTTATTTACCACATGGCAAGTACAATAATAGAAGATATTAAAAATGAAAAAAATCTTAACTAATGGGAGGTATGAAACTGTTTTTAATTTTTCATCAATTGGTTGATATCAGGTTTGATAGAAGACATTTGAAGTCTCATATCAGGTTCGGCGTCCAGTCTATTGCGATATTTTGTTTTCGTGGCTGCATAGGTTGAGAATCCTGTTTCGCACAAATATGTTGTTGGGAACGGGAGAAGAATATTCAGAGCCATTCTGCCAAGCATTGGATATTCATCACGGATTCTGCACCAAAAATTGTTGAGAGGCATCGTTTTGAACGGTGACTCCATACTTGTGTCTGATGACATTTCTAAAAGAGATTCATATATCTCGTTTGACATACTCGTACTTTCGGGCTTTTGCAAGTTGGATAAAAAAGGATTATGAATCCATGAATTCAGCTTCATTTTTGTATTCTGTTCTTCGGGAAAATACTTTTCAAAAGATGCGCACATCGAAGTGAGATATTGGACCAATTCTTCAAACACATCATCTTGAAACATTTCTGAGTCGTTATCGCTAACAAACTCACTGAGTGACGTAAAGCTTTCTATTTCTCTCTTACCAACGCAAATAATCCAAAAATCTAATTTTCTTTTACAGGCAGTTATTTTGTTATAGGCCTGGAACACTGTTGTCTGTTTACCTTGCAATGATAAATTCAATTCGTTCAGTTTTTGAAAGATATCCGCCATAAAAGACAATCGGAACAACCAAGTTTTATCATACAAACGGTCTTTCAAATTAAAAGAAACTGTATCTGCTGAAAGAAACATTTGGCAACTCGGCTCTAAGTTCAAATAGCCTTGTTAAAGTTTTACCCCGAGACAGCCATCGCACTTCTGTATGGAGCAGCAGTGTTTTATGTTTGCTGCCATAATCTTCACACAATAATGAGAACAATCGGGATTGTAGTGGTCGTGATTTGATAAAATTAATTATTTTTACCGCTTCATCCATAACTAATTTTAGATTTGACGGCATTTGCTTCATCGCAAGTGCTTGTCTATGCAGAATACAATGGCTGGAACTACAATTAGGCGCTTTACTTTTTATTCGTGATACTGCTCCTGCTGCATAGAGGAAAGTATGTCCTGCTGTTTTATCTGTCATCGCCTTGGCCCCATCTGTACAAATGTCAATGCAATCGTTCCAACTAAGATTATTTTCTTTAAAAAATATGTTTATTTTATTAAAAATTTCTTCCCCGGTAGTGTTTGTGGGCAGCGGTGAACACATAAGCATGTCTTCTTCAAAAGAACGTTCATATGGATATCTCACGATAACCAGCAAGATAGCCAGACCAGTGACATCAGTTGAATCATCCATTTGCAAGGCGAATCGTGTTTTTTGTAGACGTGCAACTAAATCTTGTTTGACGTAGCTTGCCAGATCATGGATTCGCCGTGAAACAGTATCGTTTGATAGCGGTACAGTAGAAAGATGCTTTGCAGATTTTTCATCGAGCATACATTTTGTTATGTCTAACACACATGGCTTTATTAAATTCTCAGCGATAGTGTGCGCTTCACCTGCTTGTGCAATGCGATAGCTAACTAAATATGATGCCTCCTGGCCTTTTCATTGATAGTTTGTGTTACATGCATCATATTTTTTTGACTTTCCAATAACTGTTCTTTTTTACGAACAAAAAATTATTTATTCTTGTCTTTAGACTCGGGGTGTACAGTTTCTAAATGTCTGCGCAATTTGGCAGGTGCCATGGAACTATTAGGAAGCAGTTTACTACATAACATGCAGAGGTGAGCCGTTGGAATCAACAAATCCGAAAATGATATATGATTCATCATACTTCCTTTTTTTCGTCTTTGAAACCGTGGAGCTTGACGTCGTGGCATCATCGTCTGGATCGGTAATTGCTGTATTCTCCGCGCGTACTGCTTTTGAACATTCAGCGTAATTAGAAGATGTTGTTGCAACACGTTTAACACCTTTATGCCAACGTTCCATTCTTCTTTATTAATAATGTTACACGTCAGGATGATGGGGTCAAAATAATGCACAATCGTTACTGCGTTTATGAAACAAAGTTTAGTCCAAAGAAGAAATGTACAAAACTGATATGATCAGAATACAGCAGGCAGTAGAACTTACAAGCAGGCAGCAGGCTAGCCAGCTTGTAAGTAGGTAGGTACGAACTTATCGCTCCGAACGCTAATCGCGGTGAAGTTGTCGACCGCCTCGCACACCATGGCCTTTCCTGCAGCAAGAGCGCTGGTCGGTTGGCACGTCACGCAAGCATTAATGACATCCTCCGTCGGGCTCTTGTCACCGCCGAGGTGCCAGCTGTTTTAGAACCCAATGGCTTGGCACGCGACGATGGAAAGAGGCCAGATGGAATGACCATAATGCCTTGGAAGTTGGGTAGGCCTTTGGTGTGGGATGCAACCTGTGCAACCTTGTTGTTCATTTGCTACATTAATGACTTTCCCCTAGTAATCAGGCATCAAATGTCCTTATTTGCTGACGACAGCACAGTTTTATATAACACGGGTAATAATAGAGAAATAGAAGATGACATGAACACTAGTCTTATTACGATTGTTGACTGGCTGAATGATAATAGCCTTAAAATTAACCTCACTAAAACGAAAATTATGAATTTTAAAATTAGAAATAAAGTACTATCACACGCTCAAGTAAGCTACAAAGGAGACCAAATACTTGAAACTAATGTAACAAAATTTCTTGGAC
This sequence comes from Agrochola litura, assembly GCA_949152395.1. NCBI lineage: Eukaryota > Metazoa > Arthropoda > Insecta > Lepidoptera > Noctuidae > Agrochola > Agrochola litura. The sequence goes on from OX424502.1 coordinate 13,933,814, forward strand.
TGCTTATTGATAACGATATGTCATGGAAGAGTCAGATCGATAATGTATGTGGGAAACTAAGTAAGTTTTCCTATGCTCTCTATATGCTAGGCAAAATTGCGAATAAGACAGCGCTCCTAACAGCGTATCATGGGTATGTCGCCTCCACTTTGCGATATGGCCTTATATTTTGGGGTAATGCTACTAAAGTTGAGGAGGTATTATTAGCACAGAAAAAATGTATTCGAAGCTATATGTAAAATCAAACGAACGGATTCATGCAAGCCACATTTCCAAAACTTAAAAATATTAACTGTACCTTCACTTTATGTCTATGAAGCCTGTATCTTTGTAAAGAACAACATGTATTTATTTAAAGCTGTCGAAAGTCAACGACGCTCAAAAAAGTTGCACCCTTTAGGCACAAAAACCAAATTTCTATACAATAGTATATACGCAATGGCACCTAAACTTTACAACAAATTACCTAATGAAATTGTGTCAAGCAACAGCATGAATGAGTTCAAACGTAAGCTTTTTAAATTATTAACTAACAAGGCGTATTATTCTGTTAGTGAATATCTTAATGACAAATTTAAATAATATTTTTATAATTTTACAGAGGTCTGTTTAAAATGTTCCTATTTTATTATTGTATACGAAATTGTGACTAAATACTACCTATTTGTTTATGTGACGTCTTAATTTATTGACATTTCATTATTATTATTAGCCATTAGTGTTTGGCATGAAATTGTGACATATCATTTTCTTGACTTTATATTTTTTTATTTTATTAATGCGACATTATGATTACCACAAAAATTTTGTATGCATCCGGGTCCGCTAGTTATATTTTGACGGTAGGTTTCATAGTTTTTGTTTTAAGTGAAAACTTCTTTTTGGTAGGGGAAAAACTTATGGGTTCGCGCCAATATGCTGTAGTAGCAATAAGTGAAGAATTTTTTGGAACGAAGTGCTTTATCGCTGCTGAAGACTTCTTTAAGTCAAAATAAAGATCCAAGATGGTGGCTGCGAACATTTTCAAATTTTTCGTCATGGGTGTCGTTTTCATAGTTTTAGAGAGTGCTAAAGCCGATAGTGAGGTCAAAATGTAAATCCAAGATACCTGCTATGAAAATTTTAAAATTTTTCGTCGTGGTTGTCTTTTTCATAGTTTTCGAGGGTTCTAAAGCCGATTTTGATGTCAAAATTTAAATCTAAGATGGCGGCTGCGAAAATTTTCACTTTTCTTCATAACATCACGCCATCAATTTCAAAGTGTTGGGTCCTTTGAAATTGATAGCGTGATGTTATGAAGAAATCACATTTCCGCAACTTTTTCGCGCAAGTGTCTTTCGCGGAAATGTCTTTCGCGCAAGTGTCCCACATCCATTTATGGATACTGGTGCCGATTCTCTTGTCACAAATGCCTCTAAACTAGACTATAAATCACCAAAATTTAGTTAATTCCTATCAAACGACGGTTTCCCATTCTGAAATAGACTAAAGTGACACAACTCAACTATTTCCTATCGTAAAAATAATGAAAATTTCGACCCTCTTTATGAAACCCATAAACCCATAAAACTCAACATGTTGGAAATAATTTTTCATATTTTCCATTCAAGTGAAAAATTCCATATAAATATTCACGGGGTAGGACAAACAAGTACCACGTGGAGTCGCGATTGTCAAATTCGATCTTAGTTATGATAAAATTATTTTTAAATTTAGATTCTTTTTTTGCAGAATAGCTTTAAGATTCTCATGGCCAAAAGTAAGGAATTTAAGTAATCGTTTAGTTAGTTTAGTTCGGTGTACAGGAGACGGCACCACTACTCGTATTTATGTAAAACGCTTACCTCAATGTTATTGAATGTCTAAATGCATCTAACACCAAATTGTAGCATTTTTATGTTGATTGTTATAAATATACTAAACGAATACACACAAACATTCCAGACTTATTTCTTATCCGTACCTAGGTAACTTAAGAAAATATCATCTATAGCAGGGCTGTCCAGACAACGGCCCGCGGCTTGTTTTCATGCGGCCCGTGACTCATGTTTTAATAAAAAAATTGTTTTGTACATAAATAATTTAGATAATAGAATCTTTGTCAAAACTTATAATCAATATTTGGTATAATTTCTGCGGCCCTCCAGCTTTTGTAATAAAAATTAGCCCGCGAAGGTATGGTAGGTAGTTTGGACAGCCCTGATCTATAGGATCAAAACTGTTTGAGCGATCACTACGCTCGATCTTTAGGCGTATTTGCGTGAACGATGCACACAAACATAGCATCGCAAGAATTTACCTAAACTCTGTCGATTAAATTTTTGCACGGACTCTTAATGGGCCGTACACAAAATCGACTGATTTTGATCAATTTTGTTCATTGATTGTAGGAAAGGGACAAAGAATTTAAACAAAACTACATATTTGTGATTTGAAAAGTCGAGTTCTTTGTTTTGCACGTGGCTGAAAAGGATTTTTCAAGTAAACTAAGTCTATTATATATCTATCATGGAAAATCACAAATATTCGCAACAAGTTTTCCGAAAAATGACGCGAGACTGACGTTTGATCATTTTGTTACAAGAAACTACATTTGATTTTTTTTGCAATACCTAGAACTGCTTTTCCTATTCACACATTGGCAGAATGGTCGACATCGACTTTGCTTGCCATAACAACAAATAGAATAGACTACATTTGATTTTGAAAATGTTAAAATATTATCAACATCATTATATGGTCTACTTACATGACATGACTGAAACACTTTTTTCAACTTCCTTAAAAATATAGCAGAAAAAGAATGTTGAAAAACCTATTTCTTTTTTAAACTCTCTAATGTATTTTTTCCTATTATTTAGCAAACCATATCAAGAAATTTAAAAATCAGACAGATAAAAAAAACAATTTTTTTATTTTATTATTGTACAATATTTAAATAAATGTGTAAATCAAAGGCGAAATATACCATATTATACAAGTGTATAATATGGTATATTCGTACATCACTACTAACTACTAATGGTCAAGTGACCATTAGTAGTTAGTAGTGATGTGCCGGATATCCGTATCCGTATCAGTGGATATCAGAGGGAGAAAAAAGATCTGTATCCGTATCCGTTACTTTTTGGCGGATCTATTGAACGGATCTTTTATATTAATACATTTTATTACGTATATGAAATTTTAAAGATGTGTAGCAATGAAATACTGTTAATTAACTTCAATCTAAATTAGTAAAAAAAATTTTTTTATTAAAATTCAAGTAGAGTAAGTACCTACCAGTAAATTAAGTTATAAGGTAGTAATTAAACTATCTTTGTAGTGAGATCAAACCTCTAATATTTGGGCTATTTTAATTGAAATAATTATGTGAGTTAACACATCAATTAAAACTATGTTGTTTTCAAGAACTTAAAAAAAATATACGTCATAATTAATATTGAGTAATGGTAAATTGTATTTCAAAAAGAGTAACTTGGCAGTTTTGTCCCCTAAAAGTCAGTTACGATGAGGATCATAAATAATTCCTGCTGAACCTGAAGAAAGTTTAGATCCGTATCCGTATCCGTATTCGCGGATCTAGACCCTTATGGTCCGTATCCGTATACGCGAATCACATTTTTTAACGATCCGGGACATCACTTGTAGTTAGTAGAAGTATTGAGATAGGCGACTTTATTTCCCGCTTTAGCAGACCTCTCTTTCTACCCTGTAGTCTGTCTCTTTCGCACACACCTCCCTTCCTACCAGGCGCGCTGGTGATCCGAGCCATTCCGAGCTATTGGCGTGATATTTCCCGCGCAGTTCACTCGTGCTAAGAAATAATATAATAATTATTATTTTATTTATTAAATTAAGTGATTCCAAGGAAGAACTCACGTAAGTTCACAAGTGATTTTATAAAACGATGTTATTGTTCGTTTTTATGTTTTAAAAACCTTGTTAATTTTCTACCCTCAGTGACATTAACATTCTGAATTTCTTTGTACGAATTCCTTTTAGAGATCGTATCTTAGGTTTTATTATTTCCTTTTAACCCTTGGCCGGTACGTGGATCCCCGCGAGACACAATGGTTTTTTAATTGTTTCTGTAATTACGGTATTCGAGAGGTTAAACTAGTGTAAACCCAGGAGCGCTAAACATGGGGTCTGATGACCAATAGTTAATCCAGTTACTACAGCGGGCGGATCGGGTACAAAACTGCAGAAATATAAATCACGTTTACGTGAACGGCAATCATCCTTATCGAGCTGCAGTAGTAGTAGCAGTTCGACATCATCATCTAGCTCCTCAAATCAAGGTTCTAAGAAGAGGAATTCTAAGCGCCGTCAACGACGTCAGTCTAAAAAACGTAGGCGCGACCGTCATCTTATTGAAAAATTATCAAAAGATGTAGACAACTTACAAAAAACCGTTCAGAGTTTTGAATACCCTCCTATGTATAATTATAATAGTGATAATGTTTCCATTGTAAGCCGAGATGTGGATAACGAGCTTTATAATGAATATTGCGCCTCGCAGGCGTCACCAATACAGAATGAGAATCCAGTAGTTGTACCGGATTTATCTTTAAAATTTGATATCGAAACAAAATTAAAGGATCCCGCAGTTCCAAAAACTCCAGCAAATTTTTTAAATATGTTAGACGAAGTTCAGCGTTTTGGAAAAAACACAGACTGATATTAGATACCTACGCAGAAACACAAAAACTATATAACCATTCACCGGGATTTACGGAAATGGAAACAAACGAGGAGGTAAAGGCGTATGATAATATACGCCACTTGGCATATTTCGATAAATCTTACGCAGCTATTGGTATTTTGAAGCAAAAAGAGGTTTTAATAAGTAGTTTACGTAACTTAATTGCATGGTCTCAAACGCCAGATGCTCCCTCACTGATTTAAAAAATAAAATCGAGGAATTTTTTCTAAAAGGTGAATTCCAGAAAGTTTCTCAAGACCTCTTAAATGGCTTGCGGCCACAGACCAGACTATAGAAATGAGAAGGGACGGTATCCTTATGTACATTAGAGACCCTTTGGTAAAAACGGCTGTAAATAAAATCCCTCCTTCAAATACACATATTTTCAATTCGGAAGCTCTCATATCGGCCCTCGAAAAAGCAGGCGGTGTTAGAAAAGCGTTCTGGCCAGTAAACAGGCCTAGCAGCGGGAATGCTTCGCGAGCAAAACCAAATAATTCTGCTACACGTTTCCCCTCGCAGGGGCACGCACGTAATATTGGGCCATCGCATGGTCACATCTTTCTTTCATCTTTCTTCCCCACTTCATATTCCACCTCCGACACATTACCTAACTACAGACGCCTCAGACATAGCATGGGGAGGACAGCTCGACAACCAGACCATGTCAGGTGTTTGGAACACAGAGGAATATATATGTATATATTTCTACACTGCTACGTAAAGGAGTTGCTAGCCATTCTGAGAGACCTAGAGTTACAAGCAACAAACATAGCGGGAGGAATATTCTCATTCAATCGGACAACCGATCTGCGGTAGCCTATCTTCGAAACGAGGGCGGGACAAAATTCTGCGGATCCTGGACCATCATCAGATTCAATTCAAAATTTATTACATTCCCGGGAGGTTTAACAGTCACGGGGATTGTTTATCCAGACAGGGCACACGGCGGGCTGAAAATCGACTTTCATAGACTTAGGGATTTCAATTTGCAAATGCCGTATTTTTTACTGGATATCGCTTCTATTAGTTATTACTACAAAAATGACACCCGAGTTAATTCTGTACAAAAACGAAGGAATTATATTTTTTTTTTCGAAAAATTTGTATGAAGCTAGTATGAATTATCTCTTAAACGGCAAGGAAAACCGTAATATCCTTACAGGTGATTATAGTACTAGTTATTTATGATTTTTTGTCATACTCCACTTATTGGTTATCGCTGCTGATTTTCTTTTTTAATCATCAAAATATTTTTATTTATTTTTACATATGAAACGGTTCCTTTTAGTGTTTAAGTTGAGGAACACAGACTTTTAACAACACATAACATAAAATAGCATCACCCCTATATCCCCGAAGGAGTAGGCAGAGGTTTATAGTACACCCACACTTAGACAACTATGTGTGAGCTCGTTATTTATCAACACAAAATGAGTTTAAAACTTTGTATACAACCAAAATACCAAATAACAAAACCACTTCTAATGAGTCTGAAAACAAGTGATTAAGTAATTACAATGATTTAGTCTTCTAATAAGTCTGAATAGGTGATTAAATGATTGCAATATCGCCCAACAATGCCAAGCATGGACTACATTCACCTTTTTCTGATAAGTAAACTTATTTGTTGATTACTTGTGCTATGAGTTCTAAGAAATGTTTTTGACGATTATAAATTTTCATTAGAATATAATAGAATAGATCAATAGAATATTCTTTATTATGTACACCATGGAGTGGCGATCGCGTACCGGAAGACGTAGCGTTGTAAGGTCTCCCACAAGATGGACCGATGACCTTGTGAAGGCCGCAGGAATCCGCTGGATGCGCAAACCACAGAACCGGTCGAAGTGGAGGTGCTTGGGGGAGGCCTATGTCCAGCAGTGGACGTCTTTTGGCTGAAATGATGATGATGATGATGTACACCATAAAAATTACATACATAAATTTAGAAATTAGCACATATTTTGTAACTCTATTGAAGGTAGTTAACTAATTATTGACTTTTTGACTTCGACTTTATAATTTAGATTGTTCACAACTGTGTAACTGTTAACACTAAATCTTTGCTCTACGACTATAAAATCTCTGAATGGAAAGTTTAATCACCGATTTAGACTTATTTGTTCTTCTAAAAAGTTAGAGTACTTTATTTAATCATGAAGTATTGTATGGTGCAGTTGTATCCCGCATAGGCGATTGCCTTTCTGCCGAAGATCGAGTAACTCTCAAAGAATTTTGTCGAAAATTTACGCGAGCTGCTTTACAGAGGTGGCAGAAATCCAACCAGTTCCTTGATAATTTCAGAAAACTGTACGAAAATTGGCTGCAAGCAAATATTGATTGGCCAAGTTATGTGCAAACTTTAGTCAATCAGGAACCAATTGTTAATGAGATACCAAGAGCACACTCAGTCTCTCAAGAACCGTCAACATCATCGTCCGTTGGAACAATGACAAAAAGGTCTCGAAAACCATTCGAAGATCTGGGCAGCAAACAGAAAAAGAGAAGATCTGATGATCATACAGGTGAAAACTCCAGTGAATTGGCATTTACAGCTGCAGCACGTTTAAAAGAAGTATGGCATGAGGATATCGCATCTGTGATCGAAAATATGATGAAAAACCCTGAAGCAGTTATTAAAATTAATGAAACGCTTAAGAAACCAGGGAAAACAGTCATACAAAATAACATACAGGTGAACATCATGTAGTCATAGTCATACACCAGAGAAAGCGCTTGGATTGCATCTTTCACTAAAACTGTCAAAGTGGCAATATATTACGTTGCAAGAGGCTGCCATTCGGGAAGGTGCTAAGGATATTTATCCATCCTACTATAAAGTGCAACAAACTAAGCTTGATTGCTACCCTCCGAAGCAATCAGTGTCAATTACGGATTCATCAGCTAGGATTACACTTCAAGCTTTACTTGACATCACGATGACGAGAATCCTTTAAAGTCTTTCTGACGATGATGTGCAAAATAAGCAGCTAAAACTGATACCCTTGTGGGGATTTGATGGTGCTTCCAACCAAAGCCGATACAAGCAGAAAATGGAGGGTGAGCAAGATGATTCAAGCATTTTTATGACCTCCTTGGTGCCACTAAAACTGACAGATGGAGATAATACTTTATGGACGAACCCAAAACCATGCTCAGCTTTGTATTGCCATCCAGTTCATTTTACTTTTGTAAAGGAGAGCGAAGCAGTTGTCATTAATCTCAAAAGACAAATGGATGATGAAATTAAGGCCCTTATCCCCACAGAGTGCAGTAATAGTAACAGGGTGACTCATCAACTAATGATGACAATGATCGACGCTAAAGTCTGCACGTACCTTTCTGAAGCCAGATCAAATGCATCGTGCTACCTGTGCTTAGCAAAACCTACAGAAATGAACCGCTTAGATGCTGTAGCATCAAAGACTGTGTGTTCTGACATATACGAATTTGGCTTGTCATCCCTACACGGCCGTATAAATTTCATGGAATGTCTGTTACACATTGTGTACAGGCTCGACTTCAAACGGTGGGCAGCGAGAACTAATGAGCACAAAGAAATGTTGCAGACAAGAAAAAAATGTATTCAAAATAAATTCAAAGATGAGCTCAAGCTGTTGATTGATATAGTGAAACAAGGCTCGGGAACTATCAATAACGGGAATACCGCAAGAAAGTTTTTCGAGATACCCAATAAAACTGCAGCTATTACCGGGTTGCATGAAAAGCTAATTAAATGATTTGCTGTGATTTTGCAAGCAATAACATCTGGCGAGAAGAACGACGTAATCAAATTTAAAGATTTTGCCCGCAAAACAGCAGAAAAGTACGTGGAATTATACAACTGGTACTACATGTCGTCAACCGTACATAAATTATTAATAAACGGGGCTGACATAATCGAGAAAAATGATATTGTGCCGATTGGAACTCTCTCGGAAGAAGCCTCAGAGTCTCGAAACAAAGATTTTAGGAGGTTCCGGGAACATCATTCGCGGAAAATAAGCAGGCAAGATTCTAATCAAGATATCCTAAACATGCTTGTTGTTACTTCGGATCCTTTCCTAAGTGCACAAAGGCCTAAGTTAGATGCCAAGAGAAACCAGAGCTTTTTGCTGAAACTCTCGACTTAATTCAGTTTCAGGGAACTGAGTTAGAGTTTTTAGATATATCCAATCTGGATTCTGACTCAGAATTGGAGAGCGATAAAAAAATTAAAATATGTTGATGATTAAAAAAAAAATCGGTTATACCGATAAGTGGAGTATGACAAAAAATCATAAATAATTAGTACTGTAACCACCTGTATTACGGTTTTCCTTGCCGTTTAAGAGATAATTAGATTTTTCATACTAGCTTCATACAAATTTTTCGTAAAAATATTATAAATTCATTCGTTTTTGTGCAGAATTAACTCGGGTGTCATTTTTGTATAATAACTAGATAATAGAAGCGATATCCGGCAAAAAATCCCTAAGTCTACGAAAGCCGATTTTCAGCCCACCGTGCGGCAGACCCTAGAGTGGCACTTAACATCGAGTTGTACAGAAATGATATTTGCAAAAATGGGAATACCCGTGATCGACCTGTTTGCATCCAAGACCGCACGAACAGTAGCAAATTATGCAACCCTAGACTTGAACGACCACGAAGCGATGATTTACGATGCTTTCAGCACAACTTGGAATTTCCCTCTGGCATGGATATTCCCACCACCATTAGTATTGATGCATCTCAATTAAGCGTCAGGTCTGTACCTCATTGTAGTTCCACGTCATGTCAGAATCACGAGCACCTTAACGAATCTGAAACGTTTCCTAGTCGACACGTCGACGGGGTTACCACTCCTCAAACTCGAGAACATGGTTCTAGAGGTGTGGAAATGTGGGGGTGGGAAGACAAAATAAAAACATATATAGGATAGGACGGTCATTGCAGGTTGGTTCAAATCGCTTTTGAAGGCAGCAGGTATATCTGCAACGCCGAGAAGTGTGCGTTCAGCTGTGGCCTCTAGAAGTTGGATTGACAATTCCCCCCTCGATGATATTTTAGAGAAAGGGAATTGGACATCTGTAAAAACCTTTAAAAAATTCTATCGACGAGAGGTAATGGTTTCCTCAAGTAATAGTAATCCTAGCACTAGGATTTTTCATCGAGAAGTCTCGACGCGGGAATTCCCGGGAAATTTGGCCTTAGTCGAGACGGGAAAAAAAGGGTTGAGTACCCGGGAAGTCGAGAAATAAAAAAAAACTAAAAAAATAGCAATTTGATGTTAATTCCTGTGTTACTCACAACAAAAATTATATCCTCTATCTCCTCTCCCCTTTTATATCCTTTTACTACCCAATAAGGCACCCACCTCCCGCCCACCCCACCCCGTGATCTCTGTTTGTTTAGTTCAGTTCAGTCAGTCACTCGCAAACATTTGACGGCGTAGCTTGTGTCGGTGCACCTATCTAGAGTCGCCGGAGACTTGTGTCGTCTACGGGTCCAATACTACTGAAGCCCAGTTAACCAAAAGCCTGACAAAAAAAAAAAAACATTTATTTGAATCTACCGGAAAACGAACGCCAATTCTAGAAAATTTATATAAGTAATGCCGTTATGACTGTGAAGCCTACGTCAACAGAAAATGAACGAGTATTCTCTTTATCTGGTTACATCGTTACAAAGATTAGGAACCGTCTATCAGACAAATCCTATAATGCTTTGGTATTTTTAAAATCTTATTTTAATAGAACCTGCTAGCAAATTTGTCAGAGCTGCTATTAACAGAAAATTGTTGCTCTAATTTAAATGTCGTTAGTTATTATTACAAAAGTTTTATATAGGAATACTTCATAAACATCATTATTTATTTTAATGAAATATTTTGACTTTTACATTAGGTAGGTATATAAGTGATCATATTTGTCAGTAACAGCTAATTATTAAAAAAAAGTCTGTGATTGATATATTTTGTTAATTTTAAAGATTTTTGTTTATCTTATTCTAGTTTTCATACATTTTCAAACCTTTTTCATACATTTTTATTGAGGTTAATCAAATTCCCGACTTCTCGGGAATTCCCGGAAAATGGTGCTCGAGAAGTCTCGGTATCCGGGAACAAAAAAAAGTCGGGAAATGAGAAACCCTACCTAGCACAGATATTTCTACACTTTTTGTTCGGTCCGTTGAGTTTGACACTAGATAATTTCTCTATTGTAGTATTATACATTAGTCAATTACATTCAACTCATTACAATTAGGTACAGTGGTTGATGATTTATCGTTTGATTAAAATTCTAATTATAAAATTCTACATTTATAAGTTTTTCATGTGATAATTATTTATTTTAAAAAAGTCTCGTTCTTCACACTATGCTTTCATTTTATTTTACCTATTTCTATACATACTTACTACTTTCATAGTAGTTAATGGATACATAATATCCAATCAATTTAGCGTTTCTCCTTTTAATCACCAGGCGATAACAAACAGGTCTCAATACATTAGCTTATTGAAATAGGTATCACTAATATTAATTGGTTTTAGGTCTATTTAGTGGTTTCTATTCTCGCAAAAACAGTGAAATAAAATAACACATTATTTTAGATACATAAATAACAGATGTAAAAGGATGTGATATTGAAGGTCAAAGTTTCAACTTTTACTTATTTACATTTTTTCACGAAAACAAGTTTTAAATGTTATCAACTCCTGTACCTATTCTCCGTAACCAGAAGGTTCTTAATGTTTGTTACGCAATTCCAAATATGGCAAGCTATTGCAAGAGGCTGCCATCTGCACATACTGAACCATAGTCCAGTACAAAAAAATCATAATGACTGGGAGTCTATGACTCTCGGTTTCGTTAAGCTTCTTTTTACAACTGTTATTTATGTACCGACCTAAAATAATATGTTTTTTATTTCACGGTTTTTACGTAAATAGAAACGGCTAAATAAACCTAAAACCAGTTAATACTAGTGCTACCTACGATTGATACCTTTTTCAATCAGCTAATATTAGTATTGGAGAAAAAATTAACTATTTCGCACACTGTAGTTAGTTATGTGGAGAATAACCCTAGAGCCTTAGTTTCACAGTAAAATATAATAACTGTAATGTATAATAACTGTAATTTTTCTCTTCCCTGGGCCAGAGCCAATCTGCCGGCCCTATACGTCGCGGGGCCCCTGGCATCCGCGGGTCCGAGCAGAACCGTGTCGCGTATCTACGCTCCGCAAGCGGCCTGGGCAGATCAAAGTTGGACCCGGTCGTGCGTAGCCGGGCATCAGGTCAGCAAACGATCCGAAGCTACGCTCTGCAGTGGGTCTCCCTCGAGCGGACCAACAAACGAAGTTTACCTGCTAATTTTTTAACTAGCTATTAGATTGTTAATTTGTTATTTTAGCGTTGGCAGGAACAAGCTTTAAAAAAAATTGTGTATTAGGTTCATCGCGACCAGTTTCAACACGCGTTTTAACACAATATACGAGTAACTAAATATAAATCACCAACAATAGCTATTGATCCGTGAGATATCGGACATTGTTTAAATTACGTAAACCAATGGGCCTTTTTTTTTTGGGTGGGAAGTTATCAAATAACTTCTCCCGCTATGGGCGGAGCGGGAGGGCATGTCAGACTCTTACTGACTAAAACCCACCCGTGTTCCTTCGGTTGCCCTGTTGCCGGGAGCCACGATTTCCCTATCGGTTTTATTCGCAACCCCGGCAGGCATCGGCCCTAGCGGACCCCGTCAATTCTGCTGACATCTCTTTGAGGCGCGCGTGGAACACAACGCGCCGTCGACCCGGGCCTGGTCCTTATCGGACGGCGAGCTACCCATTGCTCACCGTGCGCAAGCCCGCGCCTACGTTGACCGGAAATCGGCTCGCGATTCCCGACGCCCAGGGCGTCTCCTCCTGCGGCGGTTAGGGGCGTGAGGGCGCGAAGTTTGCCTCTCCCTCACGCGTTCCGCCTCCTCCTTCGCGAGCATTATCGCTTCGCAGAAGGAGGTGACAGCCTGTCATTTCCTCTCGCTCTGTACCATGGCCTGAACCAGGGCCGGACGCGAGAGATCACCGCCGCCGATCGCCTCCATGAGGACACGGCGATGCTCCGCCCAAGCCGGGCAGACCTCCATCGTGTCCTCCGGGCGATCCACACAATGGTGAAATCCGGGCGTTTCCTCCCGCCTTATCCTGAACAGGAACCTCCCGAAGCAGCCGTGTCCGGTGAGGACCTGCGTCAGGTGGAAGGTGAGGACGCCGTGGCGCCTCTCAAGCCACTCCTCAAAGAGGGGTCTTATCGCCGCAATTGTGGCGTGCCCAGCGCTGGGTTGCGACAAGCGCACTCTCCATGACTCCATGAGATCCCGCAGGAGCTCTGTCCGCTGTGCCGCGATTTCTTGCGGCATCGGAGTTAAGCCCCGGCGTTTCGCCTCCTCGCGCCACTCCCAGATGTGCGCGAGGAACTTTGCCTCCAGATCCCATGGCGGTAATCTGGCAAGAAGGCTCGTCGCTTCGCAGGAGACCGTGCGGTATCCTCGGGCCAGCCGAATGGCCATGACCCTGTGGGACGCGTTCAACCGGCGGGCTGGCCGCTGCCTCAATGAACACGCCCACACCGGTGCCCCGAAAGGGCCATGGACCGCACGACCCCCGCGTAGAGCCTCCGGCAGGAGGCGTTTAGATCCCCTAGATTGGGCAGGAGCCGCTTCAAGGCAGCTCCGGCCCGGTCCAGTCTGGGAGCCAAACGTCGGAAATGTTTTAGTTTTATTTTCTTTTTAATTAAAATATACAGTGTTATTTTACCCCAACTGCACTTTTCATTCCATAACCTTACGTCGCCCCGGGTTCGATTCTCGGGTGACATTTGACATGTGGCAAATAATCTATTTTTGCTACAATCTGTGCACTCTGAATAAATTCGATAACCCCGAGATTTTGTTTTGACTCTACGTATATAAACATTATGCAAAATCCACAGCGAAACATCCACTGATCCATTATCACATGCGATGTTCGGTGAAACAGTACTCTTCAAAGTTATTCAGGTAAATTATTATTCGTTTCTCGTTAATTTTCAATTCAGAGTAGCGCTTCTTATTAAGAAGTAATGTCGATCAAGGCCCTGGGTAATTTTATTGTACCTAGTTGCACTGAACCACCAAATACGGTAATAGGTAAAGTTAAGGGGTCGCGTAAAATAGACCTCGATCTTGAGTCACTGGTTTCAGAGCTGTAAATAATGAATCCTTTCGTTCATTTCCCTTTCCATGTCAATTAGTGTCTTAGTTATTTGCAGTGATTTCGGTAGACTAATAGCATTTCTTGATGTAAGGAGCTGCTTATGTAGCCTAGCTTCATTTACGTCTTTCCTTGGTGTTTTATTTGGTACCGATGCGATGCAATCTTAGTTAGTCAGCAGGAAAGGTATGTTTAAAGTCACCAAGTTTTAATAAGTACCTTTAAAAAAAGTAGAATTGTCTGCATATATCAGTCAATCTGCCTAGCCTTTTCCCAACTATGCTGGGGTCAGCTTCCAGTCTAACCGGATGCAGCTAAATACCAGTTTTTTACATGGAGCGACTGCCTATCTGACCTCCACAACCCAGTAACTGGGTAATACCGATACCCCTTGGTAAGACTGATTGTTAAAGATCCACGAATGACAGCCGGGACAAACGGTTTAACGTGCTTTCCGAGGCACGGAAGAGTCTCGATATGTAAAGATGGTCACCCATCCACGGACCAACCCCGGCAAGCGTAGCTTAACCTGGTGGATCGACCCGTGCAGCTGTTATTACTTAGCCACGAGCTCCTCTATTGTCTGCATATATAACATAGACATAAGTATGTTGGTAGTATGGTGATAAGCCAAATTATCATTGATAAAGTATCAGAGGAATAAGTATCGAAGTACCTACTGTGTCTGACAAATAGTAAATACATATACACATCTATAAGGGATTCCGGTCGGTGATTATAGGGCATGATCATTATCTAGGTTATTGTGTAATTTGTGAGTGATTCAATTGCGTTTACTTCCAATGCATTTTATATGAGGCTTGCACGGGTTTGAGTAATACCGGTAATGTACTAAATTACAAAAGTATATTATTGCGTTCAAGATTAAAATAAGTTTTCCTGACGTTCTGGCCTTTAATAGTGGGTCACGCAAGTAGAAAGTTATGACTTTACATAAGCACGCTGAAACGCTTGTTAAACGTATACCAGGACAATATAACAATTAATCTGCAACCGCAACATATTACCCATTAACGTAAATTAGTTGAAATCACCGACTTTTTATTCATATTAAAATTGTCCTTGTTACAGAATTTGATCTGAAAACGAATCTATTTAATTACAAAATGTACAAACAACGATCGACTGTTTTACGAGTATGTGTGTGGGTGAGCCTGCTGGCGGTATGTTGGGGGCAGCGGGCGGAACAACTCCTGGCGCAGAACCCCTGCTCCAGTAAGACGACTTGCAGCGAATGCATTCGCATTGCCAGCTGTGCTTGGTGCTTCGCGCCAGAGTTCAATGGCACAAGATGCTTCAACCCTGCCATGGAGAGGGACGGAACCGCAGGATGCGATGAACAATTCATCTTCAATCCGGAAAACGAGCGCTCTGTCGATCCCAAAGACAATATTGAGCTGAGTAGAGGTAACAGATATAGTCGACAATTGGAACTGACCTAATGCTTCTCCCTTTTTCCAAACAAGTTGGTTACATGCGGTACTTTTGCTTTTTAGCTAATTCCGGAATGGGTATGGCCGCAGGTTCATCATCATTCGAAGAATCTTATAGCTCGAAGGGAAGCAGCTTATCAGGGTCAGGGTCCTCATCAGCAGCGGCTGGAGGTGCCGCTGGTGGCCAGAGCTTAGTACAGATGAAACCACAGAAAGTGAAAGTCAACTTAAGAATGAGTAAGTAAATTGTTTTTATACCGTTCTCTGTGGGAAGTTAAGTATCATAACTAGTTATGATACTTAAACAGTTCGCGTTCAATATCATCGCCGAGTTGTAAGGATTAATTAATATTATAATTATCTATGACACAATGTCCTGATGAATTTAATTAACTTGTTATGGTAATCCTACATGTAATTATATTTTTTTTACAGATCAAATGCTTAAGCTCACATTTGCTTACTCCAGGGCTCAAGATTATCCTGTCGACTTATACTATCTTATGGACCTCAGTAAATCTATGCAGAACGACAAAGAGAAGCTCAGTACCCTGGGAATTTTGCTCTCTGAAACCATGAGGAACATGACTTCCATGTTCAGAATCGGTTTCGGCTCATTTGTAGATAAACCAGTCATGCCTTATGTATCTACTGCGCCCAAGGAGTAAGCATAATGAAAGATTGTATGAAATAGATGACTTGGAATTGGTACTGGTTGAGATACTCAATTAATGTTGTTTTTTTTTTAGTTTGATATCTCCCTGTACAGGCTGTGCTGCGCCTTATGGATACAAAAATCAGATGTCGCTCAGCACTGATACTAGTTTATTCGGGGTAAGTTATCATCATCCATCCATAATATCGCATAAACACAGTCTACTAATCATTGACCTCGAATAGACAGCTAAAATTGCTATAAATTGACGCTTTTTACAACATAAAGGAATAAAGCAGTTGGAGTGGTATTCTTAATCGGGGATCATAAGGTCGAGTTTAAGAGAACCCATTGTGGAAATTCTTTTAATTTTCTTGAAATAAAACGCGTACTGTATGGTATTTAGTACTACGAGCACATTGCTTAATTCATGGGTATTTGACTGTCTGTTTCTCGTCCCACAGGCAGCGGTAGCTAAAGCAGACGTATCAGGTAACTTGGACTTCCCTGAAGGAGGTTTCGACGCGATCATGCAAGCGGTGGTGTGCAAGCAGCTGATAGGCTGGCGCCCCCAGGCTAGAAAACTTCTCGTCATGGCAACGGATGCTGGCTACCATTCCGCTGGAGACGGAAAGGTAATATTATTATTTTTAGATGATATATATGTAGATATACTTAGTCGATTGCAACTCGTAGAACTCTTAAAAAACACCCTAAAATTAGTTCTGAATTTTTTTTTTTTGTACTGAGCACTGGCTGTCGATAAACCTCCCTAAAAGAAAATAGCGTTTGGTCAATGTTTATGCAGTGCATTTCGGAAGCATATTGTCATCATGGAGATCAAGATATTTTACTGTAAAAGTTGCCATTACAGACGGGACGACATAATTGCATTCGCATTTTATTGTGTTTTTTTTTTTCGTTTTGCATGCTAATGCTTGTTAATAAAACTGTTTGTTCAATTGCAGCTCGGTGGTATCGTGGAACCTAACGATGGCGAATGCCACATGACTGACGATACCTACACACACTCGACGTTGCAAGATTACCCCAGTATTTCACAGATTAATCATAAGGTTAGTCTTTTGTTTTTAATTGGTTCTAGTTTTTCCACGACCTTTGATTGATCTTACTTTCATGAAAGTGACCTATTCCTAATTTAGGTATAGTAAACCGCTCATACTTTGGGTAAATTATTACAGTCATGTCATCGTTAGTTATAAATCAAACAATTTATTAAAATTGGCTATTGTTGAAATTAGTCGAGTGACTCTAATATTTTACAGATTGGTATCGTCCAACGGTAATATTTTTCACATCAAATCACTAAATACGTTTAGGGTTAAACGTTTATAACCAACGTGGAGGTTCTCAATTCGGTTGTATTTTTTAAATGTTTGTTAATTTTAATCATTCTTTTTTGTTTGAAAGATTATACTCCTGGGGGCCTATCTATCACTAGCTCATAAACAGTATTATTTTAATATTACTTCAGTGGGAGAAAGAGATGGAGCTATACGACCTGCACGCGTAGCATGACCACCGTAGAAACGGGTTTTGTCGACAGAAGAATAGACAAAATGACAGATTGTGATTGTTTATCTGTCATTTTGTCTATTCTTCCGTCGACAAAACCCGTTTCTCCGGTGGTCATGCTACGCGTGCTGTAGAGCTTCATCTCTTTCCCACACTGAAGTAATTTAAAATAATACTGCTTTATGAGCTGGTGGTAGGCCGCCTGAAGAAGTCCCATATAAATTTGGTCAAATTCTAATGAGTGATTTTTGAGTAAGCTTCAATAATAAGTACGACGTTCATTAGTATAAGTTCCTTTCACTATTGTTTACATAGCAAGTAGTGGTATACGAATTTGTGTGGGGTAGGTAGGTACCACAACTAAAAAGTGAAAAACAAAAAAAAATTCTTTCAAAAGAAAAAAAAAACACCACTAAGTGCAAAAACATATCTATATGTTATTATTTTTCACATTGTAGTGTTTTTTTTTAACACTATTCTGTCTCTGCCATCTTCAAAAGATTTACAGAAATAGAACTACATATTATGTTTTAAATACGTTTAGTAGGTATATTTGGTGATTTGTGTTGCAAGCGGGCTTAAATGGACCCCGAGTTATACAGGGTGGATAAAATAGTGAAGACTTAAAAAAAAGATTTCTGATATATCCGAAAGCTATCGATCCATTTTTGAGTAACTTGCATAACTGTTAGGAAGTTTATTTATATGTATGAAAGTGACAATTCAAGGCGACAATATCAAAAACAAAAAAAAAACGGAAAAATACCCACTACAAAAAAGATATGAATTTTTGAAGATCCACCGGAGAAAAATTGAGAAATTGAGTTTAGAAAACTAAATTTTTATGAGTTTTCTAAACTCAAAAAAATTACAAAAAAAAATATAACTTACTCGAAAACTACAAAAAATTGCGGAACCTACCAGAGGGTATTTTCGGATACCCCTTTTTTTAGCGGCTCCGGCCCTAGTTCTGCTGACATCTCTTTGAGGCGCGCGTGGAACACACGCGCCGTCGTGCGTCGACCCGGGCCTCGTCATCATCGGACGGCGAGCTACCCATTGCTCACCGTCCGCAAGCCTGCGCCTACGGTGGCCGGGAATCGGGATTTTTTTTAAATCCACCGATAGGAAACAAAAAAAAAAATAACTCGAAAACCACAAAAAATCGCGGAACCTACTAAAGGGTATTTTCGGATACCCGGAAAGAGAAATCTAATTTTTTTTTATGACGTAACTATTTGGTCCAGCTTGTATGTTGTGATTATCAGTTTTAAAAATGCGTAATGTGGTTTTCCCTATAAAATCGTGCATAGCAGGCAGTGACGTATGTTTGAGGTTTTCGGACGCACATTTTTATCATCGACCACAATTTTTATAACCTACTGCCATAACGACTTCATTCTTCCCTTTTTGATGTGTAACATCTTTCCTCTCGCTTTCCTGCAATATGTGGAAGTGATTTCGTGAAAAGCGGAAGTGCGTAACAGGAAGCCGGGGAAGCGTGCACTATTTGATTTGACCAATGAGCGCACGCGGTGTTAGAGTTGGCCGTCAGAAACGACCTAGATGAGGCCCCGCCCCTTTAATGTTGCTTATTACCAAGGTGAGATGCCAGATGTCACACATCATACGCGACTACGCTCGTTTTTCGCCAATTCTTTCCGACGAGCAGAAATATTTCATCAAACCATCTTTTCATGGGTCTTGCGATACGTACCCCACTCTATCACCATTCACCACCATGATTACGATAAAATGTCACATAGTAATATTCTAACGTATGTTTTTAGGTAAAGAAACATGACATCAATGTGATCTTCGCGGTGACATCGGAACAGATCAGCGTATATGAACAGCTGAGCAAGCACATCGAGGGATCCAGTACCGGAGTGCTTAGCAACGACTCTGATAACATCGTCGACCTTGTGCGGGAACAGTATAACGTGAGTAGCAGTAGCAACCCTTTTTCTTTAATAATGATTTGCGGTCCCGCATGACGAGAACCTCGTGAAAGCTGAAAAAGATAAGCAGATTAAGTATCTTGATCTGGTTTGCGAGGTTGTCGACATGTGGGATGTGGATACAGCAGTCATTGTACCGATAGTCGTGACGGCCAAAGACATAATAACCAAAAGCCTCGACCAACACCTGAGGAGGCTCTCGTTAGGCAGCTGGATCGTCACAAGTGGAGCCTATTTTCATGCCATAGCATTGTTATTTAATTCTGAATATTACATATTTATCATTTATTTTATTTGTTTATTTATTTCTTATTAATCCATCCACATTATTTGAAGGTTAGTTCTAATTAATATAACTGTTTGCTTTATTTTATTTTGTCCAAAAACGTTATTATTATTATCCTACTTAGAGCTACCATTGCGGGAAATTCCCGATTAACGATAATGTTGTAGTTGCACTGCTTACAAATTATAAGTTAGTCTTCGTAAAATAAAATAAATACTTACCATGATTTACAAATAACAACAGCATAACACATTTTGTCGTAATTATATTAATTAAAATTAGTTGTAAGCACTGTCTAATAGAATAAATCGTAATGTTTTTGAAAAGATTTCTAGCGCTACTTAATCAATGTGTGACATCATTCGGTCGAATGCCAAGTTTATAACAATGCCATCTTAAACATTATAATGAAATTTTACAACAAAATTAAGAGTAGGTTTTCAAGAACCATAGGAATATAAAATGTGGATAAATCCGAACGTTGGCAGTGAGTGTTTTGATTTGTAACTCTTGATGTGTATGACAATAGCTTATCAATGACCTTAAATTTCATTGCAGATATAAAAATAAAGGTTACATTATGATTATTTGCAGAAAATTACGTCAACAGTGGAAATGAAAGATTCATCGAGTGATGCTGTACAAATTGTGTATTATTCATCTTGTCTAAGCGGCAAAGAGCTCACTCAGACAAACAAATGCGAAGGATTAATGGTATGCTACCCAAAAAATATACATTATGGTCTTAATATTTTGGGTTCTATGTACTTACTAATTTTTTCATACATTTGTAGATGGGAGATGTGGTAGAATTCACAGCTGAAATCACCCTCAAAGAATGCCCCAAGGACCGCAACAAGTGGAAGCAGACTTTCGATATCTCCCCCGTCGGTATCTCAGACAGCCTCACTGTTGACCTGGAGATGGTCTGCGACTGTCCCTGCGAACAGCCTGGTCATTTTGTGAGTTTTTCTTTATTTTCTTTAAATTCCACTTTGTAAGTTTGTGTCCCTAGTGTATTATTTCGGTGCATGTGGTATATTCTGCCGTTACCGTTATCTGCTCAATATAATATGCGAGAAAGTATCATTTGCTACTACATACTTAAAGTGAATTTGCCGTTGCGGCCTAAAAATGTACGACGCGTTTGCCCTGCACTACAGTCATAGAGATCTAGTTATTATAATTAGGGATATTACGATACATAATTTTCCCGATACGATACCGATTGTTGTAGTAAATAATCGGCAATACTGATACCGATGCCGATGTAGTAGATAATAAATCAAATAAATAATGAAGTATGTACCTCGGGCTTTTGTGTGTCTTTTTAACCGACTTCCAAAAAGGAGAAGGTTATAAGTTCGTAGCGTGTGTTTTTTATTTATGTCCGTCGATTTCTCCGTCAATTGTGGACCGATTTTGAAAATTATTTTTTTGTGGGTGTTCGAGGTGGTCCCCTATAAATTTTATTAACTTTGCTTGAATAGTTTTTGAGTTAGCTTCAATAATACGTTTTTTTTTTTCCCACTTAGTATATGGATGATATGATAAGTTCATACCACAACAAAAAAAAAAACCACAATGTGAAAAATTATTGTTTTATTTATATAGTTATAACAACTTATAACTAATTAATTGATAAAAATAACAAAATTTTATACTAACTTAACTCAAACTTTTCACAAACTAAAATATAGCATCGAAAAATTCATCCATTTTAGTTGGCCATTTCATGAAATGATCAATTCTGAGATCCGGCCACGACATATACATAAAAATAATTCAAGACCGTTATATCATTTGTTTTGTTCGACACTACTACAAAATAACCTGCCTATGTTCCTGCTGTGACTTGGTAGGCTTCATCTGTGAAACGATGCAGCCGTAATGGTTGGCGGATGTCACATGTCTTCGAATTCGTCTTTATTAACTATTTTTTAATTAATGTTGTAACCTATTTGGTTTTCACTGTGTACTTTTTGTTTTCTAGGGCGAGAACCCCATTTAAAAGCAAGCGACGTCGACCTTCAAAATAATTCCATCGTGTATAAATAGTCAAGTCTTAAAATATACAATAATTTATGCCGCATTTATGTAATGATCAAGTTGTCAATATTCAATGAAATTTCGTGGTTTTTAGAATTTTTATTCGTCATAGTATTTCGAGTCATGATATATTGAGACCTGTTTAGAGAATTGTCTTAAAAATGTGCCTTTCAATAGAATTTATATTATCCGTGATTAAATTAAATGACTACATAAGAAAGCGCAAAATTCTAAAATATTACCTGCCTACTTGATTACGTACATTATTCACATTTTTTTTTATTTACATTATTTTGTCGATATAGGGGCCCAAAATTGCATAATTCCGTAGAAAAAATGTTAAATAATTTGATGAATTTGGTTTCATCCATGGGCATATGGCTATATAAGTGGGGTAAATGATAGATAATAATCTGGCCGATCGACAGTTTCCAGGTTGTCCATTATTTACGCCACACCCTGTATAACACAAATGCAGACAGTCTGTATTTATGCCTAATGGCGCATCCACACATGCCGCCGGATTTGCCGCCGGCTTTCAGGCTGCCTTGTCGCTGAATAGAAAAAAAGTTCCGCGTGCCGCCGGGTTGGCCACCGGCCGTGCCGCCGGGTTGGCCGCCGGCCGTGCCGCCGGGTTGGCCGCCGGCCGTGCCGCTGGCATGTGTGGATGCGCCATTACATTTATTTTTTAATCAGTTTTATAAAATTATTTGAAGGTCTGTTTAATCTCAGGATGTAAATTGTACGCTTTTTGTACTTATGTGTTTGTGTGTAGCTTCGTAAAATCGAACGTGTCGCGGGGTGTTAAAAATAAACACTCTTTTCATATGTTAAGACCATACCGCGTTCGATAGGTTGTAGTTTAGAGCTTTATAATGTTTTATAATTATTATTATTGACGGTAGTTACACTAAATTTACAAACCTGACTAAATTGGGAATAATAATATTAATTTATTTAAAAGGTAGGGGTGTCATCAATCATTTGCTATGTAAAATCTCATTTTGCCGTAAAATTTTATGAACAATCTGTGTATGAAGTCAGTCTATCGTTGAGTCAATCTGGTAACCCGATATTATTATATCTTAAGTGTAATATACTATTAATATTAAAAGCAATTTACGTAAATGTAAATATAATTATATTCGAATGAAAACTCATGATCGTCAAATATTGACTCATTGTAAACGTATACTGTGCGAGTATAAATAAAGTTGTTCTGTCTGATCAAATAACTAATTTAGTCACTGCCATAAATATAATTCATATTGTAAGGCAGAAAGTTAGATGTATTGTATAAATCTGCCATTTGTCTGTAAATAATTTGACGTTAAAGTTGAATAAATGATGTAGGCGGAAAGTGAAATTGATGTTATGAGTGATCTCACGTATTTCGGACATATTTTTTCAGTCAAGTTCTGTGAACATCAATTTATTACATCGAAACGCCGAATACTCTCAAAGATCCGCAGTGTACTAATAATCGTAATCTTATAAAATATAAAGTACATTATGTACAGATTCGTTGTGGTAATCTCAGACAATCTCCGATACGACGTCGTAGTAGAACGTTGCTACAGCTTCCCTTATTCGCCCTTGTGCCTTGTTATAACATGAATAATAACTAGTGCCATTACTAATATTATAGAGTGTAAAAGAAAAATATTATTTATTTCAAATATTAAAGTTGATAATTGTAGAAACTTAAATTCATGTAATTTAGTGTTGTAAGTTTTTTAAATAAGATTTAGTTTTGACATCCTTTTTTACAACTACATTTATGTTTTATTTTACATATTATTGTTGTTAGTCATGAATAAAAGACCAAGAGAGCGATAAAAAATGCTGTATCGCCTTTCCTTACTTATATTATATCCGTTTCTCCCTCCATAATCGTTTTCAATATAAAGCCAATACCGACGCTAATACCGACATATGGTAGTAACTTGTGTTTGTAAGTAATGGGATATTTATGATAGCAGGAAAATGTCTACTGAAGTATTTGTGAGCCGTGATTGAACTCGTATTCAATACATTGACAGTTTTTGCAACCATCGCAAAACATTGTGTTGTTGTCTTCAGTTATTTTCATTTCTTTTCATCCGATTGTAAATATTTAGGTTTTTATATTCAAATAAGATTATAAGCAATTGTGGCTTCTAATAGTAGCTAGTAAATATTAACACAAATATTTATTTTTCATTTAAGTACATACTCCCTTTATTTGCCTAATAATAAGAGTCTGAAAGTCCGTGGTGCGTTCAATAAGCCATCAAGAGCCGCATACTGTGGTCAAACTCACTGTTTGACGTCTGCCATCAATAGCAGAAACTGCAAAGGGGCCAAACAATTATTGTTCAAAATTGTTTCATGGTTTTGATTGTTGATCGTGCTTACCACACGTAGGTAAGGGGTTAATATTAAATTAATTTCTTTAGTCATAATATAAGATGCTTTTGGTGATTTTAACGAATTTGTACCTGAACAATCCAATTTGAAAAACTTAAGAGATATGCATCGTTGAAGTAATTACGAATAAGAAAGAAAATCATCAATAAAAAACTGGCCAAGGACGTGTCGGACTCGTACACGAAGAGTACCGTACCACCGTACAATATTTAACACAACATAAGTATTTAAATTTAAAAATACTTCAGTTAAAAATGCGCGTTTCTTCGGCAATAGAAATACACAATCTGTCAAAATTTCAACTGTCTACATATTATGGTTCTTGAGATACAGCCCGCTGATAGACAGACGGACGGATAGCGGAGGTTTAGTAAAAGGGTTCCGTTTAGGCACCCTTCGGGTACGGAACCCTAAAAATAGAACTCACATTGCTCATATGAGGAGATAAGCCTACCATAAAAGCTTACCTAACATGACCGGAACCCATTCAAGCAGGCAGAAATTTCGGCGTTAGTGGTCGATTAAGTATTTACATCTCCGAAACTTCTCAACCTGAAATAGAATGGTCATACAAGGAATACGGAACGGACCCAACACAAATGATATATATGATTATATAGCTAAGTATCTACCCTGCTTGTATTCTGTCGCTACTTTGATGTGCCCTAAATCAAATGAATTACTTACACATTAGGCACATGAGTAATCAATAGGTGTAGTGGTTTCCATAGAAACTCGTACTTGCTTCATATTGCACCGTGGGTGGGATCTTTCAATCTAAAACTTATATTATAAAGAGAAAATATTTTTTTTTTGTATGTTTGTTTGGCTTTCACGCTAAAACGGGTGAACGGATTTGAATGTAATCATTACGACACAGGATTTTTATCCCAATATTCCCTTGGGAAAAAAATATCCCGATTAGTACCTAAAATAAAAAAATAAATAAAAAAATACTTTTCTATTACTGGTCACATTATTTACTACCTCTCTGTCCGCACAGTCAACGTACAATATTACAACAAAAAATAACCGATGGAATTCATTCATTTGTGGTCGTGGTGAAGAAGATTGTAAAATAAACTAAAAAAACGTTAGTTACAAATCTTAGGTACTAGGTACTTGTTGTATTTTTTTTAGAACGGTCAAAAGGTTATGCTATTTCAAGGTTTATCCATTCTTTACCGGACACCCTGTATAAGATTTAAGGTAGGTACCTATACCTACCTACCTATATGTAATAAAATATATTAAGTATCTATCACAATAATATGCAACCGTTTTTATATGAACACGCAGTAATATTTTTCACACCAAAATGGTTCGACCGACCGAGAACAAGAGTGATCGAAATAAGTACCTAAGCTAAGCACAAAATAATAAGCAACCTGAAGTAGCAATAATGTTGCCTCCTTCCCTCAAATATGGCGAGGGGGGTAATGGCTGATCTTTGCGTTATGCTCGTGAACGGGTGCTGCTTGTGGTGACTGGTCGTCTTGCTGATCATGGTTTTGTTATTGTTACTAGTAATTAACTGTTCATTTATTTTACCTCGATGGTCCTAGTTTATCATTTATAACTTCCAATTACAGCTTCACGTAAGCGGGCACGGCACGCCCTTTATGCCTGGAGGCTTTTATTTAGATATTAAGTTTTGTTTACGTTTAGTTTTTATTTTATTTTAATTCTGCTTGAGTTCTCGATGTTTTTGGTTGGTATATTGGCGTGTGCTAGCTGACATATGGCCAGTAATTTATAATTAAAATAATGTTTTGTGTTGCATAATAATTTTGCATACTATTATATAGCATCATTTTTTTTTTCTAACTTGAACAGACAGCTGTGCTGCTGGGGAGTTTGTTGCGCCACTTCTTCCCAGCTAAAGGCACTAGGAAGTGGTGAAGGGTGGGCGTTTTTGGGGGACTGTCTTATGTAATTTTGACGTTCGAAAAGCGCTGATTCTCAGCCTAGTTTGAATAAATGACTTTTGATTTTTTTTATAGGCCCTCTGAACGTGGGCTAGGACGAACTCAAGCTAGGGGAAGTTACGACCTTCGCGGGGTGGCTAGCAACAGCTGAATGAGAGTGACTGAGGTTCGAGTTAAATACCTACTTGAATATCTTACGATTAAAAAGGGTATGTCCAGCTGTAGATTGCTATGGCTAAATGGCGATAATGGTCGTTTATGACGTGGTTAATTAAAATGCCTTTTTTATGCAGTGTAAAACTATGTTTTACACCAAAGAAGGTACCCACGCAACGCCTTTGTGAGATTAGGTACAACAAACGGGTATCATCCGTTTAATCAAATAAAGCTCCGCTATGGATATTAAGACAAAGCTGAGCTCTAGAAAGCTCCTCGTGTATTTCTAGAAACCTCGTGTATCTTTATTTAAAAATATAAATTCTGATGGCAAACATAATCATAAAAGAAAGTCGTGATCGCCTCGAGGTCTCCAGGCTGCGGTTTTTTAATTTGGAATGTAGGTACCTACCTAATGTAAGTATTTCAACTTTTTAATGCCAATAAGTACCTACCATACCTACATACCTACCTACATAATAAATTATAATAAGATGTCACAGAAAATTTAAGAAGAGGGACAAGCAATACTCGCTCTGAATCTCGAAGGTAAACATTCGGTATTTAGTAATTCGTCATAGCGAGTTTTCGAAGTTCCGTACATCGCGATTATGAACATTGTCTATTAAGTAATTCGTCATGGCAAACTTTCGAAGATCCGTACATCGCGATTATGAACGTAATTCGTCATAGCGACGTAAATCGCACTTTTAAACTTTATAAATAGGTACAGTAAGTACATCGGTCACGATAAGTACCGGAAATAGCTAGAGGAAGCGTATGATCAACAATATTTGTTTTTTCTCTGTATTCAAAATAGGTACCTACCTACTATTAATCACTTCAAAGCCTAGAGCCCTCCTGGAGGGTTCACTCAAGTCATTATGGGATTCCGGGAGCCCTAGTGGAGGGCTCAGTTTACATGTAGGTATTTTTATAATGCCGAAATCGGGCATTATAAAATGTGAAAACAAAGTTAGTTGTATATTTTAACATGATTTCAAACCTAATGCCTGTGACACTCCTCGAGGGTTAACTTTAGCGCAAACGTAATGCTGGTGACTCTCCTGGAGTCAACTTGCAATATGCATGGCGGCATGGGTGTATGAGCTCTATGAAAAATGGGTGGAGTCGAAAGTGTTATAGAACTTACTATCAAGCTGTACCTCATAAAAGAGTTCTTTTTTCGATCTGAGAATTGAACCCATCACTCAATTTGCCTCTTCGGGAGTTGATTCACCTTTTAAAGGTCTAGGACAGTCTAGGTTATCTATTGTACCTATACTTTTCAATAATCTGTATCATACCAAAGCTGGCACAGCTCTACTACCTACCCCCGATTTATCATAGATGTTTGCATAACACTGACACTTCCAAAAATTCGTTTAGAAATTCAATTTCCCCGCGCGCTCGTAAATGTGTCGTTATCAGTTCGGCAGCTCATAAGCGGGATTGTTTGCCGTGCATGATTTTGCACCTCGCCACAGCGAGGTAATGCCAGAATTAGGCTGTTTGTATTCTTATATCTGACCGATTGTAGGACCTACAAAAAGTATGACGTGTGCGATCGCGCTTAGTGCAGGGGTTCCCAAACTTTTTCAGTTTTAGTATTTTGTCGCGGCGCAATTGCAGGTTTAGTATTTTGTCTCGGCGCCCCAGCTAGTCGGAATAAGGTAGATAAGCACAAAAATTAAAACATCCACGATTCGAAGCCGAGTTTTTATATTAATTTGACACAAGATTACATTTATTATCCATCAGGTTAAGCTACGCATGCCGGGGTTGGTCTGTGGATGGGGTGACCATCTTTACATACAAAGACTCCTCTGTGCCTCAGAAAGCACGCTAAGCCGTTGGTCCTGGCTGTCATTCGTGGATCTTTGACAGTCGTTACGAGTCGTCAGAAGTCAGAAGCCCAAAAGTCTGACAACCAGTTTTATCAAGGGGTATCGTATTACCTAGTTACTGGGTTGTGGAGGTCATATAGGCAGTCGCTCCATGTAAAATACTGGTATTCAGCTGCATCTGGTTAGACTGGAAGCCGACCCCAACATAGTTGGGCAAAGGCTAGGCAGATTTGGCAACTTAGTCAATGTGAGCCGTGAGTTTGGTAATGCCCACACATCTTTTAAGACATGGGATAAGGCTTGACATTGCTGCTCCAATTTCTTGCTCCACATTAATCTTTATTTATTTATTAAAGAACACCAACAGTATATTCATTCAACAATTGGATTACTTAAAGATAATAATAATTAGGAAAAGTATCACTGATAATGTAAACACAAATTATAGGTGTACATAATAACATTTAAGGAATAACAACATTGGACAAAAACTGCTCATAAACTAAAAGCAAGACTAAATTTTTTTAACAAAACTTCAACAAATAAAATACGACTGAATACAAATTAATTAAGATGAACACAACATAACACACATAATTCTAATTCAAATACATAATTTCACTTTAAGATAACTCATCATCTTTGAGCGATATTTGCTCTTTGCTGAAAATCTGGCTTCACATAAATAAGATGTTGTAAAGTGAATGAGAGAGCTTTTATTTTGTACTAGTGAATACCTAAGTTTTGTTTCAGGAGAACGGGATCGTCTCCCGGCGCCCCTCTTTACTCTCTACGGCGCATCAGGGCGCCGCGTTGCACAGTTTGGGAACCCCTGGTTTAGTGAAAACTTAGGGGCAATTTACATTACCGCAGAACGGAATGGAAGCGACTTTATTAATACAAACCAAACTAAACGTTATGTCAAAATATATATATTTTTTTAATTTCACCTAATCCTACATGGGTACTTATGAAACGTCAGAAACTAGGTGCAGGTAGCTAGGTGTCAATAGTAAGTATAACGGACAAACTAGATAAGAGCTAAATAACAGGTCGTGCGTTTTCTGGAGAATTCTCGCCTATTCTCGGTAATTCCCGCAGTTAGGTAGGCACAAGGTCGTATCTAAATTGTACGTTACACAATTGACATAAAGTTCATTTTGCTATATACAATATCGTTACAAAAACTTGCTTCCATTACGTTCCGTGGCCATGTAAATTGAGCCATAACATAATAGCTATTGCCCTTATCCGGATCCGGTTCCAGACTCTAGACTACTCTGGTACTGAGATATTCCTGAAGAAAGATTTGTCAGGCAGTATCTGACCTGGGAATCAAACCCAGGAACCCACGTTCAGAAGTCACGCTTGTGACTTATAAACTCAAAGCATTAATTTCAATTAAACCATTTACAGGCACTTTTGAATTGTCAAGGAATCGGTCAGTCAGAAATATGAAGCTAGTTGCCCATTCCAAAGCGTAGTAGGTACCTATGGAGAAGAACGAGCAAGAAACTCCACGGACACTCTTTTAAATAAAAAATTGCTACAAAATATTGGTTACATAATTAATATTGAAATTATACATGCGAGAACAATGTAGAAAGACGTGCACGTAAAAAGCGTCCGTAATACAAAGAACAATTCAAAAATTAAAATAAATAAAAAATAAGCCCTGGCAGCTAAGAGATGATACTTAAGTAGGTAGACCACCGTGGCAGATAGCGAGAGAAAATGTACAGTACGCTGTGCGCAGTGTTATGAATTTCAATCTACGTAATCTACAGCTAAGAAAACAACATTAATAATAATTTATTTACGTAGCATCATTCGTCATAGTATTTCTTTAGTAAAATAAATTAGATCGTGCACAGTCCGTTCGCGTCCGTCGTCCTGTCCAGACCTGCTCGCTTTAGGAAGCTGTCATTGTCTCATCCTGAGCTCATTCATCGGCTCACAGATTAATAGTAGTTACGAGTCTGTGTTACGAGTAAAACCTACGTTCCCCCCGCCCCCCCCCCCCCCCCTCATTCCACAGTCATTACTCAACCAACTAAAGAGAAACGACTTTGTTTTATTTGTTCTGTATGAAGTACACTATAAAACTTTATCTCATAGTATTCAGTATGCTAAGCAATCTTTATGAGAATACGACTATTTACTATATATTTTGTACACAATATGCTCATTTAAATCTTAATTGGTAGGTATTTTATTTTTGTATTATTTAATTCAAATTGTAGTGGTTTTTTGGACAAATTACTTATATTTTCCTGACGAGTTTCCTTGTAATAAATGTGCTATCGTACATATGGAAATACCTATAGAGAGTTAATGTGAATTTGATGGAAAATGTCCTATATACCTCATTGTTATTCAAAATTGTTTATAGAGACCAAGCCGAACACATTAACGATATACAAAAGGCTCCGCAGGTGGCTCGACGATTAATCACAGCAAGGAATTCGTCGGCGCGTGGGGCGGGCGGACGCTTGGGCGGGCGGACGCACGGGCGGGCGGCGGCGGCGCGCGGTAGTGCCGTCGCGACGCCGCGCCACAACGCACGCCCGCCCGCCCCGCGCCCCGCACGCGACACCCGCCACGCGTGTCCACGGACCTGCCTACCGACTTATAAATAACAAACCTTAAGCTGTCACTAAAGGTAAGTTTAACACTTTAACTATACTTAGATGATATTCCTTTAATTACAAGGCTGCAGGCCGCCATGCATACTTGCAACAGTACCTAAAGTTGGTAAACTTATGTTAAAAAGTTCCATGTAACAATTGTGTTGTATTGTTAATGAACAAGACAAAAAGTTTCTACTTTATCGGGTAACTAACCCAACCTGTTGAACTCAGTTTTATTTCTTCCAAAGTTGTTTGATTCAATTTACAAAGAAACTTCGTACTTACTTTCTTATTTTCTATCTTACATTTGAATGGCTAACTTTTCAATGATTGCGCTTCAATTGTATCGTTGTTTATTCTTCGATGTTCTACTTATTACTTATATTTAAATGAAATTTGTTCGTATTTATGGACTTTCTAAGTATCATAGCACCAGAGAAAAGTTCTGTAACTTTTGTTTATAGAATACAACAAACAAACAATCAAAAGTCGCTCTCTGGAATTAAAATGTTTTTCACAAAAACCTTCGGTACGGTTGACGAAGAAATTGATAAGACTGCTTATAACAATAGGAGATTTGGACGTCAACAATGGCGATGAATACGGCAGAGACAGCCTTTGTCTATTAAATAAAAGGTATGCTGGTAACCAAGACTTTAAATCGTACTTTATCATAACAAGAACGTTCTTAACATTGGGCAGTGATGGTGTCATGTCCGTTTATTTACGTGGTTTTGACTCACGCGCCGAGAACTTCGTGTCGTCAATACGCTACTATATTATAATTTATCTGTCTGCTCGGCGCTCGTCTTGTTATTTTGACGTTTCGTTTCATTAAGGAACAACCTACTTAAATACTTGGAAATCTCGTTATGTTTTGACAGCTCATGAATGTTTTAGAGCTAAAAACTTGGGTAGGTTTTTAACATTTTATATTAATATAATACATACAAACCCACAAAGATGTAAGGTATTTTGTTTCAGTGAATCTGAAAAATAATAAATATTATGTGTAGCTGAAATCTCAGCGCTGAGATTTTACATACATATGTACTGTAGGTATGAATTATATACCAACGCATATAATTTACCATTTTGCCAAACGTTTCTAATGAGTGATTTAGCAGGAATCATCAATGCTGTCGAAATACACGGATAGCAGGGGGAAACATCGTAGGTACCTAGTACTTAGGCCTATCGCATGTTATAGCTGGACAAAAGCCGGTGAAGGCGGGAAATATCAATGTCCATAAGTAGGTACCTATACTTACCTATTATTACAGAGTTAGATACATCTAAGTCATCATAGATATCAATTAAAAGTATAAGATTGAGTTTCTTGTTCTCATACATATCCATAAGAACTTACGTAGACATCTAACTTTTTAACTGACAGACTTCAAGACTATTTAAAAGTGGCGAGTTGTAAATGGTGTAATTGAATTAAATGCTTGAACCTTGGCTTTGGAACTTGTGAGTTCGTACCTAGACTAGACTGCCTCGGGAACCGAACTTATACTCAATGAGGCACTAGATGGTTTAACTTGGATGTGTTGCCACGTGGTTCTCACATATTGTTAATTAAACTTAAGTACAGTACCGACCAAAAGTCCATAAGCAATCTCACAAAGCAATAGACTGACGCTTCGGTTTGACTTACGACCTTCTTCTATAAATTGTTACAATACTATAGACACGCACAGTACACACACACACTCACTTTGTCTGCAACCAATGACTAGTTCGATAATCATTCGTTTTTTGTTTCATTCGTCTCGTTCACATAAATATTAAAGTTTAGCAGGTAGACCACAGAAAACTAAGTAAATTATTTCGATTTCTGTAGGGTAGACAGATACAGTTCGTTACGAGTATTCAATTAATAGAACTTTGTTGGCTCGTGGATAATATTGGTGACGAGTATTTAGCGCAGTGTTGTGGTTATTATTTTCAAAAAGCAGGCATAAAATATATTGAAGAGATCAGATCAGATCAGAGAATATTATTGCGCTGCGTAAAAGTGAAGTGAATATCTAATGAAACCGGACTAAGTGTGAGTGTTATCATTTATATAAGTATTTCATATTTCAATAAACATAAATCTTAATCAAGGGTATTGTTGATAGAACAGAGGTATTGTTGAGACAGAAGATGCCTTTAAAGTTTTAAATTCATTATGAGGTTTAATTCGATTAGTGAATAATAAATAATTAGGTATTATGTGTAATAAAAACAATGTTTTTCTTTGTTCTAGAGAAATACTGTGAGGGTTAAGAGATATGAGGAAGGGGCTTATTATCGAGGTGCAGCGACGTCAAACGTCAAATGGTGAATGAATATGAAACAAATGGTTTCATAACAACGAGATATTTTGCTGAATTATTAAAAACACGTCATTATGAACCGTTCGCCGTGCACTCTGAAGGCTTGCATCACTGAAGACCAGCTAGAAAACCGTTTTTGACCTTAAAATATTGACCGTACCAACTTAATAAACAACAGATTCGTTATTGCATGAATAACGAATCTGTTGTTTATTGGGTTGGGTGTTTGTCGTATTTCTTGCAGATAGACCGAAATTGTTTAATTAATATTATTTGAGTAATATTATTATTTTAGGATTAAAATTTGAGGTTTAGTTTCAATCTTCTTTTCGTAAAGAAAATGAATACTTAAGCTATAACCTCAATACCAACCAATATTTACTAAAGCCAAATAAAATTTAAAATAATACTTAACCTTAAAATCAAAAATATTGTCAGTAGATTTTTTTACATTTTAAGTAGTCTAATATTCTTATTTATTGCTTAATTACTTCGAACATGATCAAAGCTTTATATATATGGTGAAAAAAATCCATTTAAAATTTAAAACATTTCAAAATTTAAATATGTCAAAATAATACAAATTGCTTCTAAGTTTCTAGACATCTATTTCACATATTATTCAGGTGAAGTAATGACAAATGTTAACTATACTAATAATAAATAACGAATAAATATTATTTATTTTTTATTATCACATATCACGCATTTTTTATTCTAAACCCTTTATTGCAATAACAACATTAATAAATAGACAGGAATATTTAAAAATATTATTGCAAACAAAAATAATAATATTTGCAAAAACAGCGCTGTGATTTACGAGATTAGAACCTTAGCCATCTTGAATCTAAGACTAACGCTTAACGCCTTCTGCTATCTGCACTTATAATTTACTTTCGAATTTTAGCAATGCCATACACTGGCCAAGGTCACGCGTATAATGCATGCTAACAAAAGTGGTGGAAATATAAGTGCGGCGCCCGCGAACCGTGACGATACGACAGTGTGTGCGTTCTCTGTTGTGTGTGTACGGCACTGACACTACAGACGTCTGACTGTTTACACACACAAATGTACGGACTACACCGCGTGTTCACAGCAATACGACTCTTAGCGTGCTTATGTACTTTGTATGCCCTAATTAATTCAAGGAAACAATAATATTCTGAACAGTAGGGTAGATATACGCTACAGAAGCATAACCAGAACTTCTGTCATGAGTTCACTAACGAAATTGAAATTCACTTCGTCTGGAAAATTCTGGGAAAAAATATAAGTATCTATTTTGTTGTGTAATCCATAAAATTCACGGAAGAGCTTTATCCATATTTGATTGTTCAATGCATCGCTATGCAAAATGAAAGAATAACAAACCTGTGTTGTGCATCGGATCGTTAAAGTTATCAAGTGGAAAGCGATCTAGGAAATTGGTTGTTCTATGAAACTGAAGCTGAAACTACATAAGTGCACGTTTCTGATGTTTTAATTTAAAAAGCTGACAAGATTCAAGTCCATGATATGAGCTGTAACAGCATGGGTAGTCTTCTGTTATTTTGTATGCAAAATGAAAGCTTGCGTCTAGTAATTAGGGCTTACCTAGAAGGCCTCTGTTAACTTCCACTTACGTAGGCACATGTTAACTGTTAACTTTGTGGGGATTATGTATCTTTCATGATAAACGCTACTAACTTACTCGTAGATACCTTCACTACTACTTAGGTAGTAAGCAGTTCTCTTTGAACATGTATTTTTTATCCATGTGTATTGCATTTCACCGACGTCCTAGTACCTATCGAGTAGGAAAAAATATGAACCGCAATAAATAGGTTTTTTATTTGCGAAAGCCCCTATGAACAAAATGACAAAATGTATTGCACAAAGGTTTTTGGTTTTAGTTCTTTACAAACGACGTTAAATATACCTACTTCTAAACAACATGCCTGTTTTCCCCGGAGGGATAAGATTTCGCCAGTTAAATAAAATTCAATATATTCACAATCAACACAATAATATTCTGATTAATTTCTTTCCATTTGAGCAACGATGTGATACTGATGCGCTTTTTCTGGAATTTATCAAGGCTTTCATTAAAATGATACAGTTCATAATTATCGGTAATTCATCGCCAGTTTAAACACGAATATCATTTGTTTGGTAAATACATACAACGAAGCTACAAAGTACAGTAAGCGCTCAAAAGTGCATAAGCACGCTAAGAGTCGTATTGCTGTGAACACGCGGTATAGTCCGTACATTTGTATGTGTAAACAGTCAGACGTCTGTGGTGTGAGTGCCGTACACACACAACAGAGAACGCATATTTGCACTACACACTGTCGTATCGTCACTTCGCGGGCGCCGCACTTATATTTCCATCACTTTTGTTAGCATGCATCATACGCGTGACCTTGGCCAGTGTATGGCATTGCTAAAATTCGAAAGTAAATTATAAGTGCAGATAGCAGAAGGCGTTAAGCGTTGGTCTTAGATTCAAGATGGCTAAGGTTCTAATCTCGTAAATCACAGCGCTGTTTTTGCAAATATTATTATTTTTGTTTGCAATAATAATATTTTTAAATATTCCTGCCTATTTATTAATGTTGTTATTGCAATAAAGGGTTTAGAATAAAAATGCGTGATATGTGATAATAAAAAATAAATAATATTTATTCGTTATATTTATTTTACTTAAGTATAGTTAATAAACTGCTACAATTATTTATCATTACTTCACCTGAATACTATGTGAAATAGATGTCTAGAAACTTAGAAGCAATTTGTATTATTACATATTTAAATTTTGAAATATTTTAAATTTTAAATGGATTTTTTTCACCATATATATAAAGCTTTGATCATGTTCGAAATAATTAAGCAATAAATAAGAATATTAGTTTACTTAAAATGTAAAAAAATCTACTGACAATATTGTTGATTTTAAGGTTAAGTATTATTTTAAATTTTATTTGGCTTTAGTAAATATTGGTTGGTATTGAGGTTATAGCTTAAGTATTCATTTTCTTTACGAAAAGAAGATTGAAACTAAACCTCAAATTTTAATCCTAAAATAATAATATTACTAAAATAATATTAATTAAACAATTTCGGTCTATCTGCAAGAAATACGACAAACACCCTATTGAAACGTGCTTAAAAAATTCGTTACCATAAATTCATGCAATAATGAATCTGTTGTTTATTAAGTTGGTACGGTCAATATTTTAAGGTCAAAAACGGTTTTCTAGCTGGTCTTCAGTGATGCAAGCCTTCAGAGTGCACGGCGAACGGAACAGTTCATAATGACGTGTTTTTAATAATTCAGCAAAATATCTCGTTGGTATGAAACCATTTGTTTCATATTCATTCATCATTTGACGTCGCTGCACCTCGATGATAAGCCCCTTCCTCATATCTCTTAACCCTCACAGTATTTCTCTAGAACAAAGAAAAACATTGTTTTTATTACACATAATACCTAATTATTTATTATTCACTAATCGAATTAAACCTCATAATGAATTTAAAACTTTAAAGGCATCTTCTATCTCAACAATACCTCTATTCTATCAACAATATCCTTGATTAAGATTTATGTTTACTAAAATATGAAATATATAAATGATAACACTCACACTTAGTCCGGTTTCATTAGATATTCACTTCACTTTTACGCAGCGCAATAATATTCTCTGATCTGATCTGATCTCTTCAATATATTTTATGCCTGCTTTTTGAAAATAATAACCACAACACTGCGCTAAATACTCGTCACCAATATTATCCACGAGCCAACAAAGTTCTATTAATTGAATACTCGTAACGAACTGTATCTGTCTACCCTACAGAAATCGAAATAATTTACTTAGTTTTCTGTGGTCTACCTGCTAAACTTTAATATTTATGTGAACAAGAC
Organism: Agrochola litura; assembly: GCA_949152395.1. NCBI lineage: Eukaryota > Metazoa > Arthropoda > Insecta > Lepidoptera > Noctuidae > Agrochola > Agrochola litura. The sequence continues at coordinate 13,970,916 of OX424502.1, forward strand.
GAATGAAACAAAAAAGGAATGATTATCGAACTAGTCATTGGTTGCAGACAAAGTGAGTGTGTGTGTGTGTACTGTGCGTGTCTTTAGTATTGTAACAATTTATAGAAGAAGGTCGTAAGTCAAACCGAAGTGTCAGTCTATTGCTTTGTGAGATTGCTTATGGACTTTTGGTCGGTACTGTACATAATAATTAATAGGTATTGATTTATTATTTATTTTATTTTATTATATTCGAGAAACTTACAGCTAACTTACACAGTGTTCTTAGTGTGTGTGTATGTACTTAGTGCTTGGCCTGCAGCATTCAATCACACACAAAGGGTCGCAGGTTGTTTCCCTGAACTGAACAACATAAATTATATCCTGCAGTTCTGCACCCTTTTTCTGCACACCCAATAGATACAACCAATGGTAGTGGTGAGCTTAATCTGTGTAAAAAAGGTGTTTTAAGCCTCTTTAAATCCTACGTATTTATAAAAATAACAAACTCAAATAGAATTTATGGATAAAACAGCAATTGTTGTACTAGCTTTTGAATTCAAATTCAATAAATAGCATGCATAGTTTGAATAAAATGTGAGCCTTTTCTAAAACAAAGCTAATTCACGAAATCGAGACTCGGGCAACAAACATCCTCTTGATCCCGTTCCTGCACAGAAAAATGGGTCAAAATGTCCAATATTTTACAGTATTTTTCATTCTTTAAAGAAGCTGAAAAGTTGTTTTATGTAAAATGCGATTCTCATTTTGTCATTTTATTAAAAGATGCTGAACGCTTTTCAGAGGATCCGTTAATACTTTTTTGTTAGGTGGGTAAGCTTATAATACCTCAGCTTGAGTCATATGATTTATTAATTTTGCCTTGTAAACACTGCAACGCAAAGCATATTCTTTTTTTGCGTTATTTATTCATTTACCTTCTATTAAAGATAAAGCCTTATTGGTATTATTTATAGTTTGAAAATAAGTAATAACTGCTAGTTATGTGAACAAAAAATAATAATGATGCCATGAAAGTTTTTTTATTTTTTCTTAAAAAAAAATATATAAATATATATTTTCTTTAAAATATGGCTTGAAATTATTTTCGCCGTTTTATTACCTACCTAGGTTATTTATTAATAACGCTTATAGTATTCATCTGTGCTTATTTTATAGCTTACTTTGACTAGCGACTGCGTTTTTTGCAGATCATTTTCAACCACCGGTTACCTACGCTACCAACCTACTGCAGCAAAAAATGTATCGAATACTACTTTACTTAGTAGTGCCGTACACCAGAGCCCTGTTTTCAGATACCTCAAACTATGAAGCCGTATAGTGTAAACTGCAGCGGCGGCGAAAACCAGCAAGTTCAGAGGGTTGTGTGTGGTGTTCAGTGAGCGATCATCACATCTGTGTGTTCACACAGTGCAGTTGATGTAATGATGTCGGAGGATGGCGTTCGCCAGTCGCCTAGCGATGCATATCGACGGGACTGCTGCCCGGAGTCCCCTACCCGCCCGCGCCCGTCCGCCGCTACCTCTGAGCCCAGCCACTATATTGTTTTTAGTTAGTAACTACCGAAGTTTTCATACTTCGCCTTTGTTTTGTTGGACTGCGTTTGTATTTCGTCCACTTCTCTTTTGGACAAAGAGAAATATATATTTTTTTGTTTTTATTTTTTTTCTAGGACGCTTCCTTTTACTTGTTATCTAAGATAAACAATAGGCATCCTCGTTAAAAACAAAACTCATTAGCATAAACAGCATTATAATTATCTTTGATGCTTTAACGTAATAATTCAAACTTTAAATTAACCTAAGTATAGGTAGATAAGTAATGAACTGCGTTGATTTTGACGTTGAGATAGTCTGTGATTGAACGGTTGCTGTAAAATGCAAAAGTTTACACGCCATTACGTAAGGTAAAATTAATTTATTAAGCATAACTTCAAGTACCTAGACATTCATGAATCATGAGCACAAATACTTACTTAAATTAAATTTCAGACGGCTGCACTATATTGCAAGTTCTGCTCTTCGCCGAAACTGTTAAATTCCAAATTCTAAGAATTACTAGACTACCTAAGTATCTACCAACGATGAGTTATTTACTATGCGATGTGCATACTCACTCTAATGGTAACACATAATGGACTTTGATAGCTGCGCAGTATATTTATTGATCTCCTAATTAATTACGTAACATTCGCGTGTAATCTATTCGTAGACTTACATGTTAACCTACCATTTAGTCTAAATAAGTCTAATCGCTTTTCAAGCAACACCTACATACCTTACCTTGGGTGCACTTTTCTTCAACAGCTATTTCATTTTATCGTTCCATTTGTGAACAATTATTTTCGAATTAGCCCCCAATATGTACGAAGTCCGTAAATGTCACTTATTGAGATTGATGTGTATTTCGCGGTCGTGGAGAGAAACAAACATTTTCATCGTGGAATCGTTTCCGTGGAGTGTTAATCGAGACGAGTTGGTTATTCGTAGTAAACCATTAGCAATGCACGCTCGCAGCACGCCTCACGGACATTCCGATGTAAATGTATTTAATTGCGTCATTTAACAAAATAAATTAATGCAGTTTTTTTCATTGGGATAAGCCGGATTATTAATAAAGTTTTCTTTGAGGTTTTCTGTTTACATAAGTTAATTAATACATTTGCACGTCCGTTATGTTGTGTGGATATTTCAATAAGGTACATACAGTACATACTTACTTTCAATAATATCTGATTTTGTAAACAAATAAGTGCTAGACTGAGGTACTGTGTAAAAATCAGCTATTCCATACATGTTGACTGCGTAGGTATTGCACTTTTCTATGAAACTGCAGATTTTTGCTTAAATAACCGACGAAAAATTTCAACGCAGGGGGTTCAGAATCATGTACTGAATCTATGGTAACAGTTTTCGCGTCGATGTCCCTGCCACCCTGTATACGTTCATGCGCTCAAGATTTCCTTACATGTAAAATATTGCTCGTAGATAGACTCCTATTATTTTTCTGTTCCTAGTCACAAAGTAGTGTACAGCATTTTTGTCCTCACAGGGAACGTTTATTGTAAAAGAATGGTGGAAAGCTGAGACGACTACGGAGAGCATTGTTACATTTGTAGTGTGCTTTTAGCGGGACCACTCGGCAGTCGGTCCAATATCACCCCCGCGCCCCGCACCCCGCCCATTTGTGGAATGACACGCTGAAAACTTTCGCGTTAATTGTTGACGTGCAATCAATAACTTTAATCATTTTATATGACTGCTGGTTGTGGCCATTTGCCAAAACGAATAGAGAGGTGTATTTATTCTTTAGGTGAATATGTAGGTAGATATACCCACCTATAAAGTATATATCTACCTACCTATCTACTTTATGGACGATTTGCTTTTGCCCGCGGCTTGGCCCGCGTGGAAGTCGGAAATTATCTCACGGGAACGTACGAGTATGTATTACCGAGATACGAAAAGTATCTTTTGTCCTTACCCAGGTCATGGTTTATTTGTATGCATGTCATCCAAGCCATTCAGCCGTAAAGCATCTTTAGCATATACAGGGTGTCAGGAACATCGACGCGAAAACTGAAACCATGGATTAAGTACATGATTCTGAAGGGGCGTTGAAATTTTTAGTCGGTTATTTAAAAAAAATCTGCTGTTTCATACATTTTGACCGCGCAGGTATTGCACTTTTCTATGAAACAGCAGATTTTTTTTAATAACCGACTAAAAATTTCAACGCAGAGGGGTTCAGAATCATGTACTGGAGCCATGGTTTCAGTTTTCGTGTCGATGTCCCTGCCACCCCGTATATATGTAGTATGGATGGATGGATGTATTGGATATGGATAGAATTTAGAAGTACTTAATAGTAAATTCGATCCATATCTACATCATGAAACGTAAATGTTTAGATAGCAAAATTTTTGCTGATAATACATAACATAACATCACGCCTTGTTTCCCCGAAGGGTTGGGCAGAGGTGTCCGTGTAGCAGGTACACCCACATTTCGCCAGTTATGTTTAAGTCCCATGTAATAGGGGGCGAGCCTATTGCCATCAACCAGGCACAAATCCAGACTCCGACCTGCTACTGAGAAATTTCAGATAGAAAAACCCAATAACACTTTGCCCGACCCGGGAATCGAACCCAGGACCTCTTGCTCAGCAGTAGCGCTTGCGACCACTAGACCAACGAGGCAGTACCTAATAATACTATAAGTAATAACATTTTGCACGCGTATGCAAATCACTCTCCTGCAGAAAACAGGAACAACAACGCCGCAGGCAGAAAATCGCGACATTTTCACAAAGCCCATGTATCGAAGACACTGGTAAACTCAAACTCTCCGTTCTGCTTACACGGTTTAGTATTTTCAAATAATCTTTTATTTTATTGTAAGTAAAAAAAGCAGGGAAATTGTCAAGATTCTTAGACTGGCTCTCACAATCGCTTGATTAGGAGGTAAGCAAGCCAGTTTTATTTTCATGTTTTTAAAGTGTCTCGAAATGAAACGGTTTCTTGATGATACTTCTATACATATTTGAGATCGACTTCCACTTACCGTTTCCTGATAGTATCTTGAGGCATATTTAGGACCCTTTTTCATCAATAGTTCCTGGCCACGAATATAATTATAACCATGGCACTGTTTTGAAGTTGTATAATGTTGCTTTTTTCTTCGGCGGGACACATCCTACTCAATTTACCGCGGTTATCGACATTTTTAGTTTGCATATAAAATCTTTTTGTACCTACTTCGTTATGATGAAAGACTTTCACTTCTTCGAATACTTTGCAGCTTGATAATGCGACATTTTAGGTCGTTTTAGATCACTCAACATCTGCACGTGGAGCGCCGCGTCCGCGACACTCGCGGGAGAAAAGAGAGGCTTTTTCTGAAAACATACTGTAAACGAACTAAGTATGCTGTCACGATGCATTCTAGGGAAAGACAGATTCTCCCTATTTGCTATAATAATTTTCGTTTTCGACATAGATTAATACTAATAACCGAAAGTTAAAATTATGCCGGTCACGCTAATGTCGTACGCCAAGTAATATTTTTAACTTTTGACCGGGTGGATCGATTTTAATGAAAATGACTAAATTTGACTTTATGATACGGACTATGAATCTATTTCCAATCCCTGAAATTTCTTAAAAAGAGATACATAATTTTTTTAACACTAAATGCGAATTTTAAAATGATCCCTATTTTACCCCTTAGGGGGTGAGTTTTCAAAAATGCTGAAGGACGTAATTCTTTATTTATTACCAGAGGCATACATTTTAATTTTCATATCCCTAACTTGAAATGCTGGGTTTCCCATACAAACTTTCATCCCTTATATCACCCCCTTTATGATTATTTTTCAAACAAAAAGTAACCTAAGTATGTTCTTCTCCAGGATGCCATCGATATTTCCTTGCCAAATTTTATTGATATGCGTTCAATGGTTTAGGCGTGAAAACGCAACGGACAGAGTTACTTTTTAATTTATAGCTGTTTTTTTAGTGTATATGTAGTATATGGATTAATGTATTACTGAAATTTAATTCCAAAAACTAAACAAAGTATTTTACGACGGTGCAGCGTGCCAATTATTAAACTTAGGGATTATTTTAAACAAACGATGAAACCATCATCGATTTATAAATCTTATAAACATTAAATATTCTAAACACACGTTACTAACCTATTTTTAACATCAGAAAAATAAAACGGCGGAAATATTTATTTCGATTACATCTGGAAACTCTATGATTGTTCTCCAGCACTACAATAATTGTGGTTTCACATTGGTAACAATTTTCCTTTCATGTTTCACAAGTTTTCAGCGGCAAAGCCAGTCTTGTTGAAAAAGAACACCAACTCCGTACGAGCGGAAGAAATAAATCTGATTTCACAAAAAGTATGCAGCCAAGGGAGGTGTTCCGCCGCAGGTGGGGGGAGAAGGGGGGGTGAATGTGGTCGAAATGCCACCAGGGCTCCGGAAGGCGGTCTCATGCTGTACCTTACCTTATCACCGCACGTGTTACCGTTTTGCATTCATTGACGGACTAACGACATTTTTGAATAAGTACCTACTTACCTTATACTTCCCACAAAAACAAGAATTTTCCGGAACTGCTACTTTGCCTTTTCTTAGTGGATTTCGCGGTTACACAAAAGTCACCATAAAAAGTCGCAGCTATAAAAGACTCTTCTGGAATGGCTTATTGGTCAATTCGCACGAATTTACTCGCCCGAAACGGGCGAATCGTTACGTCGTGACTTTATTGCATAAAATTTTTAATGTGCCTATTGCTTAATGGGTGAAAACTTTACTGGGTTACTTTTATGTAAAATGTCCAAAATTTTGGTATAGATACGTTTTTATATAGAGAATACGTTTTTCTGAAGTTGACGATTCGCTTACAAATTATAAATGAACTTTGTACGAATCGCCTACAGAAAAAAAATAATATTATTTAAAAGCCGATACGGTTTGTCCGTTTCGGGCGAGTAAATTCGTGCGAATCGACCAATAAGCTTCTGAAATATTACTCACTTACGTTGGTTTCTCACTCTCCTCGCCAAATTAAATTTGGCCAGCGCCTTTATTTTCACTTAACGCACAAAGTGCCGGAACCGGTCTTAAATTCGATCAAACCGACAACTAATCACGTCACTACGAATACGCGTGGAGTCGTTCAGATAAATGCGGACCACTGACACGTCTTCGTTTATTGATGCGAAATAATATTGCCTAATCTTCGGAAAAAGTTTAGTATTTAGTTCCTAGTCTACTCTAATGTAACTGATAGAAAGTACTTAATACATACCGTTCAACAAACTTTTAAAATCTTAATTGTCCATGTTGACATTTTATCACCATTCTGTACAGTCATATAATGGAGAATACTTATCTAGAGAAGAATTCAGACAGATACGTCATTGTCATAGCAAATTAATGCTCGGTTATTTTTCTTGTAACCGCGAGGTGCCATCTGTCTCCGCCCGGCTTTTATATTGCCTACCTATTTTCGTGGAAAATTTAGAACCGTCGCCACTCATTGTTAATCTTATTAGAGTAGCTACTTATTTCACAGGTAAATACAACAAACGGGTGTTTGTGCGAACACTTTAGATGCTTTTCGTGTAATCTCGCGCGTTTAACTAAAATAGAATATTAAAGTGAGCTACTCAGGTACCTACTTACTTCGGCGCGCTTAAGTATGATTTACCTACTTTAGAGTATATTTTCTATACAAATAAATAAAATTGAAATGTCTATTTGTAATATCAAAATGACAGCTTTTTACTAAATGTATGTATATACGGTACTTATAACAAAACAACAATTGTCTATGTGTCTGTTTGTTCCGGCTAATCTCCGAAACGGGTAGACCGATTTTGACGGGATTTTAATAATGGGACAAAATTATATCATGTATAACTTTGGATGTACAATATCAAAAGGAACCCCAAAATTTGTTTAGAAAAAATATCGACTAGTGCAACCTTAACTTAATTTAACAAATTAACGTGACGCCTCGGACATACACAAAACAATATAAACTGAGACTTCGAGCACGAGCGTGTATAAAAATTACCCGAAGTTGTTTGTACGCGTTCTACGTGCATCGCTGCGTTTCGATCTTCGGTCTCCGATTCAAAATTATCGGAGCCGAAGTCGGAGTCGGAGGTGTAATATTAATCGGAAGTTCCGACCTTTCGGAGTCGGAATCGAAGCTCCGTATTCCGTAAAGGAAGGTATGCGCGCGCGCATGTATCTTCACGCGCCTCGGACCAAGGGACTTAGCAGGCGACGCGTGTGTCCAGTGTATTATGTTAATGACGGACGGACCGTACGGTAAACGTGATATTTAATAAATGTTACTTTTGTTTAGTGTTCTATGTTTATAAATTAGTATAATGTATATTGTGTGTTTGTGTTCGTCAGTGTAGGGCGTATAAATATGTTATGTACATATAGTAAATATAATGTGAGTCATCTACACATCTCTGGACTATACCTACATAGTAGGTTAGGTGCCTATTCTACCCACGTATATTATATGGTAAAATAACACTCTCTACCACAAGCGTAAACGGTTCAAAACATCCGCAAGGCTCCATTAAGTTATCGTTTTCTTATTGGTTCAGAATTAGATTGAAATGAAGTTACCTTGTTTTATAAGGTAGGTAAATGCTTCTCAACATTCAAATCTACCTACACTTTAGTGAATTACCGCAATTTCGGAAGTAACGTGAAAATAACAAGTGGGTGGTTATGTTGGCGTGTTATCATTTAGTTAAATATTTGCCAGACAATAAAATTAATGCAAACTCCCATGCCTCATCGGTCTATTACAAATTTACAGTCACATAATAAAAATTTACAGAATAACAGTTACAAATGACGTGGAAATATTCACAGCGGGGTCAGGTCGGGGCTGATAGTTCCAGAGTTATGCGGTCGAATTCCCAAGTACAGCGTTCTGAACAATGTTTGAGAGAGATCGCGCTCCTGGCGAGCTCCCGTGCAGGTTACACGAAGGGAGAATGGCATAACATTCCATCACATTGTGTGAAAACAACTTGCTCGCAGAATTGTTTGTAGTTGAGAAATGGCACGTGTTTACTACGGTTATAATAACTGTCTCTGAACTTCAATTGGGCGGCAGTTTACGCCATGGTTGTTCGTAAAATGGACATCTTAGATGTTCCACATGTAACTCATAGATAAACCTACTCTAAGAACAAAATATATAATTATGCAGCGAGCTGGAATCATTAACATGTCTTACAGATTCAGCAATACCCTGAATTAAAACAAAAATTTGTCACGACATCAATAAAACGTAAAAGCGGTACCTAAATGTGCGGACGATTAATCACACAAATATGAACCGCATCTGAACAAGAACAGAAGTTTTGAAGTGTGCAAACATAGCCAACAAAAAGGGGACTTGAGCCGTGAGCGGCAAGTTGGTCCCTCATCAGAAGCACTAAACAAGCTGTTATATATTGCAGTTAGAACGCCCTCGAGCCGCCGAGGTGCCGACTGCAGCGCGACACGAAACAGAGATAGCACGGAAATAGTTTGGAATTTCGCGACAAGTTTCCCCGGCTCGCTTTAAACCAGGCTTATCTCAGCTAGCGCTCGCAATACCATAAGTGACTTCCTTGCAACTTGTGCCAATATCCAATAGTTTTAGTAAACTACCGACGCTTAAAGCACATGTCGCTCTTTAACCGCGTTTCAGATTTATGTAACTTATAAGCACTTGAGTTTTCATAGAACAGTACTAATTGCGTAATACAACACAATCACAATCTATTTCGATTTGAAACAGATTGCTAATCCATTGCTTCATAAGTTGGAAAAAAAATCTGCTCAACAACGTAAATAACGCAATGAATGTTGTTGAACTGTCAAAATGAAACAAATTAGGCATAATTGTTTACAAAAATAAGTTACGCAATTAGGGTACAGGTCTGTTTAGTCTGATGATTGGCCCAATGTAAATGGTTACTTGAATAGATAAATCGTTTACGCAGGCCAAATACTCGTATTATTATCTACATACCAATTAAATTATTAATGTTAATTGAGTGATGTGGCTGCCCAGATTATAATAGAGTACGGCGTGTTGGGAAATGGAGTAATCCCTTTGGATAATCCGCATCAGTGCCGTTACATTATTAAATAATTTATCGTTCATTTGGACGAAATAGTCAAATTTATCATCGGTAGATTTTGTAACCAATCTGAATTCATTAATTTATTAGACTTGATAAAATTCTCACATATTTTAACCGAAAAGTTTGGCGACGCCATTATTAATTTAGGTCAGCTTTTTATGGCTTTAGGTGAGTTTGAAAATGCGTTTAGATCGCCAAAGATAAGTGTATAATTAATTTAAAAGTGGACGTAAACAAAATATTTAATTAGAATTGCTCTCCCAATACCACAAAACAGAAAAACCGAATACCATAATGCCCGTTGTCCGTAAATGTAAAGTTGCTTTTTAATCCTCTGCAAAGTGTTTAAATAACTTTAAGACGATTATATTTATGCAACAGTAGCAGGTCTGAGTCTATAGTCTACATATTATTTTACACGTTATATGTATAGTTAACTGCACCTACCAGTTACTAAGTTAGATCTTACAAGTAAGGCAAGCTCTACACTTTTGGACTTGACTCGCCTTGTCTGCCTTGTGCCAAATTAAGAACTTATCCTGTCATAATAAAGTGTTATTTTGCATAGGTTCAGTAATCAGTTCAAGTAATCTGCCTGGCCTAGAGAATATCTAAACACATTAAATTTATAATTAAGTCAAATGGAGCGCACAGACGGCAAGAAATTAAATTAGAGAGATTTACTTAGCACATTTATGTAATATACACGTAAGCAGGTAAATATGTAATGGGATTATGGAAATCGCAATCCTTGGGTTCTGGAATTTTTGTGAAATTCGTTCAATTTCGTGTTTCTCATCTTTAAATATTCATATACATAAACCCAAGTACCTACGTGTGCATTTTTTTTTTATTGTTTAATAAAGTTTGCGTATTTTCAACGAGGACAGCTTCCTGCACTTCATTGAAATCAAAATTTGCTTTTCCTCTCAAAAAAAAGTCATCTGATCTTCCAATGAATATATTGTACAAATGAAGCGACAGAGTTAATAGTTACTGTTGAGTCTCAATGTAAACCAACATGACCGAAACTTTCATAATTTCTGGTAACAGGAAGCGTTTATCGAGGTCGAGTCTAGTGATCTATTTCAATAGCATCCCTTCGGTTCAAGTGCCTCCTCTCCTGAAGGGATTGGCTTTGACACCGGCGACCGCCACAGACTTAACACCTGTCCCTGACTATGAAAGCTGTTTAGTCGTTACTATAACAATGCGACCTCGAATCAATAAATAAGCTTCTTTGCTTACATTTTTTAAATTACAAAAGAATGATGAAGCAAAAAAATCCCATTTATTCAAAAGCTTAGTAGGCTCCTCATTGTTAACGAGTCGCTCCATGAATTGCGCGGTTTGTTTAGCCGATTTTAACAGTAGGCTCAGTTCAATTACTTGTAAGAATATAGCTTGGTTCTCATTTGTCCGTATTATTATATGGGCCGGAGCATAAAACGAGGCTGGTGGCTTACCTACAGCCACGTCTTGACCTTGCCACAGAAAAGTGCCGTACGGAACTGTACCAAGTAATTGTTGGCTGCGCTTCCGTTCGTAATTTCAAACCTTTTGATAACAAATCGCAATTAGTAAAACGTTGAAAAGGTACAAATAAAAGAAATAATTGAGCAATACATGCCATTAGGTAATTCAGTGTTCATTATGTAGTTACCTACGTGCTTACAATAGACCTGAATTTCAAAAATATTGATTCAAGACACATACACAGACGTTTAAAATGATATTCCCAATTTCCTAAATTCGGTCGCCCTCGGGGCAGTAATTTATTTCCTGCAGTCATTACAGCTTCGCGGGAACAAAAGCTCTTGAGAATTTATTTTTCTCGTCCATCCCCCCTTCAGCATGAATATTTTACGTCCTTTAATATCCTCTTTATTCATTTAATTATTCAACGTAACTAGGTTATTTAAAAATAACCTCGCTAATTGCTATAATTACAAGAGGCGGCTACGTTACCAGGAAATTCGAAGTGTATTTCAACGGGCTCGGAGATATTAAATTCCATATTCACTTGAATATTCACAGAAAACTGAGATGAGAGACGCCGAGGAAAATCGGTCAAGAATCAACAGGCGAAACGGTTTAAAAGTTAAATTCGTTTGACATTTCCTTCGTGGCGAGCTGGCGAGTGGCGACATGTTAATTTAGTAAGATTCCTTTTGCGCTTTAACTAAAATATTAACAGATGAATATGAAAATGTGGTGCCCACGGCATATTAGGTCAAAGGCGTTTAAATTGGGTGAAAGATTTTGACTTAATTTTAGTACCTACTACTTCAGCGTATTTTATTATAAAAGTACCTGGTCGACCGAGCTCTGCTCGGGTGAAAATAGATAAATAAATCATCCAGGTATACTAACGTTGTATCATATATAATATAGGTATATACAATTAATATTGCTCATTTAATAGTAGTACCTGGGCGACCGAGCTCTGCTCGGGTGAAAATAGAGAATGCTCATTTAATAGTAAGTATAGGAAAGTTCATACTAATCCATGTGTAGTACTTACTAATTCCATGCTGCCATGATAGTAGGTACTTACTAATTCCATGTCATTATTCTAAGGTAGCCATCTTGTTCTAAACTTTGGGCGACCGAGCTCTGCTCGGGTGAAAATACGGAGAAAACGAATATTCCCAAATAAGAGACCTAGCTAGATTGAACGTGATTACAAATATATATATATATATACAAATATTGCACGTTAATAGTATAGGATAGGATAAATACTCCCTATATGTATGACATAACTTAGGACGTGTCAGTCAGCAGTAAATAAAAATAATAATACTAAGTAATGTAAGTATTGTGCAGAAATACTTTAAGCGATCAACTTATAGAAATAGTTTGTACACGCGATGCGGGAAAGTTATTATTAAAAGACCTTAACAACTTTTTGCTATTATTTCCGAATACACAGGAGAAAGTTCATAAGGGGCGGTTATTGTCGGCGGGGGCATGCGGGCCGGGTGGCGGGGCGGGAGGGAGCGCACAATGCTCATTTTATATTGCTCCACTCAATTGAACCCTATACCCTGGTCACGCTATTAATCACGTCAACACTATTGTATTGCTGACTACTTGCTTCTCACTTCATATTGAACACTTTGACACATTTAATATCGACTTAACTGAAATCGCCTGATCGATGCTGTAGGTAGTGTTTAGAAGTACGAATAAAGGACATTGTTAAAATAACAATTTATAGCTTCGCCTCACTTATAATGACGCACTGGCTTTTACTCATAATACATTCGAGTATTTTAGTGACAACAAAGAAAGGATAAAAAAAAAAAAAATAAGGTAAAAAAGCTGATCCTCTTACTGTGCCACAATACATAGATCTCCACGATGTGGTTAGTTAATTCTGATAGCGGTTCGTTATCCCCAACTTATGTCTCAAACTTGTAAAGTAATCATAATCCTGTAGATGCGGCAGACTGACCCTCAGCCCCGAGGGATCTTGATGACCCAAAACTTACGTTAATTTATATTAAAAGTACAAACTTCGATGGCTGATATTATCTGAGACTAAGTTTGCAATAGAGAACTTTCACCGTTGTTAGACGATAATTATGAAATGCAATTCTCGTGTTGCGTGCAATCCACGGCAAGATACCTTATCGTAAGCTCCGCTGGATCTTACTAACGCGCTAGCACGTAGCGTAGGTTGTACCTAATACAATTTATTAAATAAGCGAGCTATTGTTAACTTGAGCAGTTACAACAACTTGCAAATATTCATTTAATAGTTGTTTTAATGCACTATCGGGTCAAGGGTGGTAATTAACTGGTATTATGGAATGATTATCCAAAGTCTGGGCAGGAGTAATAGAACGAGGCACGCGATCCCTATTTGCCTACAATCAACGGCATGCTCTACGCTCTACGCTCGTAGGCTTGTGTAGCGGACGCTACGCTACGGTGCCTACGACGGTCGATCATTGTCTCTGAAGATTTGTGAAAAGTTGGATATACGGTACGTCCCTCGTTTTGTCTTAGTTTCTTCAGTATTGCGAATTTAATCTCTATAGGTATTATTATGATAAGAATATGATGGGGAAAAGGAAATTGAAAGAACTAATCACTGTGTAATCAGGAAGGCAACAAAAACACAAGAAGTAGTAAAAATCAAATCAAATTATTTTATTTTTGCAGAAAAACACTGTTACAATGGTGTTATAAAAAATTACATGTTCCAAGTGATTCTACCGTAAGGCATGCAAAATGTATAGGTACAATCATAAAATACAATCGACAAATAGATAAAAAACAATCATAAAATACTTTAAGATATTAAATTAACGCAATGTCATACAGATTAATTATTTATTTAATAATAGTAGTATTTAAGTCATTTTAATGTCGTACTGTGAGTACTGAAGCCAAGACGATTAAAATGGAGATTGGCTGGCCACACTGTCAGAAGAGAAATGGAACAAAAAGTGACCCTATGGTATCCTAGGGACGGGAAGAGAAAGAAAGGGAAACCTTTGAAATGATGGCAGGATGACTTGGTGAGGATGGCGGGAAAGACATGGACTAGACAAGCAAGGAACAGGGAGAATTGGAAGGGGATGGAGGAGGCCTTTGCCAAAGGATACACAGAGTCTCAAAATTAAGAAAAAACTTTTTGTAACAATTGTAACTCTGAAATAAGTCTATAAATAAAATAAAATATTATTATGACATTTATTTAAATATTTTGAATAATTTTATTTTGTGGTTTTACCTACAAGTTTTCGGCGACGTTATAATAAAACTTTTTACATATTTAAGAGTAAATGAAGATATTCTAATATTTCTAACGACATTTTTAAACATCGTTTTTCTTCACATAATACGAAACTAGCAGCTGGGTAAAAAGGCCTCCTATTGTTTATGGCAGTTATAAACAATGCAAGTTTTATTTTTATTCCAACTCTATTACGCCACGCGCGTGATTAATTATTCATGTTCTAACAATACTTTTAAAAAAACTCACTAACCCCACCATGCCACATTTAAAGCCATTTATCCAGACTTAATTGATGCTCAATTTAGCTGAATCCAATTTTGAGGAAAACCAATCTGTCGGCCACAAACGACCAACGCTTTTTTTTTCACGAGCGCTATTCTCGTCATCACGCGATCCCTTCGTCTTTGGCGTATCAGATCAGTTCATCAAGGGAACTCAATTAACTGCTAATAGTTCTGCTTAAACTACCTACTAAGTACTATTACCTAACAAATATAAACTTACATCAGGCGGATACTCAAACGCAACTCAAAGTTATATCTTCTTCTGTCTCATGCAGTTCTTGATACTTTTTATGAGGTGTATGTAGAAATAGGAAATGTTTTAACACTTTTGACTCCATCCACTTTTCATAGAACACATACGCCATGCCGCCATACATATTGGAAGTGAACCCTCCGGGAGAACAATTGCAGACGGTCAACGGCATTAGGTTTAAAACCGTGAACACTGTAAAGCGAAGTAAAATAGTGTTTTTAGGGGGTCTTTTCGGTATATTATGTAGTTTCCAACCTTTAAATTTTTTGTGAATATTTGTAACGGCTAACAAAAAGAATGCTTAGGTTATAAAACCAACGCATAACTAATAAATCTTGTTAAAAAATACATCAGATATTATTTTCACGGTTTATAATGCAGTATTCGATAAGAAAAACCTAAATTTAAAATGAGCCCTCCGCGAGGGCTCCCGGCTTCCCATATGCGACTAGGTGAACCCTCCAGGAGGGCTCCAGGCACTGAACGTGTTAAAACGTTTTAAAATTAAGTGTCGTGTTTGTATACGGATGTTAATCTCCTTATATTTTATGTTAGTGGAATTGAAGGGATTTCTCACATGTGTTGCTTATGTAAAGCAGGTATCTCCGTCTTATCTTGTTAGCACAAACAGTAAGCCGTATAAGCTTCTACCTGCTTCCTATTCTATCGTTCGTTGAAAAGAGGGGTTAAACTAGAAATAATAATTCAGGTGTCGAGAGCCTTCGAGCTTAATTTGATTGTAATTAACTAAAATAATTATGCTCTTAACTTTAGTAAGTAAGTGGATTCTTAATAAGAATTTGTGGGATTCTCAACAATTAAATTAGATACTGAAACCTTTCGAGAAGGTTAAGGTATGTTAATGAGAATATTACTTCTAGACCATTAAGTACAGTATTTATTTTTCTTAATGTCCCTCGGCAAACTTCGTGTTTCGTCAGTCGTCGAGTTTCTATCAGTGCAGACCGGATGCTCTCAATCGACTTGGAAGTATATAGAGTTGTTAATACGCTTTTAACTTAATGTAATTTATTTTAAAAATGGGAGGAAAGCTGCTAAAGTCGCAGGCATGACAGATAGGAAAATAGTTTTACAGCTCTATACCTATAGTTCACACTGAAATCAAAACAACAATAAAGTACGTAGTTCTGAATTCAAATTACATGACATGGAAATTTGCATTCGTTTGTGTTCGGAAATGCGATGGAATATTAAGAAAATAGAAATACAGTACATAGCTATCCGTGGCGAAGGGTGATTTTATGGAGGAGGTAAGCCGGAGCAGCAAAAAAAAAAAGCCGCTAGAAGTTACTTCTTGTTTACCTATCAAAATAACGGTGTCAATAAACAGTTTCATTAAATTCCGATTTCGATCTACTTTTTAACCGACTTCCAAAAAGGAGGAGGTTATATGTTCGTAGCGTATGTTTGTTTTTTTTTATGGGTGTCCGCCGATTTCTCCGTCATTTGAAACCGATTTTGAAAATTATTTTTTTGTTTGAATCGATATGCTCTAAAGTTGGTCCCATATAAATTTTATTAACCTTGCTTGGGTGGTTTTTGAGTTAGCTACAATGATACGTATTTTTTTCTCACTTAGTATGTAGATGATGATATGATAAGTTCCTGTCACTGGTAGCAGGTAGTGGTATTCGAATGTGCCACACACATTCGAATACCACAAACTAAAATACAAAACCAAAGACACCGACTTCCGAAATTAAAGTTATTTTTCACTTTGTAGTGTTTTTTTTAGAAGTCAGCTGTGTTTTTTTTTTTTGTAAATAGTTTTTCTATTATGAGCTTTATGCAAATTAGTGATCCTACCAGTCCCGAACTCATAAAACAGCTACGAATATGTTTTTCAGTCTGCACATCCTTTTTGATGAATTCGTCAGATTAAAATGTAAAAAAAACCCTATATTCCATAAACAACTAGAATCTAAGAAAAGTAAACACGGGAACAAGACAATTTATTTAATTTACGACTGCCAGTCAGTCATTGATATTTATCGTAAAGGGAAACATTAAAATGTTTGAAAAAACCATCGCGGCGTTTGTAATTTATAGTCAGATATGACTATAAATTACAAACGCCGCGATGGGTTTTTGATGGGCGAGCACGGCCTAACTTAATTGTGTTTCTTATGTTCAAAACTTAACCTTGAAAAGCATGTTTCTTCACTAAGTAAATAATCTGTCAAACAACGTTCTAAAACTATTAATGCCGCCATCCTAATAAGATCGTACTAATTACTTTTCAAACACATAACATAACATCACGCCTTGTTTCCCCGAAGGATTGGGCAGAGATGTACCTGTAGTAGGTACACCCACATTTCAAATCTACTCTAAATAAGTAATTTCAACTTATTAAACTATCGACTTACCCCAAATACCTAATTACAACGTACTTTACATTCACATTCACTAAACTCAATACACTGTGTTAATCACTGTCCTATAACTACAAAGTACTAGGTCTACTATATTTCTGTTGCTGTGCCCGACAGGGTCCACGATTGTTTCTTTCAAATGTTTACCACCTAAACACATACATTGTGGAATGCAATAAAGTTTTGAGTATTAACAAATATTAATACTACTAGTAATGATAAACTAATGAATTCAATTAATACTGAGCGAACAAAATGCAAATTAATACGGTTCTAATGCGATTACGTCAAAAAACAACCACACATTGTCATTCGAATGATGAAATGTTTACGAACTCCTCCTAGCCGAACGTATTACGAAATTTAACGAAAACTGACGAATCAAATACGCCAGAAAGGGGTGGTGCAATAGCAATAATTACTTCTCGCTCCCGCGCGCACGTTTCTGCTACTGTGTCCCTATCGTAACTCGTTGCAGATCGGCTTACCCGGCTGCTAGAAACCACGGTGTCACGTGACCGAAGTGACGCCATGATGGACTTTATTTTGTAAGGAAATTGAATTCACGATACGCGCGCCTACGAGTTATTTTAGCGCAGTGTTTTGTTGTTGGGATAATAAGAGATTTTTTTTTTATGTATGTAGTCGTTTTGTAATATTTTATATTGTATCAAATACTTAAAGTTTGATTATTCAATGACGATAGAGTGGTTGTGTTCTGAATTTCCGAAGGGAAGCCGGTAGGAATCGGCTTATATGGACTCGCCGCCCCTGAGCTATAATATACTTATCTACTTATTATTAGGTAATTAGCCATAGTTTGAGATGGCCTTCGCAGTTAATTGTTATATGTTGTTTAAAGATATGTTAATTTGCAGCTTTGCTACTCGAGTATTTAGATTAGTAAATAAACCGAGGATCTGTCAGTCGAAATACCTTCCTTGTTCAGTGCAAGTACCTACCGCTAGCATATGAGTTTTTATGGCATTCTGAAATTGAAAGCTTTAGGTACTATTTTACTACTACTCACAAGATCCCTAAAAGTAAACGAATAATTAAGCCCTGGATCACTGAAGGCATACTGAGATGTATAAAAAATCGTAATAAGCTCCAAAAACAATCCCGAGAAGATCCCCATAACGAAATAAATAAAATCATATATGCTCGTTACAGAAATCATTGCAACAACCTTATAAAAAAACTAAAAAGAAAATATGAAAGAAACCTTATTAATAAATCTTTAAGCAACAACAAACTTCTCTGGAAAAACCTAAAATCTATCACATATACAAATAAATCTACTAGAACTAATACTGAATTAATTAATCTAAAAGCATCCCCTAAAGAATCGGCAAACTTCATTAATAAATATTTCGCAAATATTGGTAACCAACTGGCAAACGACATCCAACAAACCATAACCCAGAATAAACTAAATCAATACCTACGTTCCTTACCTAGTCTCTCTAAATCTTTCGTTCTGCTTGATACAGGTATCAACGAAGTAAATGGTATAAAAAACACTCTAAAATCAGATAGTGCCCCAGGATGGGATAATATCTCCACTAGTTACCTTAAACATGTAAAACATGAAATAACTCCAATTATAACTCATTTAGCTAACATTTGTTTTAAACAAGGCACCTTTCCTAACTTTTTGCAGAAATCAATAATAACCGCCATACACAAAGGTGGGCAGGAGGACGACATTAATAACTATAGGCCAATTTCTGTTATTCCTGTTATAGCTAAAATATTAGAAAAACTTCTAAATTCCAGATTATTAAGCTATCTTCAAACCAACAACATCTTATCTCCATCTCAATTTGGCTTTAGACGCGGTATTTCTACGGAAGACGCTATCACGTCTTTAACGACAGTACTAACAAAAGAACTCGATAAAGGAACTAGGTGTTTATCAGTTTTTATAGACCTAAAAAAGGCCTTCGACACGGTCTCTATTCCCATCCTGGTCCAAAAATTAGAAAAAATTGGTATTAGAGATGCACAACTATCTATATTCACCGATTACTTGACAAATAGAAAACAGAAGGTTAAGCTCGATAATTTTGTCAGCGAGGACGTTGATGTAACATGCGGTGTACCCCAGGGAAGCGTTCTGGGGCCTACCTTATTTCTAATATATATAAACGACCTATGTAATATGTCAATCAATAATGCAAAATTATTTTCGTATGCTGACGACACCGCAATCGTCTTCACTGGCTCAACCTGGGCCGAAACAAAAACCAACACCGAAATAGGTATGTTACAAGTGGCTTCATGGCTAAAAACAAATCTCCTTACGTTAAACACAAGCAAAACAAATTTTATTTGCTTTTCAATATATAAAAATGTCCAACCAGAACCTAATTTCAACATTAAAATACATGAGTGTGGGCAGCCGGTCCATTATGACTGCAATTGTCCAACCATCAGTAAAGTTAACTACGTCAAGTACTTAGGTATAATGTTGGACCAAAGCTTGTCCTCGTATCCTCAAATCGAACAAATTACTGCGAGAATACGAAAATTTCTTTGGATTTTTAAAACACTGAGACACATAGTCCCCAAGAGTGGCTTGGCAAAAAATCTTCTAAATGAAGTGTATATCTCACTAGTTCAATCAGTAATAATATATTGTATCTCCATTTGGGGGGGCGCGCGTAAAACACGTTTTCTTGATGTTGAAAGAGCGCAACGGACATTAATAAAAGTAATGTACTTCAAAAAAAGAACATTTCACACCCATGACCTATATCAAACAAGTAATCTATTTATCAGTACGAAAATTATATATTATACACATAGTATTAAAAAAACATAAAACTCTACCCTTAGATCCTAATATATTAGCTAGAAGAAGGAAACAACATTGCTTCCAGCCCTTTTGTAAGAACAGAATTTGCAAATATTCAGTACGACAAACGCTCGTCTTTCATATACAATAAAATAAACAAACAAATAGATATACATACTAAACCATATAAAGAATGCAAATCGTTGCTGATTAAGTGGATAAACAAGTTAAGCGATGAAGTAGAGAATATTCTACTAAATATAAGGTAAAACCCTTTCCGTAAAAAACAACCACACACACACATACTTACATACACATAAACACATACACATAACCACACACGCACCCACACATATACACACACACTAACAGACTAAATAAAAATAATAAATTCATTAACTTGTAACTCTTTTTTTTTAAATAACTTTTGTTTAACTTTTGTTTAATAACTTTTGTTTTAATAACATGTTACACTAATAGCAAGATATAAAGGAGCGGCGCCTCCTGGCACAGGCATCATGCTTAAAAGGGGACGCCACCAACTGTATAACGTATGTACAACGTGTAATATTGAAATAAACATTTTTGTATTTGTATTTTGTATTTTTGTACTAATCACCAAGTAATTTCTACGAAATAAGCATTTATAAGTAATCCGCTGGATGCGGGTAGCACAGAACCGGTCGAAGTGGCGGTGCTTGGGGGAGGCCTATGTCCAGGAGTGGACGTCTTTCGGCTGAAATGATGATGATGATGAAGCAAACAGACTATATATATGTTTCTCTTGGTTTTCCACCTTGGCTCGACCCAGTCCTTAAGTTATTCAAACCAAAGCTCAAATTTATATTTTTCATACAAACGTAGTAGCGACCAATCAATCTGCCTAGCCCTTTCCCAACTATGTTGGGGTCGGCTTTCAGTCTAACCGGATGCAGCTGAATACCAGTATTTTACATAGAGCGACTGCCTATCTGACCTCCACAACCCAGTAACTGGGTAATACGATACCCCTTGGTAAGACTGGGGCCAGACTTTCGGGCTTCTGACGACTCGTAACGACTGTCGAAGATCCACGAATAACAGCCGGGACCAACGCGGCAACGGCTTAACGTGCTTTCCGAGGCACGGAGGAGTCTCGGTATGTAAAGGTGGTCACCCATCCACGGACCAACCCCGGAAAGCGTAGCTTAACCTGATGGAGCGACCCGTGCGGCTGTTATTACTTAGCCACTAGCCCCTAAACGTAGTCGCGACCGAAAGCTTAATAGTAGATTGTTTACCAAGGGAGCAAAGAACTATTTTTAAGGCGAGAGTGTTTCTTTGAATCCAGAGCGGAGCGAAGGATTCTAGAGTAGAATCCCGAGCGTAGCGAGGGATTCTAAAGTAGAATCCTGAGCGCAGCGAGGGATTCAAAGTACGCCACTCGAGCTTAAAATAGTGTTGCTCCCGAGGTGAACACTCTACTTTTTATCACCCTCTATGAGAAAAAAAAACGTGTATGATCCGACCCCCGTCAGGTACAAAGTTCCTTCGCAAGTAAAATTTAAAAAAATCACTGCCTCCGTCGTGGATTTACATTGTGACCTCACTATAGACTTAAGCACCTTCGAAAACTATGAAAACGATTCCTATGATGAAAATTTTTAAATTATTCGCAGCTGCCATCTTGGATTTACATTTTGACCTCACTATCGGTTTTAGCACCCTCGAAAACTATGAAAACGACACCCATGACGAAAAACTTGAAAATTTTCTTAGCTGCCATCTTGGATTTTCATTTTGACCTCAGCATCGGCTTTAGCACCCTTAAAAACCATGAAAACGATACCCATGACGAAAGATTTTAAATTTTTCGCCGCCACCGTCTTGGATTTTCATTTTGACCTCACTATCGGCTTTAGCACCCTTAAAAACCATGAAAACGATACCCATGACGAAAAATTTTAATTTTTTTGCATCCGCCATCTTGGATTTTTATTTTGACCTCACCATCGGCTTTAGCACCCCTAAAAACCACGAAAGCGATACCCATGACGAAAAATTTGAAATTTTTTGCCGCCGCCATCTTGGATTTTCATTTTGACCTCACCATCGGCTATAGCACCTTTAAAAACCATGAAAACGATACCCATGACGAAAAATTTTAAAATTTTTGCATTCGCCATCTTGGATTTTCATTTTGACCTCACCATCGGCTTTAGCACCCTTAAAAACCGTGAAAACGATACCCATGATGATAAATTTGAAAATCTTCAGAGCCGCCATCTTGGATTTACATTTTGACCTCACTATCGGCTTTAGCACCCTCGAAAACTATGAAAACGACACCAAAGACAAAAAATTTGAAAATTTTCTAAGCCGCCATCTTGGATTTTTATTTTGACCAAATTCACACTTTCTCTCTCTTGCCAGCCTGTTACTTGTTCATACAATGTTCGTGTTTGATCTCTTTGGTAATTGGAACTTTTACTAACAATATCCACATTCCAAATTCAAATCACTTTTAATCCCTAGGGATTAAAAAGCTATTTTAGTCCCTGTTTACGAAGAACGAATTAGCTCTTTTTGAATAGATGTGATAAAAAATAATTTACATAGAATTTCAGTTACTGTTTAAAGCAGCGCGTGATTAAAAGGAGTAAAAAGTCATCAATCTTTGTCTGTTGTTGCGTACCCATTCAGCATTCTGGCCTACTTTTCAAGGCCACCTGTGCAAGACTGAAAGAGGCTGTAGGTACTATTAATTATGTGAAGGCTAGCTTTAGAGAACAGTGGTGGCTCAGTGGAAACCACTTACCTACCGAGTTTGTAGTTCGTTGGTCAACATTTCTACAGAGTGTTATATTTCAGTCATTTGCATTGTTGTTTTACCTAATGATTCACCATTACCGTTTCGCTTCTTGGTAGTCGATACTGTCCCACAGCTGGGCAAAGGCCTTCCGAAGTTCTTCCAGATATTGACCCTTATAGTTCCAACACTTTTTTTGGGTGGAATTTTTTTAAATAATTTCTCCCGCTCTGGGCGGAGCGGGAGGGCATGTCAGACTCTTACTAACTAAAACTCACCTGTGTTCCTTCAGTTGCCTGTACGTTACCAGGGGCCACGGTATCCCTTTCGGACTTTCCCGCAACCCCGGCAGGCATCGGCCCTAGCGGACCCCGTCAGTTGTGCTGACATCTCTTAGGTTCGAACCCTAGCAGGCACTTTACTTTGTGTAAATTATTTCATCAACACTGCTCTCAAAATGGTGAAGGAAAACATCGTGAGGAAATCAGCATGTCCTAGAACCAAAAATTCGAAGACATATGACATCTACCAAGACCAACCCGCACTGGGCCCGCGTGGTGGATTACCCACTCCCTCTCACAGAGAGGAGGCCTGCGTCCCAGCAAAGGGAAAATTACAGGCTGATTAAATGCTAGTTTTAAAAGCAACTAAATATTATACTAAAAGAAATGAAAGTCCTATTTATGAATGAGCAGTCAGTTTTTTCATAACATTTTATAGTAATTACTTTTTATGTAAGTAAGTTTTTTTTTTATGCACAAGTAAGAGTAACATACAAAGGCGGACTAATGCCTTAATTGGTATGTAGCAGTCTATTTAGACCTCGTAGCAACTTGCTACAAAGCCTACGCAAATAGCTACGAGCCATGCATGACTGTGTTTTCATCAACGAAAGAGTATTTACCTACGTCAGAATAGAAACATACTGGTAAAAAAACAATGTCTAGATGTTCTAAGATCTAGAGCAGAAGGTAAATAAATTTATTTTGTATGTACCTTCATAAATGCGTACACGATAGGAGTTCAGCTTACTTCGTTTAACCTAATCCAAATATTTGCATAATTTAAATCTAATTTGATTGTTTAGTTTGAGTTATAGTAGTTATGAATATTATTACGTTTTCTATTAAAGTTGTTGTAGACTGTAGCCGCAAATGTTCGCTCGTTTAGATACTTACTTGATAAGCAAACGACATCAAATGTAGCGATTTTTTAGGGTCCTGTAAGTAATACTATTGTATAATATTAGAGCCTAAACTATTCTCACTCTGTCACTGTATAAATTATGTGGTTTCTTACTATCTATAGTTACCCAACTGCATGTTTAAAAAATCGATCTAAGGCCGTTCCACAGTGTCCGAATGAAAAGAGAATAAATAACTAAGTACTTGCAAATAAAATGGCATATATTTAATCGAACCTTAAATAATTCCCATTTTGCTTTCCTATAAATATTATTGAACACTCTAATATAATGATTTTTTTAACCTCAAATAATTCCTATTTTTGGGTCCTAGAAAAAATAAATAAATAGCCAATTAACTACGACCAACTTGGATGTAGCGCTCGCCGGCCGCTATCGCGGCAGCGCTCGCTTTGCACGCTCGGCTCGCTCGTTATTAGTCACAGTTCTAGCCGTTTGGATGGGGTACCCTAGCTTAGTTACTTAAAGTAATTTATTAAAAAAAGTGGCAATTTTTTTTTTTTTTTTCATTAAATTCAAAAAGCTGTGAAGATCAATAAGTCATAGAGGATCAGTTAAATATTTCCCTAATAATATTGGAATAGAATTTGGTTGAAACCATCTGCCAGATGAGTTAATCAGGAGGTGCTAAAAGGGGCCACAAAACTTGTTTCCAACCACGAGTTTGAGAGATGGTGGGTAGGTACTCTAGCATAATCAGCCTATAATGTTCCTACTACTGGGAGACAGGCTTCCTTTCATGTGTGGGTATCACATGTCTTCGAATTAACTACTACTATTGCTACGACCCCATAGCTACAATAACTATGGTCTGAATCCCAGTGTATGTAGGTATGAATTTCTTTTTCCCAATCACAGATCACGGAACCCCCTTTTGACCTGAAAGGTATTTTCGTTATGTTTGACGCCATCATCTGTAGCATTATGTAATAAAAACTTTTTTATCTCAGCTCTACGTCTCCACTGTAATTTCCCGCAAACCTTTTCAAAGAAAACACGTTTGTAATAAAAGAAAAAGTTTTTTAATAAATACCAGGAAAAATCTGCCTTCAGAAATCTTTGATATAAATAAGTACGATACCTCGCTCCAACATGTAGAAGTAGGTATGTACATTAGAAGTTTTTTCCTATAAATAATAAAATCGTAGCGAAGTCAAAACTGTACAATTTAATTATTAAAAAAAGAAAAAAGTAAGTGCTACGAGGTCTGGGAACGATTCTAATGCCGAAAATATAGTTTTCATAAACATGCTTGGAATTCGAACATTATTTTGACAACCTTCTTCGAGATAAATCGAAAATTCCGTACTGGTCAAATACATAATTATGATGATGTGAGTAGGCGGCCGGCAATGTTTAGCGGTCGAATAAATTACTGTGAAAATATCTGTCGTGTAATTTAAAATGGAACGAACTTTTTACTTCGACACATGGCAACCAAGATTTTATTTAAATTGCGATTTGGCTTTACTTGCAAATAGAGTGAAGAAGAAACAAATGAACATTGGCGCGTGAAAAATTATCGTTGTTCGTCATTGATTCTGGAATTTATAATTAATTTACCTAGTTTGAATTATGTTTGTATTCTTCTACAGTTTGCCGCAAATTGTAAAAAGATGATAACCTTACAAATGATTATCATCACGCTATGCCTTTATAGGGATAACCAATCAATCATGACATATCCTAATGCATGACCGCAGGCGTTCATTAGTTCACTAAAAACGAAAACCTTCACAAGCAATGAGAAATTGCTACTGAAGGCTGTGGGTGTCGACCTCAGGACAGCTGCTTCTCACACGGACAACTGTAGTATGTCGCTTGCTCCCGTGTCACCAGTACTGACTCTCTGCTGAGATGAAAACTACAAACGTACTATACCTACAGCAGGAGAGTTTTATAAAAATGTGGGTGTTATTTTAGTATTTTTTGGTGTCTTACGACTTCCACGAGAACGAAGTCGCGGGCAGATGCTAGTTTATCATAAACATGTAGATTTGAGGAAATTATCAACTACGTTCATACATTTTATATTGGTTTGTACAAAATCCAGTCACGGTTGAAGAGAGCACTTATGTTACAAAGAGGTTTTTGTATCGGTCCGTAGCAACTTGCTACGAAGACTACGGTTTGCGTAGCAAGTTGCTACGAAGCCTACGCAGTTTACATTTTACATTACCAACCAAACATGAGTGTTACTATGTAAGCAAGCAATAGACTGTAGCGGTTACACCGCCACATACGAACTACGCATCATAGACATGACACAACAACCGTCTGGTCGGAGGATCCTCCCTTTTCTATGGTGGATGAGTGAACTTTACACCCTGTTCCTCATGCCCCTAAATTGGTGACCCCGAGTATGAACGTCAACGCAGCCTTCGTGCAATTACTTCGGCGTGACGTCATCATCATCATCACTCCCGCAAGCTTTCGTGAGGCGAGTCACACAGCCAGCACCCACCCCACGGCTTCAACGGGTATCCTGACCACCAGCATGCAGCGAACGCGCATTCCTGGTCATCACCCTCAGCCTCATCACCCCGATTCACTGGGGAATCAACGCTATCAGCCTCATCACCCCGACTATTGTATCATATCATAATAAATCAATTTGCTTAGCCTTTTCTTAAGTATGTTAGGGTTGGCTTCCAGTGTAACCGGTTGCAGCTGGATACCACTATTGTACATGGCTGACCTCCACAACCCAGTTACTGGGTAACAATACCCCTTTATAAGACTGGTTGTCAGACTTTCGGGCTTCTGATGTCTTCTGTCAAAGATCCACGAAAGACAGCCGGGCTTTTCGAAACACGGCGGGGTTTTGGTACGTAAAGATGGTCTCCCATTCACGGACCAACCACGGCAAGCGTATAGCTTAACCTGATCGATCGACTCATGCGGCTGTTAGCCACAAACCACTTAATCATAGTAACAAGAGTAAATTAACTTGTGTTTACTAAAACAACATTAAAATGTATACATAGTACACACGGCTACACATCAAGCTATACACTTCCAGTATAAGCTGACCTTGCATTGTACGAAAATCCTATGCAATGCGAGATCAGCATAAACTGGAAACGTATAGCTTGATGTGTAGTCGTGTGTACAGGTACTAATCAGTTTGCTAATGTGTTGATTATGGCATTAGAACGTTACCACCGGTCATTATCGGGCGGGATAACGTTCACCACTCAGCAGAATGATAATATGATAGATGCATTCATGTGTGTCACCGCAAATGCAGTCTCCCGTGCCAGTAACGAAGTTATATACCGACACCAGACTCGTCCATAACACCTACATCGAGCAAAATTGTTAACGTTACTATATTTACTGTTTTTGTGTAGGTATCGAGACGAAAATGTAGTATGAAAATGTAATTTTGTGCAGAAATTGAGTGTCATGTGAACGTATTTAGAAGTAAACAAGACAATATGAGTATCTTGACAACTACATACAGGGTGGCAGGGACATCGACGCGAAAACTGAAACCATGGATTCAGTACATGGTGCTGAACCGTTAAAATTTTTCGTCGGGTATTTTTTTTTAATCTGCTGTTCCGTACATTTTGACCGTGTAGGTATTGTACTTTTGTATGAAACAGCAG
Organism: Agrochola litura; assembly: GCA_949152395.1. Lineage (NCBI taxonomy): Eukaryota > Metazoa > Arthropoda > Insecta > Lepidoptera > Noctuidae > Agrochola > Agrochola litura. The sequence continues at coordinate 13,998,700 of OX424502.1, forward strand.
ATTTTTTTTAAAATAACCGACTAAAAATTCAACGGAGGGGGGTTCAGAATCATGTGCTGAATCCATGGTTTCAGTTTTCGCGTCGATGTTCCTGCCACCCTGTATATGGAAATTGCTAGCGAGATATACGTAACGAACTTAATTTTGAAGTGAAAACTTCTTTAGACGCGTTGGGCATTTTTGAGATGGAAAAAAACAATTGAACTTAAGACACCGTTACCGACACCTCATTTTTGTAAACGCGATTGTGCTCTTTATTTATATTACGTTACGGATCGATGTTCTATGCAAGTATTTTTACTTTAAAAGCTTTGGATTTTTTTTTTTTTTTTTTATAAACGCGATTGTGCTCTTTATTTAGATAAGGTTACGGACCAACGTTCTATACAAGTATTTTTCTTCCACCAAGGCGATCTTGTTAAAGTTTTCAATTCTGTCGGCACTACCGGAGTGCCATTGTTTTTTTCTCACGAATTGCGTGAGAAGACGTGACTTTTATGTCCAGCAGTGGACTACTATTTGATGATGATGAACAATTTTTCTATGGGTCAAATCATAAGTTCACAACATACTCGTATATTTTACACAAAAGTTTTGAATATAAAAATTCGTGTAGGTTTAGCATAATATCAGTGCGAGTAACTTGATACGGTTACAGCTAATGACGTTATTTTCTTATCGCTCATCTATACGATTCACCCTACACCGGTACACAAGTTTCCGTATCACATTAGTGGCCCTTGACCGATTTCGTAATATCGATTAAGGGGAGCGTAAATGTTGCTCAGCGTTACATATTTTAAGTATATTAGGTATACCTGCTTGTTATGTCTTCATCTTAACGAAAACAAGGGAAATATTATATGTATTTAGGTCAGTTTCCTAACAGTCGACAAGATTCAACCGAATACATAATTATTTCTACAACCCTTTACTGATACTGTAGAATAACTAAATCCTAAAAAAAAAATTGGTTAGCAGAGCAGTGGTGGCCCAGTGGTAACGGCCGCGACTTACGAGTTGTATGTCGTAGGTTTGAACCCAGACAGGCGCTTTACTTTGTGTAAATTATTTCATCACCACTGTGAGAGTTGTAAATTATTTCATCACTACTGGGTGATGAAATAATTTACACAAAGTAAAGGAAACCGGCAAAGGAAACCGGCATGTCCTAGAACCAAAAATTCGAAGACATGTGACATCTACCAACCCGCACTGGGCCCGCGTGGTGGATTACGGCCCACTCCCTCTCACAGAGAGGAGGCCTGTGTCCCAGCAGTGGGAACATTATAGGCTGATGATGATGATGATGAAAGTCGGTTTACGGACGACAATTTTACGTGATAACGTCACAAGCCGAACGCTTAGGCCGATCGTGCCTCTCTATCGCTTGTTCCGCGCTCTCGTTTGCACGCTCGGCTCAGGCGGAACGTGACACTTTTTCGTGCGTGCAGCCGGCGTTCATCGATTTATAAGACGTTATCACGTCAAAAAAATATGACCTATTGTAATCAGTCATTTATAAGATACGGACCGTTTGATTAACTTCAGCTTGACAAGAAACTACAGCCTACTTACAAAACTACTTTCCGTACCCCGAAGCACTCTTTAGTATTTGTAAAAACCAGCCTCCCGAGGTAATGCTGCTTTACCTTGATAAACAAATCACCTTCTGGTGGCAGACATCCTAACGTAATATTATATTATAAATGCAAAAGTGAGTTTGTTTGTTATGCTTCCACGCTAAAACTTTTGAACAGATTTGGATGAAATTTGGCACAGTGACCTGGATTAGGACATATTATACTTTTTATCTCGATATTCTTACGGGATCGAGACTAAGGCTACCTGTTCACTGGAGCGGAGAGAGACAGCGGAGCGGAGAAATGTGCCAATATTAATCAATAGAATCTAAACTCCGCTTCAGAGCTCCCCTCTTATTGGTTAATATTGGCACATTTCTCCGCTCCGCTCCAGTGGACAGGCAGCCTTAGTCTACGCGGGTGTAACCGCGGGGCGCAGCTAGTTTAGCTATAAAAGCTTAGACTATTCTTCTTGGCTTATGTAGTTGTCTAAAAGAAACAAAAGCAAGGAAAGAGTTGAACTTAATCTCTATAAAAGTAAAATGAAAGGAAGGTTTACTTCCTCTTTCTATATGCTAATGCAGGATTGAGAACCCAAGGGGTTAATCCTCCCCGATTTTAAGGCTCGCATCTATAAATTATAGCAACAATAAAAATTGCTGAGTTTTTTGGGGTCACGAACTAAAACAAATGGGCACTTAAAAACACGGGTTAGCAAAACCTTCCGTTTTCTTAGAAAGTGTTATTTTTAGATAAGATTAATCACACAAACCAATTACGGAAAGACTAATGGCCTAAAATAACCTACGTCACTTCGATGAACGTAAGAGCTAATAATAAATACTGAAAACAAAATAGAACAACAAAAACATTTTCCCTTAGCGTGGGTAGGTAACAAATAAGTACCTAATATCCGCCCAACACAAATATCAGGAATTGATACTGAAACTCCGTAACATAATCTGCGACCTACGGATTTGTTTGTCAATATACAAGGTGTAAGTATAAGCTATAAGTTTTTATTAAGGTCGGGCGCGGCAGGCCTGGCTGTGCGATGGCTGCGATGGCTGTACAGTCACCAGCTTATAAATAGGTACCTTACACTTACGCAAAATTCGATAGCAATTTTGGCGTGAAATAACGATTGGGCCTGATTTTTAATAATAATATATGGTTTCGATAATACGAGGAGCTCGTGGCTAAGTAATAACAGCCGCACGGGTCGATCGACAAGGTTAAGCTACGCTTGCCGCGGTTACCTCTTTACATATCTTTACATACCCTTTCGTGCCTCGGAAAGCACGTTTTAAGCCGTTGGTTCCGTCTTTTGTGAATCTTTGACAGTCGTTACGGGGCGTATCGTATTACCCAGTAACTGTCTTGTGTAGGTCAGATGTCGGTCGCTCCATATAAAAATACTGGTGTACAGCTGCATCCAGTTAGACTGGAAGCTGACCCCAACGTAGTTGGGAAAAGTCAGGCAGATGGTGGTTTTCATAATACTATGTTCGAAACCATAAATAACTAGCAATACTTTAGGGGAAAATCGTTTTTGAATTTTGCGTAAATGTAAGATAATGGGGTGTGTAACGTTTGAAATAATAACAAAAGTTTTAATGTTCATATGACCTAATTTCATTTAATATACTTATTTTTTAACATAACGATGAAATGACATAATGATTTTTTGATATAATTTCATTTTACCTAATTTCATATGGTATAATGAACATTTTCTATAGGTAATGCACATTTGAATTAATATTTAATTAGCATAATATTCAGTTGCTATAATGTTCAAAATCTATAAGTAGGTAACGTTTAATATAATTTATAAACGTTGCTTTTGGGTTAGGTTAGGTTAGAACAGTGACCAGATGCCCTCTATTGTTGGTGAATCATTTGGGTTAAATGAGGTTATTCATAACAGATTTTTTTCCGAAAATGAGTAAAATGAAAATTAACGTTATAAAAAAAGAGCATTATACAAATTGAAAATTATATGAAATGAACGTTATACTAAATGTTATTAGAGCAAAAGAAGGCTATATGAAATATAACATTAGATCACACGAAATTAGGTTATTTGTTTTTATAGCATATGAAAATTATATGATGTGAACGTTATTTCAAGTGATATTATACTATGTGTTATTATCAGTGATCGGAGTAGGTAGATTGATTTTACGTACGCGCATCATGAATAGTCATAGAAATCATAATAAATATGCTTAAGCCAGTTAAACAATATTTGATTAAAGAAAGGATTAGAGAGAAATATTGTTTAAGAAAGGTATTTTAAACTACTACATTAGAAATTTATAGAATGCGATAGATAAACATTTAAAATATATTGTATTATAATATTGTTTTTACAGTATACCTATCTTTTTCTTAGAGTCCGATCACCTATATACTATTAATTAAAAAGACAGCAAAAGGGTTAAACATTTCTTATTCACATTGATGTACCTATTTTTTTATTCTACACATTACAACATTTGAAATTCCTTAAAAAAATCTTAATAATTTCAAAATCTCGGAATCCCGGAGGCATATCCATACTAATATATACGTGCCAGTTCATTGACCCCAAATCAATCTACCTACTCCGATCACTGGTTATTATGCCATATATTACACACCCAAGATAATGCTCGTGACTGTACGTAAACGAGTGGGCGGTGCAATGTCATGGTTTCAATTTCCGGTAAGCTTTGGCATCGGCACGGGCTCGTCGATGCGATGTTGGCGAATCATTCGATTTGTTTTTGATAGCATCTATAGGGCTTGTGGTCGGTTGAAATGTTCCGCTTGTGAAAAAAAAACAAAAAGGTTAATGTTTATTACAGATACTTAACGGTTTGTGTTTATTTTGTGTTTACTATGCTTTAACTTTAAGTGACTTCGGAAAACGGTGGCATGGCACTGTGGCAGTTAAAACTGGGAGTAATTTTCAGTTTACTGCTACGTGAATAACTGAAAGTAAAAAAAACTAATAATTATTAGTTCTATATAAAAACATTCAAACAACAATATCAGTAAGTACTTGTATTGTATGATTGTACTCACAGATATAGTGATTGTACTGGTATTTCGCTGAAATAAGTACTCATAACTTCACACAAAAAGATGCTGAAAACATTTCATTAGCCAGATGGCTTCATGTTGTGAAGTATCATCTCTTTAATTTAATTAAGGAGCTTACCTTTTATAGAATTCTCAATCGTAAACGGCTTTCTGTTATAATTACTTTTTGCGTCTCTAATTACGCCGTCTCTTGAAAAATATAACAGTCAAAAAATGTTATCTTTTTTCTTCGAAGTGTAGGAATTTATTTGTGGAAGCTGCGGTAGGAACGTGTTCAGTCATCATAACTGATAGGTTCGCAATCCCTTCGGATTATCGAAGGTCAGCTGTCTTGTTATTTCAGGACCATAATAGAATTGTTTGATTTCGATCAGAAATTATGTCTTCAAACGAGCGGTGAAATTGAAATCGATTTGAGACCTACTTATCCGCGTGTATTTAATTTATATGCAAATACACTGGATTAATATACAAGGATTGATTACGTCGGACGCTGGAGAAGACATTAGGGATTAATTAATAATGACAATGTTTATTTAGACAGTTTATTTATTATTTGGGAATTAGGCGTCTAGTACCTACAATAACATTTAAGTGGCTTTGAAAAACGCGTGTGCCTTATTGCTTTTTAGGGTTCCGTATCTTAAAAGGTAAAAAACGGAATCCTTATAAGATCACTCTCTTGTCCATCTGTCCGTGTGTCACCACCGATTTTCTCAGAAAAGGGTGGACCTAGCAAGTTGAAATTTATACCAGATACTGAAGTCTATAGTCCCTATTAGATGTATAAAAATCAAGGTCCTGAGTCAACACGATAAAAATATATAGGCAAATTTATATTTTCGTGAATTTAATTTTCAACTTTTTTTATTTTTCGGAATTTTCCCTTTACTTGTGCTGCCTACCTTGCTTTTAACTAAATTTGACAATTCTAGGTCAACCGGAAGTACCCTATAAATTTTGGGTCGAAAACCTATATGGTAGTTCCCGTTGACCTAGAATCACGAAATTTGGCAAAAAGCACGGTGTGTACAGTACAAATAAAGGGAAAGTTCAGAAAAATAAAAAAAGTTGAAAATTAATGTAAATTTTGGTAAGTACTTACAAGTCTTCGCGAAAATTTAAATTTGCCCATATCTTTTTACCAAAAAAAATGATACTAATTTTATTATGGCGGTATTATGGGTGGTACGGAACCCTCGGTGCGCGAGTCCGACTCGCTCTTGACCGGTTTTTTTCTCTTTTACAGTAAATACACAGAATATCTTCATTTATTTTGTAATTTTTCTTCTACCACGGTAGACAACTAATAAAGCTTATCCATGGTGGGCTTTCACGGCGCGACTCAAACAGAATCCTTGATGATGCTCTGTAATACACTGTTAATAAATGTCTCCTCCTTTGTACTCAGTACCAAATTATGAACCACCAAGTAACGAATAGGTACAAGGAAAAGGAAATTGCGAGCTACAATGGAACGTAATGAAATTAAACATGCAACAAAACCTTTCACAATTAATTACAACGATACAAAATCAAACAGAGATACAAAATTAGCAAATAATGTACCTATAGTAATAATGTGTAACATGCGGTACACATAGGTTATTTTACTAATAGGTATATAGTGTGCCTTTACGCAAAAGCTTTCATAACTTTACCAATCAGAGCCGTGTTAATTGATTCAACATCAGAGCTATTCGAGTACAAAGGGTAACTTCAATAACAATGTTCAACAGGCACCGCTAGATATTACTTCAATCTTTTCGTTTTTTTATGATTATATTGTTACAAGATTTCTCAGATATAATATAATATGTAGGCAAGTTACCTGCTTATTATAACAATGTAAGAAAATCATTTTGTTATCAGAGAATACAGACAATCTGTTTATACTAACCGAAATACATTTTGAAGGAAACTTTGGAGAAGTTTACGGAGGAAATAACGTTTCTGTTTACAATGAGCTCATGAAGTGAGAAGAATAATTTGAATTGATGAATGTTATAACGGAGGAATAATACATTCAATATGTATTTCAGCATTTTCATGATGAAATGCTTTCATTACGCGCAAAACGGAGCGTTTCAAAACATAGGTATTTAATTTGATAAAAGAGTGAAGTATTTTCCGACCTTTCGTTAAAAATCTCATGGGTAGGTATGCCTATAAAAAATAAAATCCAAGCAGATTTATATATAAAAGCACGTGGTGTAGCCACAGTTCGTTAATTAACACCTTGTTCATGGTTCAATGGTGGAGCTTGCCTTGAAATCTCCGAACTACTTAAGTACTACATACAGAGGAAAAAATAAAATAAAATGTAGGAACAAATCATTGGGCATCAAAAAATTCATCCGCATCGCTGTCAGTGGGAAAGGTGCCCAAAAGGCTGGCAGCATTGCCACGTTGTATGGCAATGCTAATTCTTTGGCCTAAAAATTGGCCAACCCTTTGGTCACGTGAAGAGTCGACCAACCGCTTGGCGATGTCCCGGAATAATCGATGAGCACTCGGACCCCATGGCCCTAGTGTTTCAACCCCAAACGGTTCAAAAATATAGCTACCGGTAAGGTTGTTATATTTGCGCCGTTTGAGGTTTTCTGCACCTGCAGCAGCCGCCCCAGCACAACTCGCCGTGCTAGGAAGATGGGATGGCGCGAGGGTGTCGACACAGGTTGCGTCCCACACCAAAGGCCTACCCAACTTCCAAGGCATTATGGTCATTCCGTCTGGCCTCTTCCCATCGTCGCGAGCCAAGCCATTGGGTTCTAAAACAGCTGGCACCCCGGCGGTGACAAGAGCCCGACGGATTATGTCATTAATGCTTGCGTGTCGTGCCAACCGACCAGCGCTCTTGCTGCAGGAAAGGCCATGGTGTCCGAGGCGGTCGACTGCTTCGCCGCATTGACAGCGATGCGGAGCCCCGCAAGGAGCGCCCAAACGCAGACTTGTAGCGAGCCGGAAAGTGGTGTCACCCAACATAGTGCCTATGTTGGGTGACACCACTATTATATAATAATATAATATTTTATTTTATTTTTTCCTCTGTATATAGTTAGTTCAAATTAATGTTCACAACTAAAATAAAGAATAAATGAGAGTAAAAAATCTAAAAAAAAAAAAAAAAAAAAAAAAAAAAATAGTACTACAACAACCCACTTATTGGGCAGGCGATTCTATATTTGAGTTGTAGTTTACTCATGAGATTTAAACTTCAGGCGTGTGTTCTACAGGATTCAGATAAGAAAGTACTATAAGGGCCTCGCGCCCTTATATACAGTACCGACCAAAAGTCCATGAGCAATCTCACAAAGCAATAGACTGACGCTTCGGTTTGACTTACGACCTTCTTCTATAAGTTGTTACAATACTGTAGACACGCACATTACACACACACACTCACTTTGTCTGCAACCAATGACTAGTTCAATAATCATCATTCGTTTTTAGTTTCATTCGTCTTGTTCACATAAATATTAAAGTTTAGCAGGTAGACCACAAAAAACTAAGTAAATTATTTCGATTTCTGTGGGGTAGATGCAGTTTGTTACGAGTATTTAATTAATAGAACTTTTTTGGTTCGTGGATAATATTGGTGACGAGTATTTAGCGCAGTGTTGTGGTTATTATTATCAAAAAGCAGGCATAAAATATATTGAAGAGATCAGATCAGATCAGAGAATATTATTGCGCTGCGTAAAAGTGAAGTGAATATCTAATGAAACCGGACTAAGTGTGAGTGTTATCATTAATATATTTCATATTTTACTAAACATAAATCTTAATCAAGGGTATTGTTGATAGAACAGAGGTATTGTTGAGACAGAAGATGCCTTTAAAGTTTTAAATTCATTGTGAGGTTTAATTCGATTAGTGAATAATAAATAATAAGGTATTATGTGTAATAAAAACAATGTTTTTCTTTGTTCTAGAGAAATACTGTGAGGGTTAAGAGATATGAGGAAGGGGCTTATTATCGAGTAGCAGCGACGTCAAATGGTGAATGAAACAAATGGTTTCATACCAACGAGATATTTTGCTGAATTATTAAAAACACGTCATTATGAACCGTTCGCCGTGCACTCTGAAGGCTTGCATCACTGAAGACCAGCTAGAAAACCGTTTTTGACCTTAAAATATTGACCGTACCAACTTAATAAACAACAGATTCGTTATTGCATGAATTTATGGTAACGAATTTTTTAAGCACGTTTCAATAGGGTGTTTGTCGTATTTCTTGCAGATATACCGAAATTGTTTAATATTATTTTAGTAATAGTATTATTTTAGGATAAAAATTTGAGGTTTAGTTTCAATCTTCTTTTCGTAAAGAAAATGAATACTTAAGCTTTAACCTCAATAACAACCAACATTTACTAAAGTCAAATAAAATGTAAAATAATTAATACAAATAAAATATAAACAAACTGCCCATATTTAACCTTAAAATTACCTATTCTGTAAGTAGTTTTTTACATTTTAAGTAGTCTAATATTCTTATTTATTACTTAATTACTTCGACCATGATCAAAGCTTAATATTTATGGTGAAAAAATCCATTAAAAATTTAAAATATTTCATAATTTAAATATGTCAAAATAATACAAACTGCTTCTAAGTTTCTTGACATCTATTTCACATCTTATTCAGCTGAAGTAATGATAAATAATTGTAGCAGTTTAGTAACTTATGTAAAATAAATATAACGAATAAACATATTTTTTTTAATTTTGTTATCATATATCACGCATTTTTTATTCTTAAACCTTTATTGCAATAACAACATAAAAAAGCAGCAATATTTAAAAAATATTATTATCGAAAACAAAAATAATAATATTTGCAAAAAACCGCACTGTGTTTCACGAGATTAGAACCCGAGGCAGTTTGAATTCCATACCAACGCTTAACGCTTTCTGCTATCTGCACATGTTAGTTACTATCGAATTTTAGCAATGCCATTAACTGGTCAAGTTCACGCGCATAGTGCGTGTGTGCTAGCATGTTTAAAGCGACGGAAATATATTGTTGTTTCGTGTAACTGCGTTATCTGTGGTGTGTGTATCGTGTTGCTTACACATACAAATGTACGAGCTATACCGCGTGTTCACAGCAATACGACTCTTAGCGTGCTCATGCACTTTTGAGCGCTTACTGTACATTACCGGGTCGAATAATTAAAAGTATGTATTTAGTATTATAAAATAATAATTTTTGTCGTTCAATCAATTCACATATTTTTACATCATGACGCGCTCTGTCAGCTCTCCTAGCTGAGTCTCAACTCAATTAATTTATAATAAATATAAAATAGTGTTTATAATCTCATTATTCATGCCATCAACACATAAAATATTCGCGAAGGTCTGATATCGAAGGCAACCGGACAAAACCTCCAGTACCTACACAAACATGTAGATAAGTACTTGTAAGTAGGTACAGACCTACGGCAAAGAAACGGATGCCAACAGCTACGATCTCTAATGCTCGACATTCGTTTCTAACCGCCTCAAGTAAGTAGTTCTAAACTTTCTTTTAACGGCAATACTTTAAGTATTTCTCTGATCTTTCTAAGACCTTCTCAGTCTTACGGCTCACTGCCGTTATATAGATATAGGGTGGAGTTATAAGACGGGACAGTAAGGTCAGGAAAACGTTCTTAGGAGAAAAACGTCAATTCTCACGTTTATTTCATGATGCTTAAAAATAATAATAATAACCCATTGCAATGAGGAATTGAGGAGTGCTTTGGAGGATGCGATTCAGGAATATCGGTTCATGTCGCCCGAACTTAGACCACGTCTACCTCGTTTGCCCATGCATAACAAAAATAGAGCGCTGATGGCGGTTTTGGATTCGTAGTTGTCAAACTATTTTGATAACTGCGAATACCTCACTGATACTCATTCAATTCTGTACTGCGCAGCTGTAGCGGCATCTCGTGTAGCTCACGTCAAATTTGCTAATGACTCTAGAGCTACACGACCGAAACCAGCCGTACCAGCTTGGCAGTGCAGAATTGAGCGCCGTATTGGTGGGGCCAGAGCGCTCATCGGCAAACTAATCTGCTTCAGGGAGGGCAATACTCGCCCTAGGGTGATGCGCTTTGTGAGGCGGGCGTTCTTAGGGACTGATATCCGCCCTCAAGAATATGTGGCCCGTGTCACAGAGCGCATCGACTTCCTGAAGCAGAAAGTGTATGCATGGGCGAACCGTATTCGTAGGTATAAGCGGCGAGTAGAACGATACACTCAGAATCGCACCTTCCAGAGCGATGAAAGGTGGGTTTATAGGGCTTGGGAGTGACCGAACCAAGGTGTGGCTGACACGCATCTACCGGATGATGATGCCATGTGCTCTTTCTGGCGCAGCATCTGGTCGGTGCCTGTCAGTCACACCGAAGGTGATTGGACTCGGGAAGTCGAGCGAGCCTGCGATCCAATACCAGAAATGGGGGCTATTACCATCTGCCCCCAAGATGTAGCTCGTGCAGTCCGTCCGTTGCCTAACTGGAAGTCTCCAGGGCCGGACGGGCTGCACAACTTTTGGATCAAATGGTTTTTAAGATCACGCTCGCTTGGCGGCTCAGTATCAGACAGCTTTGGAGTCTGGGTCGCTACCCCAGTTCCTAACGACAGGAGTTACCCACCTGCTCCATAAATCTAGTAGCACCGCGGAACCCAAAAATTATAGGCCGATCACGTGTTTACCGATGGTCTATAAAGTTCTTACATCCATTTTGAGAGCTAAAATTAACAGACGTATAGTCACCAACTCCATCATGTCTGCCTCTCAAAATGGATGTAGGAACGGGTCCCGCGGTACTAAGGAGCTACTCCTCATTGATATGGCCATTACACTAACAATTTGCAACTGATGGAGCTACTGAAAGTAACTGAAGCTATCGCTGAAAACCAGCGCTGGGGCTCTGTCTCGCATGGGGTCGCAGCTTTATGCTGAGCGATGGCCGTTTTGCGTGGATGTGATGCATATTTTCCCCCAATTTGTTATTTACGTGTTCTTTTTTAATCTTTTTTTGCGTCATGTTTACCGCAAATAAACGAATTTTCTTTCTTTCTTTTCTTTCAGTAGCGCCATCAGGATGGAATTCGGTGTGGACAAATGTGCGGTCATGCATGTAAAGCGAGGGGAGATTGTGGAATCCGTGGGAACCCAACTCTCGGATTCCATAAACCTTAGAGCCCTCTCCGCATCCGAAACCTATAAGTATTTGGGTATGTCGGAAGCGTTGGGCATCAATGTTACTGGACATGAAGCAATCGTTGAAGGAGCGCTTCTTTGGCCGCCTGAAGAAAGTATTTAATAGTCTTCTATCAGGCGGAAACAAGGTGCGCGCTTTCAACGGTTGGGTCATGCCGGTTTTGATGTACTCTTTCGGCATACTCAAATGGACTCAGACCGAACTATACGCCTTGGTTAGGAGGGTCCGTACACTACTGACTGCATATCGAATGCATCACCCACGATCATCGGTAATGAGACTGTATATCCAGCGAAAATGTGGAGGTCGAGGCTTTTTAAACGCTAAGACACTCCACAATCGCGAGATATGCAGTCTCAGGGAATATTTCCTAGAAACCGACGTGGGGATGCATCGAGATGTGGTTGCGGTGGACAAGGGCCTTACCCCGCTCTCCTTGGCTAAAGAGAACTGGCGCAAGCCCGTAGTGCTTGACACTAACGAACGCAGGGAGATATGGCAGAGTAAGGAGCTTCATGGGCGCTACTACAGGGCCCTACATGGGCCCGATGTAGATTTACTAGCGTCCGTAGCCTGGCCTCTTTGGAGAAACCGAAGGTTTTGTCTGTGCAATTATGGACGAAGTTATGATGACGTTCATTGTAAAGGACGGCACGGTTGACATCTGTCGGGCATGCCACCGTCCGGGAGAATCAATCCGACATATTATCTCCGGGTGTTCTCGTCTAGCTAACGAAGAGTACTTGCATAGACACAACCTTGTAGCCAGGATTATCCATCAGCAACTTGCTCTGAAATACAGCCTTGTGGAATCGGAAGTGCCGTACTACAGGTATGTGCCCGACCCAGTTCTCGAAAATGGAAATATCACATTGTACTGGGATCGATCCATCATCACTGACAGGACTATTGTTGCCAATAAACCTGATATAGTGGTGGTGGATCGAGGAGAGCGGCGCGCAATGATTATTGACATAACGGTCCCGCATGACGGGAACCTCGTGAAAGCCGAGAAAGATAAACAAATCAAGTATCTTGACTTGGCTCGCGAGGTTGTCGACATGTGGGATGTGGACTCAGCAATCATTGTGCCGATAGTCGTATCAGCCAATGGCTTAATTGCCAAGAGCCTCCACCAACACCTAAGGAGGCTCTCGTTGGGCAGCTGGATTAAGGGCTTGATTCAGAAAGCGGTACTCCTGGACACGGCTCGCATTGTTGGAGGTTCCTTTCTCTGGAGCCCTGACCGCCGGTAGCTTGGACTTTATTCTAATAATATTTAAAAATATAATTTATATGTAAATAATTAAATAAAGGATAAAAATAATAATAACCCCACCGCCGTATCTTTACGTTGACGTCGTGGTGGGGCTTGCGTGCTCCGAACTCTAGGCCTGAGCCAGTAGAAGTTTACTTTGCCGGAACAGGTCTGGAATGAGGACCCAGACCAAGAGAGATACAAAAACCCGCAGGGCAGCATATGGCGAGTTGTTGGGCAGTAGCGACCCCACGGACCCTATCTCCCAGGAGAAGTCTTGTTCCGCACCTCTGGCTTGCCTTTATTGGCCGGCTGGAGTGAACACTGACGAGGAACGGAGCTTCAACCTCATTCTTGCCTTAATTGGCCGGCTTGAGTGGAGATTCGCAAGAGCAAACGTGCTCGGTGGAAGGAAGTATTCCAGTAAGTGCTCGTAGGGATCTTGGCCATCTTCCGGGCTCTGGGTTTGTTCTGAAAGCCGTGGAATACCTCTCCACTCCTCAAGCACCTCAGGACATGTAGCCCCCTTCCTAACGACCGTTTTCGGGGGCCCATTATTGAGTGTGCAAGTCACCCCCTGCCATTTTATCCGTGTATAAAACATTGATCTGGCAGGGGCCATAGTCCTTCCATAGTTCCAGGTGACCAGTTCACTTTAGCCACCCAAACCCATAGTCCAATATCTTTGTTTCCTCAACTTACAATAGTCCTACACCAACCGGGGGTTGTCCTTGACTGCACTTGCATACTGCGAACGGGTATAATCGTCGGTTGGTACCTCATTTCATTAAAAACGTCTAAGGGGCCTCTGCGAGTTGGCTTCGGCGCCTCGTACGCCTTCCCTAGGGTCCCGAGAAATGTCAAAGACGGAAAAAATAATAATATAATATATTTATTCAGACAACATTGATCCATTACATTTACATTTATATTGTTAGTATGAAAACTATGTTAGTACCTAATAACTAAGAAAGACTTTGTCCTCTCCACACCAGTGGGCTGTCTAGCTTATTCCCTATTACATTCAGGATGCTGTTACTGCTCCCACGCAATCTGCTTAGCAGTGAGGCTGTCTTTTTGCGCCAGGTGGCATCAAAGCCGTCTGTGCGCGACTCAGCGAACATTGTTGACGCATTGCAGAAGCGCGGCAGACGTAACAGCGCCTTGAAGGCATTGTTAAACTGGATGCGCAGAGAATTGTAAGCCCTTTGGGTATATCTGAACCACAGGCTCGCTGAGTACAAAGATGTGCAATACGCTTTGAATAAAGTTACTTTCGCCGCGTCTATACATCTAGCGAACCTGCGGGCCAGCATGTTCGCCCGGACTGACAATGCTCTGCGTTCCCTCTCCATGTCGACATCATCTTCAAGATTTTCGGTAACCACATGCCCAAGATATTTGAATTGGTATACTCGGTTAAGAGGAATACCATTGAGTAACACTGGTGGAACAACAGTTGGGCACTTTGTATCCGCCTTGAAGATCACTCTGATTTTTTTACATTATAATTATAACTCAGACCGTGTGTGGCCGCATACTTTTCACATACGACAAGCAACTTCCGCAATGCACAAATCGAGGGAGCCAGCAGCACCATATCATCGGCATAGCTAAGGTTGTTTACACTGACACCATCCACGTAGCACTCTACGGGCATTTGACTGAGTTCCTCGATCAGCGCATTTACGTATAGGTTAAAAAGCAAGGGCGAGCTCAACCCCCCCTGCCTCACTCCGCATTCCAGTCTGTATTCACTCGACAGTTCACCCGCCCACTTTACATTATTCCTCTGATTAAGGTACCAATACCTTAAAAGTGATGTCAACTCTGGCGGTAGGCCCATTTCCTTTAGCTTCTGCCATAACATATCATAAGACACTAGGTCAAATGCTTTCGAGAGGTCTAGAAAGCAAGCATAAACCTTATCGTTCTTGCTTATCGTTGCAGTTTCGTATAAGGGTGAAAAGTCTCTTCTGGACCAACTGAGGTTAGAGTACCTACTAGAAAAGTCACAAATTTCAAAAAACTTTTCCCACACATTCCGTACTGATCATTTCTTATATCTACGATCTTTTAGAACGTAGATGTAAGTATGTTAGATAGAATAATTATAATTAAGGCTGGCCGTAAACGTACGGTTTCCTGATTCGGTTTCCTGTTCCCTGATCAGGATTCCTGATTCGGTTTCCTAATTAGGATTCTGATTCGGAAACCTGAATGCTTGCCTTGCATACAAAATGTTCAACTAGGCGCACACGTTTGTACATTTTCCGAACGGAAAAAAACCTGACGTTCGTTTCGAAAATAAAAGAAAAAAAAAACGAACGTCTGCGCTAGTCTCACGGAATTCCGAATCAGGAAACCGTACGTATGCGGCCAGCCTTGAGTCTTCTACTTCTCTGAAGACATAGTAGGTACCTACTTAAAAGTATTATTGTACAAAGGGCGACAAATTCAAAATGAATGTTACAAGTATGTTTTACTTGCTGCTAAAGCGCTGTATTTTCAGCACATACCATTCCATTAGTTCGTAACAGAACTAGAAACTAGAAGGTACCTATATACATTACATTTATGTGCCTTTAGATTTTATACCCATTTACGTATAAAATAAAATAAAAGAAAGACTGTGGCTAAGTAATAACAGAGGCACGGGTCGATCAATTAGGTTAAGCTACGCTTGCCGTGGTTGATCCGTAGATGGGTGACCATCTTTACACACACCCCTCCATGCCTCGGAAAGTACGTTATGCCGTTGGTCCCAGCTGTCATTTGTGAATCTTTGACAGTTGTTACGGGTCGTCAGAAGCCTGAAAGTCTGACAATTACCAAAGGGTATCGTATTACTCAGTAACTGGGTTGTGGAGGTCAGACATGCAGTCGCTCCATGTAAAATACTGATATTCAGCTGCATCCGGTTAGAAATAAACTAACTTCAGTCACAAGTTTGCAAGTCATTCGCGTATTCGTTAGCTCTGACACATAATTCAATAAAAGTGGTAAAAAGTGACTATTCCTGCTTTAAAGTTATACCAAAACAATCAGTGAATACTGTACTCTCGATTGTACTAAAAAAATCACAAAGTTTTAATGTTTTGAAGTGGATAATTGAATAAAAGTGTAAAGTAAAACTGTTAAAATTCGAATTCCTAAACCGGACCGTTCGAGTTAAACAAAAGACTGACCTTTGGACTTCTAATCAGTTTGATGTCTGCGCTTCCTACAAAACATCAATACACTAGCTAATTTCGTAGCAACAAACTTCGTCTACATAGCGTGTTGCACTAACCGTGTTAGTCACGAGCTAGTGGTAGGGAGTTCGAACCCAAGTCGCATCGTACACTTTTTGGATTTATTTTTTCTTCTTGTTTACTTTTTCTAACTTCATTTGCTTATTTTAACACATTATGCCTCGTGTTCAACGCACTCCACCAAAAGAAAAAGAAATTGCAAACTTAAGTCATGTTCAGTCAGAACCCGATACGCTACTTTCCTCGACCGACTCGCCTGAAGTCGCAAATGTTTATGTCCGGCCCAAGCGTCCACGTCTGAATAGCTCTCCCGAGATTGACCAGCGCCATCCGAAATCAACCGAACTTGTCGACACCATCCGTCAAGAGATACGCGCGGTTATATCTACTGAGATCTCAACAGCTATAAAAGAATGTATTGCGATAGAATTCAACGAGATGAAGGATTTATTCCGGGAACTCAAGGAATCGGTCAAGTTTATGAGTGATGATTACGACCGCATACAATCTGAACTAAAAATATGTACAGAAAATAACAAAAGTCTTAGTAAGGAAAATGAGTCCCTTAAGCAGTTGGTTTCAGATTTATCTGTGCGAGTTAATTTAATCGAGCAATACTCGCGCCAGCAAAATATTGAAATTAACGGTGTACCTGAAAACAAAGCGGAAAATTTGGTGAAGACGGTGATGCAGATGGGGAACGCGGTAGCAAGCGTAATCAGAGAAGAAGATATACTGTCGGCTGTGCGAGTGCGGAAATTAGATCCCGGAAATGGTAACCCTAGAGCGGTTGTTGTTAAACTGCGCACCACTCAAACGCGGGACGTAATATTAACCTCGGTCATGAACTTCAACAAGGCACACCCTACTGAAAAACTAAATTCACAACACCTAGGTTATGGCGGTCCCGTCAGGCCTATATATGTGTCTGAACATTTGTCACCCCTTAACAAGCAAATCCATGCGGCTACTAGAAGGGCGGCTACTGAAAAGGGATACAAATACGTGTGGATTCGTGACGGTAAAATTCTAGTAAGAAAGGCTGATGGAGAGCAAGCTAAACAGGTAAGAAGCTTGAACGCTGTTGCACTACTCTGAAACCTTCTACAAAAAATCCTGATACAATACCGTATACAAAACAACAACAATTCAACGTCTACTATCAAAACTTTAGGGGTATGAAAACAAAATTAAACATGATCGAATTATCCACCCGATCGCGCAATTACGATGTCATTATCGGCACAGAGACTTGGCTAGATGACAGTATAAGTGATGGCGAATTATTTGACTCCAGGTATAATGTTTATCGTAGAGACAGAGTATCAACCGTCAGTAGCGGCAAAAGAGGAGGAGGTGTATTGATTGCTGTTTTGAAGTCAATAGACTCTGCCCGGATGTCGCAGTGGGAAACAGACATTGAAAACCTATGGGTCAAGCTCAAGACTGTCAAAGGGAATAAATCCCACAACTTAAATATCTGCGCGGTTTATCTTCCCCCTCCAGTTCAACATCGGACACTTGACTCATTCCTTGACAGGGTCTCCTCTGTCATCGATACAACTGGCGACGAAACCCTGATAGCTGGAGATTTTAATCTGAGTTTCATTAACTGGGAAATAGACAAAACTTATTCCCACACTTCCAGTAACACAGCTTCTAACTATGCTAACGCATTGGGCTACTCACTGATAGACTTTATGTCATTGTGTAACATGGAGCAAATAAACTCTGTTAAAAATTGTTATCACAAAACCCTAGATTTAATATTGTGTAACTTCTATGGAGGAATTGTTAGTGTATGCAACAACCCGTTATCAACAGTAGATGTCTACCACCCACCCCTCGAAATACTAATAAAAAACACGTCCCCCGCGTTATTAAAGAGTAAGATTCCTATTAGATACAACTTTAGAAAAGGCAATTATACTTTAATCAACGCTATAATTAGCGAAATTGACTGGACCTATATTTTCTCAGACTTGCACGATGTCGATGTTATGGTGACACACCTATATAAGCACCTTAATGATATAGTTGACGAGCACGTTCCAAAGTCAAAAAAACCGAGTGATAAGTATCCATCCTGGTTCTCTAAACCTCTCATTAGACTCCTTAATGAAAAAGAAAAACTTAGAAAACGGTTTAAAAAATATAAAAACCCAAGGGATCACTTTGAATATAGACTATTGGAGGGGCGATCGAAAACCATGATGAACTGCTGTTACAAAAACTATATGAACTTAACTGAAAAGAGCATTAGACATAATCCGAAACTCTTTTGGTCCTTCGTCAAAGCGAAAAAGTCCAAATCTAACGACATTCCCTCGGAGATGTGTCTAGGAAATGAAACAGTATCTACTGGTGATGAAGTCTGCAGCCTTTTTGCTAAGCATTTCTCTTCTAACTTTACTCCCTCGATTAGTTCACCTACTGTAGCTCAAACAGGACCCAAGTATCATCAACATGCATTAGGTAGTGTAGTATTTACGGAACGAGATGTCTTGAAAGCACTAAAAAAACTTAACATCTGCAAAGGGCCGGGGCCAGATGGTTTGCCACCGGTATTTGTAAAGAAGTGTGCAACTAGTCTATCCTTACCGCTTAAAATAATATTCAATCATTCGATTGCGACATCACAGTTTCCGACGGAATGGAAAATGGCAAATGTCGTACCAATTTTTAAGAAAGGAGCCTCTAATGACGTGCAGAACTACCGTCCTATTTCACTCCTTTCAGTTTTCGCTAAGCTCTTTGAATCCCTGCTATGTCCTTTACTTACATCACACATTAATCCTCAGCTAGTACCCCAACAACATGGTTTCTGTGTTCGTAAGTCTACGACTACGAACTTGGTCCACTACGTCAATGAAGTAAGTAAATTGATGGACTCTCGTGTCCAGGTAGACTCAATTTATACTGATTTCAGCAGTGCGTTCGACAAAGTGGACCATAAAATCCTCTTAAAGAAGCTTGAAGGTTTCGGCATATTTGGCCAGTTGCTTCTTTGGTTTAAATCGTATCTC
Source organism: Agrochola litura (assembly GCA_949152395.1). Lineage (NCBI taxonomy): Eukaryota > Metazoa > Arthropoda > Insecta > Lepidoptera > Noctuidae > Agrochola > Agrochola litura. Next base: position 14,018,136 of record OX424502.1, read on the forward strand.
TCAGAAAGAAAACAAAGAGTGGTTGTTAAGGGCTATGAGTCACCAGTTTATTTCTCTACATCTGGAGTCCCCCAAGGTTCACACCTAGGTCCAATTCTTTTTCTAATGTTCGTCAATGACATAGTTCTCTCAGTAAAACACAGCAATTGCTCTATTTTCGCTGATGATTTAAAGATCTATAAAGAGATACACTCATCCGTCGATTTTCATTTACTCCAGGTTGACCTCAACGCAGTTCACGATTGGTGTTTAAAAAACCGCATGTCCCTCAATGTGAAAAAGTGCTACCACATAACATTTACCAGAAAACGGAAACCTTCACCTACATCTTACTCAATAAATGGGGTAGCACTACAAAAAGTAGACACGATTCGCGACCTAGGAGTCCAGCTCGACTCTAAACTCACATTTGTCAACCACATTGATAATATCACTGCCAAAGCTGCAAAAATGTCTGGATTTGTAAAAAGAATATGTCGGGATTTCCAGTCCATCTCTACCCTAAAGGTGCTCTTCAATACTCTTGTGAGAAGTCTACTGGACTATGCATCTCCAGTTTGGAACCCTACTTACCGTGTTCACGTAAATAGGATTGAACGTATCCAAAGAAACTTCACCAGATACCTTCGTTTTAGAAGCTCTAGCTGTCCACGAGATTCTTCTTATGGTGAAAGGCTCAGTTATTTTAAAATATGCTCTCTTGAACACCGAAGAGACGTAACAGACCAAATCCTTCTTTACAAAATTGCTAACGGTTTACTAAATGTTCCCGATCTTTTGGCGGAATTAAGTATAGCTGTACCTCGACAGAAAACTATTCGATCTGGTCGCGAGACCATTACCTTTGCCACAACTGCAAGTCGTACTAACCTTGGTAGCACCGCACCCATGAATCGTCTAATGAGAAATTATAATAAAATCGCTACACGAACCAATAGCGTCGACATCTTTTCTAACCCTTTTCGTCAATTCCGTACGAGACTTTTAACCAGCTCGGAGTCTCAAAACCTCTGTGCGATACAAGCCGCCCATTAATAAAATTGTATCCACTTTCATTTCCTTCTTCATAGGTCTTTTTTGTTATTTAGTTAAACATTTCATCGTAGTTGTGAACATTTTTCATAATTAATATCTATTTTTATTTTGTAAATAATTCAACTAACGATAAATAAAACTTCCTGTAATCATTAAATTCTCTGCTAGTGCTGTGCACTTCTGTAAGTGACGAGTTCACAATACCTATATAACTATATGTGATTTTTGTATGTGTATGTTTAAGTGAGCAAGTCGTTGAGGTGCCAAATAAATAAATAAATAAATAAACTATGTTAGGGTCGGCTTCCGACCCTAACATAGTTAGTTTATAGTTTATTTATTTGACCAAAAAATAATAATAATACAATTACACATACTTATAGGCTAGTACTTGGGAGTATATAACATGGGAGCATCTGTAACCGAACTAGGACGAGTCCTGTATCTCGGCATACAGCGCCAAACCCCTCAAAACAGACAATAATAAAAGTTACGAAAAGATTAGGCAGATTGATTGATTTCTTCACGTATAAAATAAAATACTTAATTTTTTTATAAATAATTAAATTATGTATTCGTTATATTGTTGTTGTCAGATTAGACTAGGCCAATTACCTGCTAAAACTAGGTAAGTAAGGTAGAGGGGTTGTTTCCGTGTAGACCAGGGATTCCCAACCGGTGGGGCTCGCCCCCCTCGGGGGGCGTAGAGTGACCCATGGGGGGGGGGGGCGCGGCGGCTCCAATAATAAAGTATAGATTTCTAAAATTGTATGTTCTTGGTATTAGAAAAGCTTAAGACTAGTGTCCAAAATCCAAACGTTTCATAATACGTACTTAGGTGCTGTAAAATGAGGTTCAGCTTTTCTGCATAAGTCGACAAAATAAGTTTTTCTATTTCTGTATAAATGGATTAAAAAAACTGTTATTAATTTTTTTCGAGCTGGCTTTATTCGCTCTTCCATTCTATATTTTATTGATACATCAACTTTTCTGCATAAGTCGACAAAGTAACTCCTTTTTCTGTATGAATGGTCAAAAGAAAAACGTTTTACAAAAAAAAACAACCGATTTCCAAAAAAAAAACACTACAAAGTGAAAAATTACTTTAATTTCGGAAGTCGGTGTCTTGGGTTTTTTTATTTTCGTTTTTTGCCACCGACTACATAAAAAACGACTTCCAAAAAAACACTGCAAAGTGAAAAATAACACAAACAGAAGAGGGTGGCAAATAACGAAAATACAAAACCAAAGACACAGAGAGAGTAGATAAAGTGAAAATAGATAGATAAATATGTAGATAACTAAATCTATCACTCCTTGTGATTGTACTTTTACTGTCGAAACAAAAATCTGGCGAAACGAAAATCCGACGAAACAAAAATCTGCCGAAACAAAAATCTGTCAAAACGGAAACAACCGAAGTAAGTACAGCACTATGCTTACCGAGTTTTCTCTCCAAGTTTCCTTATGTGCAGGTAATTTAATTTGCCTTGATTAAAAGATAAACAAACTTCTGAATCGACTGGCTGGCACTTATCGGAAACGAAACTTCCTTAATTTCCTTCGCTAAATAGATCTCTTTGTGGATAGTAAAGTTCCACGAAACTCTTTGTAGAACAACACTCATAAATCAAGAAGAATATTGTCAAATATAATTAGGAAATATGGTGGGAAAGATAATGAGTCTATGTGATTATCACTCTGTTATTTAATGTTGACCTTATCAACAGACCGTATTAGTTAATTAGTATTCTTTTGGGTATTCTGTTTTGACTCACTTTTTAGCATAGTCTATGTAGGTAGGTACTAGGAGCGCAATTGCTGTCCTCTGTACCTACGTTAGTATAGGCCTATGTCCAAAATGCTTTTTTGTCCGTTTTAAAGATTACCTATTAAAAAATATTGAACACGTATTTTTCGACGTAATTAAAAGATACGGCGATACATTGAGTTAAAATGTGGCATGACGTCACGCCTTGCTCTATTTAATAATGAGTTGTGACGTAGCGAGCCCCCACTCCCCAACTTTAATGCATGTTTTTTCTAAGTTATATTTGATTAATATGATAAAGTAAAAAATACGTGTCTAACATTTTTTTATTATCTGAAAGACGGACTAAATAGAATTTCTTTTTTTTACCTAGGCAACTACCGTATTGTATTATCTGTGCCTTGGCCTAGGATTGATTCCCAGGTCGGGCAGTGTTTTAGCACTGCTCTGGAGGTACTGGCTTTTCGATTAGAAAATATTTCAATAGCAGCTTAGAATTTGGATTTGGCCTTCTCCCTATTAGATACATTTAAGGGACTGAAACGCAGTGGCGTAGCGAGGGGGGGGCGGAGGGGCGGACCGCCCCGGGCGCCACCATTAGAAGGGCGGCAAAAAAATATATTTTGTGCGGTCACTGGCGGTCAGTCAGACAATTAATTTTTCAAGAAGTTAGCTTTTACCCACTTGCACATATTAAATGTCCCTCCCGCCCAAAACAATTGTTGCAAATCACGAGTGCGGTCGGCCCTTGTTTGTGTTTAGACGTGTACATGCACGGTGTTAATGTGAGCGCGCGGGGCGTATGTGGGCACGCACACTGTCACACCATGCATACACGTCTAAACACAACCAAGGGCCGACCGCGCTCGTGATTTGCAAGAACTATAGGTACGTCTCTTCAAGGAAATACGTGAAGTTTTGACAATTCAAAGAAAGTTTTTTATTTGTTTATTGTTTTTTTTTAATGCAAAATAATTATGACTGTTCTTGCTGAAAAGTTTTCTAGAATTAATGTATGTAATGTATAGTATGTATATGTTACCGTTAGAATACGGAATACGTTATTAAACGCATTAACTAGATAATCTGCAAATTACCGGGAACGATCCGTTAAAGTTTAAAATTTTACTTAAAGTAGTAGATATATGCATTCTATCGAGTTAATCTGCATATTAACGAATGCTACACCGTTAAATCGCGGAAGACAATGAGCGAAACACTTCTTTCTCGTTTTTTGCTAACGTAATATAGCATACACCATGCATGCAGCATGCAAGCAAGCACGCAACATGCAGCACGCATGGTTTCTGTCACAGCTCCGGCGGTCCCACGCGACCTTATCGTCGCTCGCCGCTCGCGGCTGAGGCTGAAGCTGCGGTGGTGATAAAACCACCTGCTCCTCAGCTCGCGAGCCGCCGCGCCCGTCCGCGCCTACGTGGGCTTAAATTACACTCTAGGGGTATGGCAGACTGGGCACGCCACAATTGTGACGATAAGACCCCTCTTTGAGGAGTGGCTTGAGAGGCGTCACGGCGTCCTCACCTTCTGCCTGACACAGGTCCTCACCGGACACGGCTGTTTCGGGAGGTTCCTGTTCAGGATAAGGCGGGAGGAAACACCCGGGTGTCACCATTGTGTGGATCGCCCGGAGGACACGGTGGAGCATACGGTGGAGGTCTACCCGGCTTGGGCGGAACATTGCCGTTTTCTCGTGGAGGCGATCGGCGGCGGTGATCTCTCGCGTCCGGCCCTGGTTCAGGCCATGGTACAGAGCGAGAGGAAATGGCAGGCCTTCTGCGAAGCGATAATGCTCGCGAAGGAGGAGGCGGAACGCGTGAGCGAGAGGCAAATTTCGCGCCCTCTCGCCCCTAACCGCCGCAGGAGGAGACGCCCAGGGCGGGAATCGCGAGCCGATTTCCAGCCATCGTAGGCGCGGGCTTGCGGACGGTGAGCAATGGGTATCTCACCGTCCGATAAGGACTAGGCCCGGGTCGATGGCGCGTTGTGTTCCACGCGTACCTCAAAGAGATGTCAGCAGAATTGACGGGGTCCGCTAGGGCCAATGCCTGCCGGGGCTGCAAATAAGGGCCGAAAGGGACATCGTGGCCCCCCGGCAACAGGGCAACCGAAGGAACACGGGTGGGTTTTAGTCAGTAAGAGTCTGACACGCCCTCCCGCTCCACCCAGAGCGGGAGAAGTTATTTGTATAGTCTGCAGATTACCTAAGAAGTCTACAGATTATCTGTTAGAACTAAAACAATCTTTTCCACTTCATCGGACTCGACCAGTTAATCTATACTCTAACAGATTTACGCACATTACCGGTAACATATACATTAAATTGAAATACCAAAATAAGAGGGCGGCAAAATTGTCTTCCGCCCCGGGCGGCCGACACCCACGCTACGCCGCTGCTGAAACGTAACGTAAAGAGCAGTGGTGGCCCAGTGGTAACGGTCCCGACTTACGAATTGTAGGTCGTGGGGGTCGCGGGAAAGTCCGAAAGGGATACCGTGGCCCCTGGCAACATGGCAACTGAAAGAACACGGGTGGGTTTTAGTCAGTAAGAGTTTGAAACGCCCTCCGGCTTCGCCCAGAGCAGAAGTTATTTGATAATTTAGGAAAGAGAAAAAAAAAGGCTCTTCGGTTCGAACCCAACCAGGCGCTTTACTTTGTGTACCTAAATAATTTCGACACCACTGCTCTCAAAACGGTGAAGAAAAACATCGTGAGGAAACCGGCATATCCTAGAACTAAAAATTAGAAGACTTGTACGTCTACCAAGCCGCACTGGGCCCCCGTAGTAGATTACAGCCCGAGGCCTGTGTCAGCCAAAATTTAACAGGCAAAATGTGGGTGTAAGATACACCTTTGCCGTCGGGAATTATAGGCGTGATATGTTTGTTATTTATTTTTCTGTTTAATTACTTATACCTTGATAACATGATATTGGCTTTTTGATCTGTGTCCAAATAAGCATGAGCAGACAGCAAAATTAGAAGTCGACCAGAGGTACTAACCGGCCGTATCTACTAAAATTGCGTCGCAAATTGGCTAGCAATTTTATAGGTTTCCAATAATTGAACTGAATTAATTCGTGTATATAAGTTTAAATAATTAAATTGGTATCTTAGACTCACAGTCACTTTATATCCACATAAAATCCAACTTTCAAGTCCATTGGCAATGCCAAAATGTCCTAAAAAATACTTTAGGTGTTTAATCCTTTGAGTCCTGCGTTAAGTGGCAGGTTTGTACTTAATAAAAATACTAACTAGGAAGTCAACGTTTCTTTGTTAGTGTTTCGACACCAACAAAGAAATCTTGAATCGTACTTATTTCGATCATCATTCACCAAAACGCTGAGTGTTCATATTTTAGTTTGCTAATAGTTTTACTTAAGTTTGGGATACCATATTATTGTGTTTATGTGTTATGTCTATTACTTAATTGGGTATAAGTTGTTATTTATGTAAATTTCATTTTAATTTAAGTTACTTGAATAAGTTACCATGTTGAGTGTTCTCGAGAAAGACAATACCGTCCTATGGTATTCTTTCTTGCGTTTTGTATTTCGATTTGATCGTCAGAAGCGAAACAATAATGTCATAACCTCTAAGTAAACAACGATGAAAGAAATTTACTTAGGTAGATATTGATACATTGATTGTGTTTCTTCGACAGCTAAACGCTACAGAAAATTTAAAAGAAAATTTCGTGCTATCAAGTGTAACTCTACTTAGTGGTGTATGTTATAATAATATAATCAATCCAATTTATATACCCGCGATAAGAAATTTAACTTCAGATTACTTATTTATAGAATCGACTTACGAGGTAGTTTGGTGAATTTAATGCGTTTGTAGGCAATCGTCGGCCGAATATTTGAGATTGGCACGAATGGAGTCGCGGAATAAACCTATATAGTCACAAAATATTCTCAGTTCGAAGAAGCGATCGTCATAATGACCTATTTATTACTCCAACATTTTCTCGTTTTTCCAGAAATAGGAGAAGTTGAGTGCTCAGATAATTGGAGGAACAATATAAATGCTACTTACAATCATCAGGAGCAGGACTTACTGGAGTCTATTACAGAACCAATTGCCCTGCTAATATTCAATAAAATATTCAAGATTTCAATTCCATAGAATCTGGTTAAAAATAAGCCTCGTTTAAGTTCAAACAGAAGACTTTTTAGGTAACTCTTGAAACTAACAGAGGTCACGGTAATGGAGCTTTGGAATATTAAGCACAACACACGCTACGCTTAGCGACTGAAGGAAAATGTTCGTGGGTAAGAGCTTACAGAATAAATGATATGTCCGGCATTAAAATCCCGAGCCAAGGCTTCATATAAACATCACAAGAAAGTTTAGCCCAACTTATTCATGTCATAACGAAGTTTACAAGAGGAATTCCGAAAGTTCCTGAAATAATTTGATTTCCGGCTCACTGAAGAAATACTCAATATAAGTTATTGGTAAATTCGAAATTTTTAATAGCGACCGTATCTCACATTTAAATTATTGTAATTATAAGTAGGTTAACAAAAACATATTTTATTACATTATGTATTATTTAGTACTTCTCTACATTACGTGGATTGTTCTTACGCATGTTACAAAAAATTATTTTGAAATTAGAATTTTTGAAACTTGATAAGTTCTCATTTAAAATTCGAAAAAACTTGAAATTCCGGTCATGAAATTGTTAGTTAAATATTTAATTTAATTAAACACAAGTAGGTACCTACCTGCAAAAATGGGTACTTTTAAGTATACATTGCATACAAAGTGTTTGTTATTACTGGAGTGGTACCAGGAATGGGAATACATTGATAAATGTATCTGGGTATGTATTAATTACCAGATTTATTGTAATAGGTACCTACCTACCTATATTGATTGATGAATTGTTTTCTGAAGTCAGAGAATATCCGAGGCCGACTTTAACGGTGCTTGTTGATAATTTCAAATTAATTTGCCTTAAAAAACAGTCTTAAAAGAATTTGATTAATATCCTACAGATGCCTATTTACCTACTTTTAATTAAATTTTAATGATCCTTAGGTTCCTTCTCCCATTACGTACCTACGTCGATGATTTGTAAGGATGTTAATATTTCTATAAAAAAACTTTTTGCAAAAAAAAACAACCGACCTCCAAAAAAAAAACACTACAAAGTGAAAAATAACTTTAATTTCGGAAGTCGGTGTCTTGGGTTTTGTGTTTTCGTTTTTTGCCACCGACTTCCGAAATTAAAGTTATTTTTCACTTTGTAGTGTTTTTTTTTTGGAGGTCGGTTGTTTTTTTTTGCAAAAAGTTTTTATTTTTCACTTTTTAGTTGTGATACCTACCCCACACACATTCAAATACCACTACCTGCTACCAGTGACAGGAACTTATCATATCATCTACATACTAAGTGCGAAAAAACTAAGTATTTTGTAGCTAACTCAAAAACTACCCAAGCAAAGTTAATAAAATTTATATGGGACCAATTTGGGAGCATACCCTTTCAAACAAAAAAAGAATTTTCAAAATCGGTCCACAAATGACGGAGAAATCGGTGGACATACATAAAAAAAAAAAAAAAAAAAAAAAAAAAAAAAAAAAAAAAAAAACAAACATACGCGTCGAACATATAACCTCCTCCTTTTTGGAAGTCGGTTAAAAAATAGTCTTTGGTCCTTCATACAGAATGTATTTAAAAAATCTGCCGTCCCATACATTTGGGTCGAGTAGGTAGGTATATGTATTGAAGTTTTGTACGGATCAGTTGATAATGTTGGTCTCATGGAGAAAATTGTTCAGTTTGATGGTCTGTAAGTACCACATCCTTAAATATGACCAGCGGGTCTAAAACGGCCACATTCCACTAAAAGCAATTCATTTTCTGAATTCCCAGCAACTTCATCTATGGGCGGCTTTAAAACTCTGACGCCAGGTTAGTCACTAACCACACGAAAGAAGTTGTTGCTAATTATACGACTTCATGATATTTAGGAGTTTTAAATCTGAAGGTAATTACAATGGAGTAATCGATCGTCTACACAAAGTCAGTTTTAGGAAAGAAAAACCCCTTTTTCCGAATCAGCAGCTTTACTGACTAAGTAGGTAGCTTGATGTGTAGCCGTGTGTACCTACCTACAAAAATCATAGTTCAATTCTTCATGTGCAGGGACGTCCATAATATTAAAACTGAAATGAACGTTTCATCTGTGCGTACAACTGAAAATACCTACTAATAGGTACTCACCTAGAAACAAGTAATTAAAAGGCCAAGTTACACGCTGAAATCCTGGAATTGCTTGCGCTTTGAGCTGTTCCGACTTTCCTTTTCAAACTTTTTGGTAATGTGACACTCTTGACTCTCTAGACCCTTTGAAATAGAAGAGGGTAGACAATTATTAGAGTATCTATGTAGATATATATCTACAGCACTTTAATTATTGCCTTCTTGTTTTCACCTCGTTGTTTGGCAGGTTCACTATTTAACACTTTATTTTATGAATTCCTTTGTGTTACGTTCAACGTAACAATCTGTTTCACTTACTTCCACAGACTTCTGAATCTCTTTCAATTAACACATAAATGCTGGCATTTATTTCTGTTATACTTACGTTTAAATCTATTTCTGGACGCGCTTCACTTACAATAACTTTGAAAAGTTTATAACACAAATACTGAATCGTTTCATAATCAGCTTCCAACCGACATCTAGTGCAAAGTTTCCTCAACTGCCGATTGGGGGGGAACATAACGATAAACTACATTCCATGGACTTGCCAACGAATTCACAGGCAGTCGCCAGCCCCGTAACCTAGTCATTTGTATGCCACACTACGTCAACAGATGGCGTTGTCTGTTTAAACTTTCCGACTTTTATGTGATGACTTATTTTAAACTCGTTTCAAGCCATTTTATTGATCATTTTGAGCAGTAGTGAATCAGCTCTTTGTCATTTTCGAGAAGGGTGAACTTGTTATGATACTTAAACGTACTCTAATATTGGCTATTGTTTCTATAAATTGGTAATCAGTTTCGGGATTCGTTTCGTGGTTTTGAAAAGCCCTTTAATATTTTATGTAGGTAAAGGACGATCGCGATTTAATCCTTAAGTATTTATAAATTATTTACGAGTTGGAACACTTGGATAAGATGTCCGTGGGATAACGAGGGCTAAAACAATGTATTCAATTTTGCAAACCCAGTAAGTGCCAGTACCTAAATACGTAAAAGTATTTAAGGCATTTCACGGACCTACACACATTGAGTGAGAGTTTTATACCCTCATCCTCATGCAACAATGAAATATATGCGCTCTAGTTGTCTGTCTCACATACTCGTGTCGGGGGCCAGGGCACAGAGCCGGGGTCCACACACACAGCTGCAGGGTAAAAAACGTCCATTTGTAACCCAGACAGATGAGTGCAACTTATTTTAGCGTCATGAATTTTGTTATTTTAAGCTGCTAGACGATGTAAAGCAGGTAATAACTACTGATGAACCCGTATTGAAATAATTACAAACGGAGTTTGTTAGAAAGCAAATGATCGATCTCAAACGTGATATCCGTTTTTAAAGTTACCCGTATTCTTTAATTAGTTTAAATTGGTACATAACAGACGCAGCAGGACGCTCTTAATTTACGTTGGTTTAGTTAGATGGACCACATCACACATAGTTTTGGTCACTTTTAATTATTTCTAACTAGCAACTTCCTGTGATAAATGGTAATTAAGAGAGCTAAACGTAATTCGATTGATCACCATTCAGTCCATTCACCAATAAAATTTTTGGTATAAAATACCTACTTACATAGTAAATATCTGTCCAAAACAGTTTTGCAGTTTCCGAGATAAATAAAGACAGAATAACAGACGTGGTAACTTATTGATGTCCAGTAGAAGCTGTGACGTCAACAATTTATTGTAATGAGTACCTACCCGACAACTTCCTTTGTTTATGAGAACATTATTATTTGTACAGTACCTTATGTTCATTGTTAATTTTTTTTGCATAGTTTGGTAGGTGGAAATGGGAGCTCCATTTCATAAGGTGGCTTGAGTAGTGTATGTTGGCACCAACCAATTAATTTAAGTCAGTAAACTTCAAGTACCTACCTATACTCAGTAGAAACATAAACTTAGGCATCATTTAGGTAGGTACTGCGCCAAAATAAATTATGTGAGAAACTTTGCGAGTATCTACTTACTACATCGTTTTTCGATTCAAGGAAGCATTCGTAGATTCTTGGAACCGTTTCCAAACTTGGTACCGTTTCGAACATAACGAAAGCAACCTTAGAAATAAATGTCTAGATTTAAGTAAGTACTTGCCGTATATTCCGTTTACAACAAAAAATACAATATCTTTTGTATCAAAACCATGGGTAAACGTGGGACAAGAGTAGGTAAGTAAATGGGAAATGAGATGAGAAGACGCGAGAGGGAGCGCGGAGCATGGAGGTTGGGATGACGCCGGGTCCGGGCGGGGGGCCCGGGAACGATTCATTGATCCGAACCGTTCTCGGCACTGCGACAGGGACAACAAAGGGAGGGCCCGCTACCGTGCAGTTTCTCTCTCACTCCATTCAATGTAGCTTTGTACATAATCATGACTAGAGCATAAACTACAGAAATTGCTTTATTTTGGCAGATAAATAGATAAGTCACTAGTATGATTATTTTATTACTCGCTTGGAATTTAGCTTTGACCTTGATATTGAACACAAGCGACATTTATTTTGAGAAATATCTTTGTTAACAGCATACCTTTGTAAGCGTGAGACTTTAAAAATATGATTATATATAAAGAAGAAGAATACCAAGTTAAATATCTATATTATACCACCAATATCAAAAATTGTTGTTATTGAGAGTTGTGCTTGTGACCGAAAAGTTAAAAACCATCCGTAATTATGTGTAAAAGGAACGGCAACATTACTTGTCGCGCTTCGAATGTCGAATCAAACCGACTTGATTCTCTATCCTTGTCTTTCACATAGGGATTTGCACGGGCGAGGCGACTCGCTGAGTAGCCACGCGTGCTCGTAGCCGTCCGTTGTTGCACATCGACATTAACCGCTTTCAGTGCTAGAGCGCGTTCCTCCGCGCTATACCCATTATAACCTCAAAGTTAAACAACCCTGATTATTTTAGTACTATTCATTGTAATACCATTAAATACTCATGATTACCTCGAATTTATAAGTTAGTGTTGTGGAAGTTTACGCCCAGCTAAAGGGCGTACGTGGAGTGAATTTTTGTGCAACACAAAGTAAATACAAACGGCAAGCTGTGGGGATCAGGGGCCTTTTTTTTGCCGCCGCAGGGGATGTACTATCCTGTGAGTATTCACTTCAATATCTTTAACGATAAATAATATTTATATAGGAACATAGATAATAATTTGTTTTTCGAGCCCGGGACGTAATAAAGATAACCCTGGTGTCAGACGGCGGAGCACAATGTTATGGCACTTATGGCGCATGGCGTTACATACCTACTTCACGGTTTCACTGGCATAAAAAGATCATAACTGTTAATTGCTGACCATTGTTGTTGTCATAAAATGTTTTAATCATAACAACTATAATATAACCTTTATTTAGGTCTCTAGACTCGCAGAGCTCCTGATAACTATTTAACTATAGCTTTTTTTTGTTTCATTTATTGTTCATCAGCATTATACCTACCTACCTAATACCTATCGAAAATACGGATCATTGAATTTCTTCTAGCATCCATTGTTGACATTGAAGTGAATGAATTCATTGTTATTTGTCTTTTTCTGCTCCACTAAAATGACGTAAGATAAAAAGAGACGTTTTCATTTTACTCACAACGTTGTATCAATAATCGTACTCTTATTTTTACATAATTTTGTTTACTTACTTATTTTTGTAGGTAGTTATTTGTTTTATTTCTGTGCGTTAAAAATTATCGTGTCATAGCCCGGGTACTTTTTATGTAAATAGTTTTTATTAATTTTTATCAAACTCAGTGGAGAACAAATTGATAAAATAGTTATAACACCCGCATACCTGCCTTACTATTACCTTACTATAATAATTGATAAAACGTAACTATTTACACAATGATTATAAAATAAAGGTATTGTCAAAAATAAGTTTTAATTTAAAACATCTACGATTATGATTAAATTAAATTATTTGTTATTGAATCTGTCAAACGTCTTTTGGAATCCAGCAATTTTTTCACGTTTTATTTGTCAAAAAATTATAACTTGAATACAAGGCTTTTGACTGCGTTCTCTGTGTGACGAATAGTAGCAGGCACGTTGATTTAAAATGTAAGTCAATACCTAGGCACTTTTAGCTTCATTAACTAGGTAGACATACGTCTGAAATTTAACACCTCATTGCTAATATGTTTAGATAAGCGTGTGTTCTTCATTACAAATGCTTTATAATAATAGCATGGAATTTTTATCTGTCTGCTTTGGATTAAGACCGAACTAGATATTCCACAAATCCTGTCAAGCATTAAATCTCAGATTCAAATGATTAGGATTAATATATGATTTATTATATAAATTGATAAAAATGTGTAGGTACTCCTAATGTCTCGTACCTACTTTGTACTCTTACACGTCTATGTTTGGATCGCTGCTCTTGACGACCCGGCGCCACCGAATTGACTGTTGTGAAACAAATTTTATTAATAATCCTAACCCACTTTATAGATATTTTGAAGTCTTCAGTTACGTATCGTTCTTTCATAAATACGAAAACTTTTAATCAGAATATTCAATCAGTAGGTACCTACCCTGTACAGACAGGCGCGACGCGACTTTGGTGGAACAATTTCTATGAAAACTTCACGGAAATTGTTCTACCGTTATCGCGTCGCGCATGTTTGTGATCGCCTGTGATCCCAAAAACCCATACACTGTTTATTCTTAGACCACTAAACCTAGACCTAAGCTCATGTTAGATAGAGCCAAAGAAATTATTCATAGATTTCGTACGGAATTTAACCAAACTACCAAAGCATCTCGTGTTTTTTTTAAACAATATGCTCAGCATTTTTTAAACCAAGATACTACAAAATATCTACAATGATCGGCAAAGTAATGTTGGTACCTACTCAACTTGAGAGAAGTAGGTACCTATACTTACATCGACAAGAATTAATTTAATTGTCTACAATCCCTTGTTCTTGTAATCAATGTACTTGTATAGCCACAACAAAACATATTACAAATTGGGTAGGTACCTACCTAATAATAGCTACACATTGATACGGTATTGTGGACCACAATTTGTTGAAAATCAAGTGAATTCTTGTCAGTGTACAGTACAGGTACCTATATCTTTTTGAGGCAGACTACAGTCAGTCAGTGACGATGCCAGTAACAAGATGGATATGCAGGTACCTACGATGTCAGACATCTAAAAATTTGAAATAAAATTTAATATAAAGCAGCGTCTTGCTTGCTCCCCTCATTTTGAATATTTGGAGCGAGCCGCCATTGCCAGCGACGGAAGGGGAGATTACAGGAACCCGTTCATGGCTCAAGGTGAACGCGAAACTCCACCAGTGATGGTAATAAGGACAAATTATTCGCATACCGGCCTTTTGTTCACATCTCCCTGTTCACTTCACGACTTTGGGTCGACTACCTGCCAGTAAACATTGAAACATCGAACACGCAGGTAGCACCAAGCCAAACCTCGTTCCAAATCGCAGCCGGCCTCTTTAATACTGGCTCATTATTATTATTATTTCGAACCGTATTTAGCTATTCGATGAACAACATAGGGGACCACCCCAACAATAAACACGTGTGAACAATGTCTGAATAACCAAGAAAATTAGATTTCAACGTCGATATAAATGGTCCAGCCAGACGCGTATTGTGCCAAATACAGCATGCTTGCTTTGATGCATCTGTAAGTAGGTAGTAATTATTATTATCTGTATAGTTATGTGAGAGATATATTATTGGATATTGCTCGCCTACCTGAAGAAGATTTGATTACCTGCTCGTTTAAACGCGGCGGCAGGTAACCATGAGACTGAGACTAAAACAGTGTTCATATCGTCTTGCCGGGGCCACACCAACGGGAAACGCCGTTAATTATCGCGATGATAGACTTTATTCCGACGGGTTAAGGTCCATCATCGTGATAATTAACGGCGTTTCCCGTTGGTGTGGCCCGAGCATCACCGGAAAGGCAAAATTACTTAACCGCCTTGTTATATATATATACCTAAGTATTTTTTGCCTTTCCAGTGACGATATAGATTGACTACAAAAGGACACTACCTAAATCAAAATCACAGCAGTACAAGTAAGGAGACGAGACGACAGCTTCACGAAATGAAAAACATTTGACCGATACCAGCGACGTAGAAAAGTTATCAAACACAGTTCCTTTTAGAAATGTTCAGAATATAACAATAAAAAAATACTTTCAGGTTTTACTAATTTCGTTACGGGGCAGCCGGTTCTAATGGCAGCAGATCTGTTGGTGTTCGGAATCCCTGAAAGTTACAAATTAATTTAAATGTTCGAAACAGTCGGCCAGAGTCGTCCTTGTTGGATCCGTTAATGACTTACTTATTTCGCTCGTTTGGAACTCCATCGAAATGACGGAAATTTACTTATCTAGCACTTTGGGGATTTATTTGCTGTATCATTATTAGTTACTTATAGTTACAGCTTACTTTCAGTGAAATGTTGCCCAACCGCAGCTTTTGGTATAGTAGGTATACGTAGATTTACTAACCAATAAACGTCGATGAAACGTTTAGTGAAAACTTGGCATTATAATCACTTATGGAACAAGATAGATCTTTAATTAGGTGTCATCCGTCTAAATCAGAAGAACTCAATCAACGTGATATTATATGGCTACCTAGGTTTTCTCTAGAATACTTTTTCTAACGTCGAAGAAAATGTACTGAGGACTGAGAATTTTAGTAATAGTACATTATTAAAACATATAACGTACTTTATTCAATTTATTCTGCAAATAGATCTAATTTTAAACTTATTAGAAGTTAAAGTGAACGGAACTTACATTTTCTCGCCCTACCGTGGTCCGTGAGAACAGGCACTTAGTTCGTCACGATATGGCAAATAGGTTTCCGTCCGTCCCACATCTTGCCGCGGATGACGGCTTGGTTTCTGCTATTTAAATCTTTACGCGTCAAGAAAATGTGTGCGGCTTTTCTCTCTGTACAGTGTACATGACAACGGTACACATGAAATGAGCGCATTACGTATTATTGAATTCGTAAATTGTTCATGCATTGGTCGGTGTGTGTAAATAAATCTGCCGTACAACTTTCCGAAGTCGTGTAAATACTACAGTGTTTGCTTTTATTTAATGACTGGCTCATAGGCGCCGTTAGATTTATAGGCCGGAGATTTTGTGGTAGACCCTGATTGCAACAGAAATTGCGAGCAAGCTCTAAGCTGGCAGGCACCAGCACTATTGACATCGATATTTTCCTTTGGCGCCATTAAAGCTTTAAAACTACCAATTACTCCTAAACTGCCTAACCATGAAAGATTTAAAAAAAACAGTCGCACTCCGGGAGTGCCGACAGAATTGAAAACTTGAACAAGATCGCCTCGGTGGAAAAAACATACTTATATAGAACACTGGTCCGTAATCTTATCTAAATAAAGAGCACAATCGCGTTTACAAAACAAAAATACTTCCAAAACCTTTAAAGTAAAAATACATGCATAGAACATTGATCCGTAACTTAATATAAATAAAGAGCACAATCGCGTTTACAAAAAAATGAGGTGTCGGTAACGGTGTCGCGAGTACAATAAAATTGTTTTTTCCCAACTCAAAAATGCCCAACGCGCTTAAAGAAGTTTTCAGTTCAAAAATCCTTCCATAATAAATTCGTACGGGTTGTGGTAACCGCTCTCGTCTGCCAGCAACTCAGCATTGAGCCATACGCGATCCGTCATTTGTTTACTGGCGGAAGCTTTCTTTTACATTCGCCTTCGCTGATGTTTGCTGAACAAATACACTCTCATAATATAAACATTACCAAGAAATTTTGTAAACCTTGCAAGTTTGGCTAATTTTGTAATACTTACCACAGATACCTGGATAGTTACGTCAGTAATATACGTTCATTACACCATGGCTTCCCGGCACCCATCGAATATTATTAGAAGAAAAAAACCTTTAGCTTCTGTGAGAGAACAATATTTCTCAAAACACAAGCTCACTGCTGAGCCAGACAATGATACATACGGAGGGATCAATATTGTGCAAACATATATTTAAGTACTTACCTTTACTTATTTATTTTTAGATTAGAAAGAAATTTAATCGTGCCTCTGCCTGTGCAAATCTTGCTTATTCGAAGATAAATAAATGCTAAAGAGGCACTTATTAGTTAAAGGTTCTATTCATCATAATCAATTTATAAATATTTATAAATTCTCAGAAACATACATTACGAGTAAGTTGATAAATGTCTTCCAAAGCGGAAGGTTTGTATCAATATTAGGAATAGGTATACACGGCTACACATCAAGCTATATATTTCCAGTTTATGCTGATTTCACATTGCATAGGATTTCCGTACAATGCGAGGTCAGCTTATAATGGAAATGTATAGCTTGATGTGTAGCCGTGTGTACCTCATACGTCTTGTCTCGATGTAATTTCGATAAATTGATTGTATTGTATCCGTTTCACTTACACGCATTTTATTGTATTCAGAGCACCATAATACCATCTCGGCGAAACCGAAATAATATTAAATTACGATATTCGAATGGAATTTAGGTATAATGTGATGTTCGACAGTGCGAGCATATTCCAGAAAATGTAATGTTATCCTATAAGTTCGTAATACCTACCAAATCTTGCTTATCATTGAAAAGTTTTCCCGATAGTGCTTTAGAAAGTGCAACTCAATATGAGCACAACGGGATCAAACTTCAGGGGTCTTTGACTATTGCCATCAGAAGTCTGAAAGCGAGCCACTCGAAACTAATGTTTATGACCAAAATTGATGTATTTGGTGCTCAGACTTCTCGTATTTCTACTGTCCCTAGAGGTAAAAGGCGTAACAGGATCAATAAAACTATAACAAGCCACAACGGAACCATATTTACTTACAATGGAATCTATTTTAATGTGATGCCCTTCAGTAATAAACTGAAGACGAATTTAAATTGCGCATTAAAATCAAAAGGTATCATTTCCCTTGTTTCTTACTAAAGGCGTGCACACAATGTTAAACTTTACAGAGTGAGCTTTTGTGATAAAACTTCTACGCAAAATTCAAAACTATGAAGAAAACAAATCATTATCCAAAGAGACGTAAACTCGAGTTTTGAAAAACCCGTTCTCATGATTTCGCTTTCCGCTCTGCAGTCATCTCAAAAACTTACCCTGTATATTAAGATTGCCGGCTGGGTTTATTTACGGTAATACTGCTCGCTGAAAAAGCACCTGTGTCTATGTGTAATCATTCACTCTATAATGGGATGAATTCCACTAGCAGATGCTCGTCTTCAATGACGACGGTTCCATGCCTACAATCTCAGAGAAACTGTAGCGAGGTTTGATTTAATGGTATTAAAATAAACCTGCGTCAGCGTTCAGTGACATTTATTTTTAAAACATTTAACCCACTTTTGTAGATCTACAAATAATTGACTTTGAATCTATTTTTATTTGTTATATCTTCGATCTCCGAATTAATGACACTTAACACCTTAATTTGTCGATCGTTAGTCAGGTTACTCTTAGTGTAATCAGTCGATCAAATAATCACTGTGTACAAAATGTGAATACCTAAATAAATAAGGCTTTGTTTTCTATAATAAAACTGATAATCTTGGCTTAAAAAGAAATCTGTAATAAAAAATAACACATGTCATTTAAATATTCGATACCGATACAGTTCGATACCGATTCAATCTTGATTCAATAGTTAATTAATACTTTCTGAAAAACCGAAACTTTCAGGAATTTCATTTATTCTTATATTTTGCATACGGTACATGTTGTGAAGTGTATGTTTCTGTAAGATGTTGTATAGTTCGATGTAAATATTTGTCGTTAATACATATCAGCTGTGTAACGTCGCCAAGTAAAATGCCAGGTCGCCTACTTTCTTTGTAGTTTTGACGGCAGCCGTCTCCAGCGGACGTTCATTTGTCTACCGACCGCTCGTTGACGCTCGCTAATCAACAGGCCGACATACTTAAGAGCCCGTGCTGTGAATTCACTCGACAGAGTTTAGGTAAATTCTTGCGATGCTATGTTTGTGTGCACCGTTCACGCACACACGCCTAAACATCGAGTGTAGTGATCGCTTAAACAGTTTTGATCCTATAGACGGTATTTTGTTAAGTTACGTAGGTACGCTTATGAAATAAGTCTGGAATGTTTGTGTATAGTCGTTTAGTATATTTATAACAATCAACATAAAATGTTTTATATGGAATTTTATACTTTTTGTATGGAAAACATGAAAAATTATTACCTACATGTTGAGTTTTATGGGTTTATGGGGTTTCATAAAGGGGGTCGAAATTTTCATTATTTTTGCGATAAGACACAATTTTCGAGATATAAGCAAAAGAACAGAAAAAAGATACAGTACAGTTTTTGCACCTGAATAAGTTATTAATTTAGTGAAAATGACAAATTCGTTATTCTGAATTTGACTTTTTTCACCTAAAATTTTGATTGGTGCCGATTCTCTTGTACACCGAACTAAACTAACTAAACTTTCACTAAAATTCCTTACCTTTGACTATGAGAATCTCAAAGCTATTATGCAAAATAAATTCTCTAAATTTAAGAACATTTTTGACACATCTAAATCAAATTTGACAATCGCGACTCCACACGTGATCCCTAACCACGTGGATCTTTTTAGAGCCGGAGGCGGGCATGGAGGGCAGCCTCGGCGTATTTTATATGGAACTTTTCACTTTTTGTATGGAAAATAAGAAAAAATATTACCTACGTGTAGAGTATAAGGGGTTTAAGGGTTTTATAAAGGGAGTCGAAATTTTCATTATTTTTGCGATTGGACTCACCGTTTTCGAGATATAAGCAAAAGAAAAAAAAAAGATTCAGTACTGTTTTTGCATGTGAAATCGAGGTGTTGGTGTGAATTTAAAGTTCATGACATCATCAAATTTATTCCACACGTTTTTAATCGCGAAAAATAGTCAGATTCAGTTAGAAAATCTAAATTTTAGGTGATAAACGTCAAATTCAGAATAGCAAAATTGCTATTTTCACTAAATGAATATCTCAGTACCATCTTAGTGCTGTCAAACTAAAATATTGTTAAGTTGTGTCACTTTAGTCTATTTCAGAATTGGAAATCGTCGTTTGACAGGAATAAACAAAATTTTGGTGATTTTTAGTCTAGTTTAGAGGCATTTGTGACAAGAGAATCGGCACCATGTCTAACTAAATCTGACGATTTTTAGAAAGGTGCGGAATAAAATTAGTTGTCTTGAACTAAAATTCACACCAACACCTCGCTTCAGGTGCAAAAAACAGCACTGTATATTTTTTTTTCTTTTGCATATATCTCGAAAATGGTGCGTCCAATCGCAAAAATACTGAGACTTCGATCCCCTCTATAAAACCCTTAAACCCCTGACACTCTACATGTAGGTAATATTTTTTCTTATTTTCCTTACAAAAAGTGAAAATTCTATATAAAACGTCAAGGCTGCCCCCTGTGCGCCTCCAGCTCTAAAAAAAATTCACGGGGTAGGGCAAACAAGTACCACGTGGAGTCGCGATCGTCAAATTCGATTTAGTTGTGTCAAAATTATTTTTAAATTTAGAGAATTTATTTTGTAAGATTCTCATAGCCAAAAGTAAGGAATTTTAGTGATAGTTTAGTAAGTTTAGTTCGGTGCACAAGAGAATCGACACCATATTGCCATCTTAGTGCTGTCAAAATAAAATATATTCTATAATTATTTCACGATGGGAAATCATCGTTTGACAGGAATGAACGAACGACATTTTCGCGAAAGACACTTGCGCGAACCCACTTGCGCGAAAAAGTTGCGGAAATGAGATTTCTTCATAACATCACGCCATCAATTACAAAGGGCCCAACACTTCGAAATTGATGGCGTGATGTTATGAAGAAATGTGAAAATTTTCGCAGCCGCCATCTTGGATTTACGTTTTGACATCAAAATCTGCTGTAGAATCCTCAAAAACTATGAAAAAGACAGCGATGACGAAAAATCTGAAAATATAAATTCAAGATGGCGGCTGTGACAGCCGCCATCTTTAATTTATATTTTGACCTCACTATCAGCTTTAGCATCCTCGAAAACTATGAAAACGATACCCATGACGAAATATTTTTAAATATTCGCAGCCGCCATCTTGGATCTTTATTTTGACTTAAAGTAGTCTTCAGTAGCGTTAAAGAACTTCGTTCCAAAAATACTTCACTTATTGCTACAACAGCATATCGGCGCGGGCATATCGGTGACGCGAACCCATAACTTTTTCCCCTACCAAAAATCACTCAAAACTATGAAATCTAAAGTCAAAATATAACTAGTGAACCCAGCAGGCAGATGTTGTCCTGCGACAACAGCGCCACGCGTGTCCAACTATAGTTATGAACCATCCAAGTGACACAAAAATAATTAAAAAAAAAACATCTAAATCAGTCAAGCCGTTTAGGATAAGAAGAATTACGAACACACGTACCATCGAAGAAACCCATACCTATACACCGTAAGGACTATTTCTGCTTGCAGCGCTCGGTCACTATAGTAACGGTTACCTACGAAAAAAAAGGGTCGTGTGCACGGGATTTTTTTTCAAATTGCTTAGTTATAGGTTTCTTCGATGGTACACGTATACCGGTGTACGTGTGTACACCGGTATTTTATTTATTGCCAGGCATGCAAAATTTTAATGTTCTTCAAAAACAAGCAAAGTACTTTAAAATAAAATGCGGATCAAAATGTGGTAGTCGACGTACAATTTCTGGAATATGTTAACATCGGACACGTACGTGCGCGTGTGTGCGTGCTGTGACACAAAGTGATACGTCCTCACGCTGGGAAGGCCCGTTCGCTACTGACGGAATAGGTTTTCCGCGATCGTTTATATAGTTCACTTTGCCATTTAATTACATAATGAAATAATTGTTTATTTATAAAATAAAATTTAGATTCTATTAAACAATTAATTTAAGATTAATATGTAAGTTTTAAAATTTCTTAAAAGTGTTTCTAAGTATTAGAAAAAAATATTTATTTGGCTTGAAGTTTTGAGAAAGTTACGTTATTTCAACATTTTTTTTCTGCTATATTTTGTATGAAAGTTGAAAAAAGTGGTTCTACTATGTACAAGTAGACCATATAATGATGTTGATGATATTTTTTAATTTTCAACATCAAAAGCAGTTTCTTCTAACGAAACGATCAAACGTCAGTCTCGCGTAATTTTTTGGAAAACTTGTTGCGAATTTTAGTGATTTTCCACGAATCCTTAATTTATTTGAAAAATCCCTTTCCCCTATGTACAAGACGAAGAATTGGACTTTTCAAATCACAAATAATTTTGTTTAAATTCTCGTCCCCTTTCTCACAATGAATAAACAAAATTGATCAAAATCAGTGATTTCGTGCGGTGCGGCGGCACGGGCTCTTAAAGAACTACAACATTTAATATTATAGTACCTTCTTACTAAATGGATCATTTTTTCGACAACATCGATATGTACTCAAATAAATAAGAGATTAACTAGGAACTTTAGACCAGGGGGTCTACCACAAGCTCATAAAGCAGTATTATTCTTCCGTCGACAAAACCCATTTCTACGGTGGCCATGCAACGCGTGCAGGAAGTATAGCTCCATCTCTTTCTCCCACTGAAGTAATATTAAAATAATACTGCTTTTGAGCTAGTGGTAGGCCCCCTGTTCCCACATAAAATTATTGAAAATCGGCGGATTAAGCACCTACATACATATTTTATCTTATCTATTCCTTGCTAAAAGTTGAAAATGCCACAACTGCTATGGTATATGGTATTTTGGGACCCCACTGTATCATAATGCTCTAATTTTTGTTATTAATTCCGGATTTTGTGCTAGCTTGAGTATATAATATAGACAACGGCCTGAATTCCATCTTTTCCGAAGGAGCATCAATGTTTTAAAAATACTCAAATTTATAACACTTTTTCAATGGATATTACATTCTTTAAACAAATTCATTGAACTTGGAGCAAATGGTTGTTTAGTTAAAAGAATAAATGTAGGTATAAATTGAAGAATTTTATGAGAGAGAATTTAATATCAGTAAGGAGGAGTTAACGGAAACTTGTGTAGTTACTATGTTATTACACTCTTGCGTCGTGTTTGAACAATCTTTTAAAACATTTCTGTGGTATGGACTGTGTAATGTTTTATTGTGGTTCGTTAACCGCTTGTTCTATTCCTCACTTTGTCACTAAGCGCGTGTTGCGGTTTTCTCGACTATTTTTATAAAACACTAACTAAGAGGTGACATTAATTCTTTATTACTTCTTTTAGCACCCGATCTTGATGTGATGATTCGACTTTATAGGTTGGTATCAACATATCTCAAAATTGTTGTCAAAATTCTTTTTGGATACATTGGCCATTGTCCAACAGCTTAGATATCTAGTTTAAATATCGTCGTATCAGACGACCGTCTACGACTTGAGTGCTATTACACATGATTTACAGCTCCCAGTGTCAATTTAGAATAGATACACATAAGTACCTAAAATATTTGATGTGCTCCTATTTTTATTAGAGGTAGGTATTATATTGCGCATCATTGCGAAATCATTTGAGAGTTTGGCTCTCTGTTCTAAGCTCAAAACACAATTTATTGCTGGTTTTATTTAAATGGACCCAATTTTCATATTGTTAGTTTAATTTTAAACTGGAAATAACAGGAATGCTCATAAAGATAGATTCCCTATTAACCTTACTGTTATCTCTAATGCAAATTATTTGGGACCTACCAAATGAGATAGTTTAGATCAGGGACTGTTCGTGTTCAGTTAATGACGTTGAATCGTGTGCATTATATTTACCAGGTAGATCGTATTAAACGTTTAATCCCATTCTGTAAAGCTGCTGTATACAGCGCAGCTTTGTTCTGCTCACAGCATTTTAATCCTTAGAGATTTTAGAAGTGTTCAATTCGGTAGACATACTGTTTATTCTATAATAGGTGTGCTAGTCAATTTGAAATTAAAAACATTTAAAATAGAAGTAGAAAATGCTGCCTAAAATAAATGATTTTCGAATTCAAATGGCGGTACAAAAAATAAAATGAAAGAAAGTAAATTTGAAATTAGTTTTCGTTTTTATTTCTATTGATTTATTATAATAATGAAGATACAGTTTAGTCACAGTTCTTCCTGTTCATATCTTCGGCTTCGGTCACTGATTGGAAGTCGTTGCGTGTTTATAAACAGATAATGGGGTCAAACATTTATCTGTGAGCTGATAACAAGCCTTATAAGGTTTTTATTGACATTTCATTTGAACGTTAATACGACGTATAATATCTAAATGGGGAGACTAATGTACCACCTAGGCCAAAACAAGTAATTAAGTATATCTAAGTTAAATAATAATCTGAAATGCAGACAATGAAACAGATTTTTCTCATAATCATTTTTTCTTCGAAATGTTGTTTCGCTTATAAAATGTATATTACTTTTACTAAACTAAAACCGGAAATGTGTGTCGGACCACGCACAATAAAAGGTTCCGTAATTGGGATGAATTAATGCCAAGAACAAACTTAACATTGTAGTTGAAAAATGTGTTCATTTGAACCGCAAATATAATTTGTACGCACAATATTGAGAGATTTATCATGTTATATTAAGACCATAGACTTCTTATAGGTTTTCCTGTAATCTATGAGTAGAGAACTTTACTAATTACTGTATTTTTTTATGAAAAACGTGTGCGATCGGGGGACCCCCCTGTCAGGAACGAAGTTTCTCACGTATGATTTAAAACATTTTTGCAGCCGCCATCTTGGATTTACATTCCGACCCCACTATCGGCTTTAACACCCTCGAAAACCATGAAAACGATACTCATGACGAAAAATTTCAGAGCTGCCATCTTGGATTTTCATTTTGATCAAATTAACACTTTCTCTCTCTCTCTCTCCGGCATGCAGTGTACTCGGGCCGATATGCAAGTACAATTTTATCCCACGACATTGTAAGCACTTTACTCTTTTCTTTTGTTTTTTTCTACCGGCGTTCTCTCATCTCTCTTTCTCCTTGAATTAGAAGAAGACAGTCGCAAGTATTAACACTTTTTAGCGTGACGATTTCTGAAAGTTTACAAGCCGCAAGCCACGTTAAAGAACTTTGTTCCAAAAATATATTTAGGACCCTCACAGTAAGCCCTTTCTTTTGATATGTCACATGGTACAGTTTGCAAAACTTATTTTTTTTTAAATCT
Organism: Agrochola litura; assembly: GCA_949152395.1. Classification (NCBI taxonomy): domain Eukaryota; kingdom Metazoa; phylum Arthropoda; class Insecta; order Lepidoptera; family Noctuidae; genus Agrochola; species Agrochola litura. The sequence continues at coordinate 14,043,443 of OX424502.1, forward strand.
TATTTACCTCCGTATTTAAAAATTAATTAATTTATGTTACGCGTCCTTGTTTGAGTTGGCGCATACTATACCAGATACATTCTTTGCCCTCAGCACCAAAATAGATCGGTATCCAATCACGAGACAAAGACGGATGACAGCACTAAAAGATTGAATTCAGCGCGGTTAATTAAGCGTGTCGAGGTGCGGCTTGAGTGCGTACGTGGCGATACACCTGGACTACCAGTTCATAGTGTTAACTTGGTTGCATAGCGAGCTTTGATTGCACGGTGCACCCGAAGTTGCCAGGCCCCCGTCGAACTGCACGGGTGAAAGGAAGCGTTACCAATATTTCCGCACTCACGAGACCTTGATCCACCCATATTTATGCGAGTAACTTCGTACCATGTTTAATCAGCGAAACAACTTTTATACGACTCGTTTCCACAAGATGATGGGCTTACATTTACACAGTTGACCGCACATAAGACGATTTATTGTTCTTTATCATTGTCTCTACGAGAACCAATGTTATTAACTTGTTTGCCTTTGACACGTATAATGTCATAAATAATCAACCCAAAGGGTGAAAGTCCTTGAAATAACTTTATTATCGGCGTTGTTTGTGCTGTTAGCGTCTTCGTATTATTAATATTATCATTAATAGGTATTGGAAGTTTCCAGCATCTACTAAATGTTCACTCTCCAAATGGAATTGCTTAATCAGCAGTTTATCTCACAGAGTAAATCAATAAGTGACGGGTTTATGGTTCTTGTGGTATCAAAACAATAATTTGGTTAGTTGCAGTCTGTGGTATGCGTCTGCTATTGAAGGCAAACTGGTATTAATGTAGTAAATCGTTGCAAGTACCAGATTAACTATCATTCCGTTTATATCATGGCCGCCACTGTTTGAGCATCGTTCAATCGGAGCGATGCACTGTCGACGTGCGTGTAATAGACCGTCTAATGGAAAGCGGCTCAAGATTACATACACGGTCAACGTTAATTGTACACTTATAAGACACGTTTGTTTCTCTGAAGAACGAGACGGAACACTTTCACTTTTTATATTCTTTTCAATCTTTATTGTCTCGATATTATACTTATTGTGTGTGCTTAATGACAGCGTTGCTGGAAACTCTAGAAACAATTGTTGAAGGCGGGCCTCATTGGCAATGTCTTAATTATTACGTTGAAAAATAGATCGTCTAGATAAGAACAGAATTTAATCTGAAATTAAAATAAATCTCCATTGTTTTAAGTTACTTATTACTTAATAAAATCTTTCTCAAAGCCCCGTGTTCATAAAATGTTTTATAACAGCAATTTATTGAGGTATTAGCAACAAAGAAATTAAACGATTAATTACCCATAAAAAGTACTTACTTATTTACTGTTTTTATATTTTTAGCGTCTTATTCTTTACTTAATTGGTATATCCCTGCTATTGTCAATGATCCGTACGTAACTAGGTATGATAATCTGTTCTAATTGTTGTTGATTATAATTAACAATGTCTATTAGCATAATGACCCTGCCATGGAAACCGCAAGTAGGTACTTTCCTGACGAAATTAATGCCTTCAGTAAGGTTATGAAAAATTAAACATCGTATAAAATGTAACAATCCATCATGCATCCACACACTGAGAACGCCCACTCACGAGCGCTACCTACCCAGTACCCATGGCTATTCGTCGATATTAACCGCGTTGAATAATAACTAAACGCGTAACAAGATGCAGGATATTCGAATACATAGTTTTAATACACTGAATCGATGTCAAACTCAAAACTACATCGATTGGGTAGTGTGACGAAAATATGGTTTTGGGCCAAATACGAGTATAAAAAAACTACTTACGCAAAAATCAAAAATGTATTATCGTCCCATCGAAAAATCGGTTTATTCCAGAAATCCCCACCGACAAATCCCCACCAGTGGGGATTTTTTTTTTCCAGAAGTCCCCACTAGTTGAATAAACTTAGCCTTTTTTCTAATATTCTATTCGTTTTTGGCACTCGCCGGCCGCTGCCGCGGCACCGCTCGCTTCGCTCGCTCGGCTATTGCGGAGGGGGTCACAGTTCTAACCTAACCCTAACCCTTTAACTAGTGGGGATTTCTGGAAAAAAAAATAACAATCCCCACTGGTGGGGATTTCTGGAATAAGCCGAAATATCGCTTCCAAGAGGTAATTTGCGAAAGAAGACTAGATTAGAACCACAAGGTTTCAGTTCTTACGAAAACTGACTTCATCTAGATTCTGGTCTTTTTTTACTGGAAAAGTGCAAGACTTCACGTGTACCAACTCCTAATTATGATAGGTAAGTATACCTTTCCCAAATGTATATTTTACAATCCTGGTAAACTTTCATCAAACGTTTTTGATGCTTGGGTATCTACTGAAATAGAAGCGAAGCTGTAAACAAGTGAAGTAAAAATAAGCATTATCTGTTTTACATTTTAGGTATAAACTCACTCACAAAATGAGTTTACATCGTAACGTATGAAAAATATGTAGTAAATGGATCTGGCACGATTTGTGCAATATTGTTTGAAAACGTGTAGTGGAGGGCCGCCAGACGTGACGCGCTCAGTTCTAAACAGATGTACAAGTATACACCATTAATCCGCATACTCTGGATGATTTATAAGTACATGTTACATGTTATCAATTAGCCCTGGTTAACCACCACTTCATTAATGATGAATGTACATAGTTCAGAAGCTCCGCGAAACTTAATGTTGTTAGATTTACTAATGTCCTGGTCCTCGAAGATAAGGAAAATAAGAACACTAACAAATTATGATGAATACAATTTTCTTTTATCGCGTTCTGCCATTGTTATTATCAGCAAACTAGTACCAGTTTATTTACTATCTGCCATTGATCACTAATTGAATGGATGAGGATAGGATAGTCCGATATCAAAGGGTCAAACATGCCATCTACAAGAAACAGCCGTGAAACCAAACCCTAAAAGGATCGATGCGCGTTCGTTGTGCCAGTTGAGCAACGATATCGGCGATATATCTATAAATTATTCTTTGATTTAAATGTGTTCGTATTCCGATTCAGGTGAATAGGGCAACTTATCCCGGTGTAGAGTGAGGCGCATGAAAAATATTTGGGCCTGTGCCAACGTTGCTCGGTCCGCGGCCGGCGGCGGCGGCGTCGCGCGCGACGCCCCTTGACTCGACCATCGGACTCGATAACGCAATGCAATAATACCTGACGTCGAAAGTACATCGCTTACGTTTGCTCTCTACTGAAAATATCTTTGAATAACAATTCCTTAATTCAATGCAGGTAGCATTGAATTAATTACTCAGTGTTTTTTAAATATCTCCGCAAGAAAGATACATTGCTTGTAGATTCTTTTAATAATCAGTAAATCAATTACTTATTCGTTGTTACCATACAAACATCTGCGGCTTCAAATGTTTTGAACGTTCCAAAATAAGAAAGAACTCGTAGGGAATCACTTCATTGCTTGCCTGTCAAAGGCAAAAAAAGTCTCTGAAACAATTTCAGAATTAATTTGTCCCCTTTTCTCATAATGTTTCAGTGTTGTTTTCGTTCATAATAAAAGAAAGCTTTTCGTCGAACTTTGTTGTACGTTTGTTACTTAAATAGCGCAGAAAAATTGCACTTAGCTGGCTTTTTATATTTTTACTTTACTCATTTTATAATTGTCACGTTATTATAAAGGTTTTGGTGTATACTCACAACTGAATTTTCCGATATCTGAAGTTACACGTTTACAAAATAATAACCGTATTTTTATATTCTCGCAACGGGAAAATGTTGCAAAAGGCTACAACTTTTATATTTAGTTAGAGGATCGTATTCCCGCATCATTCTTTGTTTGCCTAGCGTACTGTTTTCTTCTGGAAATATTCTACACTCATGCACGAGTATACGACCGTCAATATGATACTGGTACTAGTGGCACTCGCTTGAACATTAAACGAGTCTTGTGTGGTAACTTCTCTTTCGTAGTCATTATTTACTAGGTTATGTAGGCAGTAGGAAGAAAAGTTAATTTAAGTTTTCCCGGTAGGTACCTACTACAAGTTTCCTATTTGCATACGTTGCATTTTTTTTAAATATTCATAAATTATCTAGAGATAATTTAGTAGAGTCCTATCAAGGGGTCAATATTAAAGTTTAGCCAATCAAACCGCTATCAGCCGTACACCTCCGGGCAAGGTTACTTAGTAAACATTAATCACTTAGGTACTCAACTTGAAACTTGAAACCTATATATATATAAAGACTAACAACTCTATTAGGGTTGCGAAAACATTATGCGTACCTTAGTTGTGCAATCGCTCTAACTTCTAGTTATTTTGAAATAGGTAGATTTCAATGTAACGTAACATCCACCCGAAGCCAATGCTTAACGATGTTGACTTTAAGATCAGACATTATTGTCAGCTCGCTGATAAGATTAAACTATTTGAAGAAGTTATGATATACAAAATCAACAGAACCGTGTCATCGATTCATTCCATCGGTTACTATCACAATGTCACATGAACGACTTGTTTTAACTTCATGAAATACATCACCTAATCAGAGTTAGAAGTCACTTAGTGAGTTTTTGTTTATTTCAGGTGAGTAACGGCAATGTCATCGATACAGGAACACCTACCCTGCTGGTATTTACCGTTTATTATTTTAGCACTACTACTTACGCATGTGGATGCATTCACATTTAACATGTCTGAATAATAACTACCTAGTTTATAATTTACTAACCGTAAGTTAGCTGATCTCATTTCATGTCTGCCAATTCGATTTATATTAAATAAGGAACGCCTACTCACTCGCCCGCACGACTAACCCTCATTTTTAAACGTCTTAGTACTTTTAAGCTTCCTTTTCTTGTTCTTATGCGAGAGGTTAATTTTCTTTTATATCGTTTACATTTAATTTCATAGAACGCCATGATACATTGTACTTCGCGGTACAATATACAATAAGGCATAACCCGAATTCTCTATATTTTACCGTTCGATTCTTGTTTTTTTTTTGTATAATTATTAGATCTGTCAGCTTAGTTTTATGATCTTGTAGTAGTAGATCAAAGCTTTTTAGATCAACGAATTAATGTTTCGCTTCTATTAGATAAACCTAAATGTGTTCATCTTTTCTAGTAGATTTATGTCAAAACCTAGCGTTACTTTGTAATTAATTGCGATGCGTCCAAATACTGGTTACGTGTATGAAATTATCAAGGAAATCTCCGCGCAAAAAACAGAAAATTACATTAACAATAGCTAAGTGAAAATGAACACGACCTCAGAGACCAAGTAAATTTCAAGGTTAATAGGAATGTGCGGCGAATTACAAAAAATTTCTTTCAGACTCTTTTCACGTACGAGTATTGGTAGAATTTTCACAAGTCCTTTTACCGTAGCACTTGAAATGCTACATATTTTGTGAACTTATACAGATTATAAACTCTAATTAGACTTAGCATTTCTTCATTGTTTGAGACGACTTTAGTCCTACTGTCCCGCTATCCACTCAACGCTTCCATTTCATCCGGTATTAACCATGCATGTTAGTGTAATCTCATCAAAATCCTTATGTAATAAATAAATTAAATTGCCTCAATCTCCAAGTGACATTGATATAGGCCAGGAGTCTGCTACGAGACACCAGACACGCTTTGATCTGTACACGTAATGTTATTTATTACATAACACACATTTATTCATTATTTACTTATTTACCTTTTCTATTGATGTTTCGACACTTGATTTTTATTATGTCGTCGTATTTGTAGCTACGTAATATTTGACAAGAGCAGTTTTGTTAATACTTACTGTTTTTCTGTTCTTATTTTATTAGGATCATAAACTGACTTGATTATGCGCATTATAAAAACAATAGGTACTCAGTATTCTTCAGAAGTGTTGACGACCAAACGTTTTCGTATAAGAATCAAGACATTATTAAACTTAAGTATCCGCTTTGCATGCAAACAAGTTTTAAATATTTAATCGATTGTACTACCTGTCTACTACTATTCGCGAATATTTTGTGCGTAACCTGCATATCTGGTTTTATAAGCAGACATTAATATTAGTGCGTTGAGTTTCCAACTTACATATACAGTTCATATGCATCGAATGCATATTTTTGTTGACGTTTGGTATGCGGAGTTTAAATTGGAATATTGCCCTCGAATAATTCTGGAATACATTTGAATGTTTTTCAGCTTCGTTATAGTATGTAAAATGGTCAAAACTAACTCATATTTTCAGTAATAATATTTGAATACAATGATGTACGGACTCATGGCTTCAGCTTTGTAAACGCAGGTTGCTAAGAAGGCCCATGGGGCAGTTTAGCGTGGTTGCCGCGTGTGCCTACGAACAAACACAGATTCTAACGGTAATTGGGGTGTCACTAATTTACATAAAGGCGTGGATGTACATTTATACTGTGAAATATAGTGTCATCTCTATCTCTGTAATGAATCAAATCGAATCAAATATATACGTGTGTCACCTTTGAAAATTATCGTGTATCGAAGTACCATTAAGACCTCGCCTGGACCGGTGCCAGAGTTTGGGTATTATTAGCATCGTCGACAACGACAAAGTTAATCAAGCTCAAATAAGATCAATATTTCCCGTAGGTGAAGTGATAGCGTTGACTCTCAGGGCCAGGTGCTCGGCCCACTTATAGCTTGTCAGCCAGGATAACCAGCCGCAGCAGACGAAGATGGCCGCCGTCACACTGTCGGAATTTCTTTACATCATTTGACACTACTATGACAGTATGTTTACTCGAGAATAGTTTGATATTTTAAATATGGACCAGCGTAGGCGCGGGATACCCATCACTACAATTTGTTACTTTCATTGCTTGATTCTATAAAATTCGTGCCTGTAACAGTTTTTCTCGACAATTTAATAACGTTCATTTGCTTCTATAGCATGTATACAACGTATTCCTTTTGATGTCCCATAACTCTAAGGTTATTATGCTATAAGTAAAAATAATACAAAAAGTCCTAGAACAAGTGATCCAAAAATACACATAGTTTCGAAGATAATACTAGGACTCTCGATGTGTGTATCTAAGTTTCATTGACACGTACGAATAAATAATTTTCATTTAAATCAATCATTCATATTTAAAGCTAAGAAAATCCGACGCAGTCATTTTTTTATGGACAAAAAATGGTCGTAATTAAATGTTTTATTTTTTATTATTTCACGTAAGGGTGTTTTACATAAATAATCGTGACTGTCGAATTATTTAGTATGAAAAATTAAAAAAAAAAAACAAAATGATATGCCAGTTGATTCTTTGACATGGTCTCATTAATACCCTAGAGTTATAGGATATCACACGGAACACCTTGTTTTCGCGTCGATGTCCCATGCCAGCCTGTATATTTTTAATTAAAATACTAAGTCAACGTTGTTAAAAGTCCCTGAACTGTGATTTCTGTGTTTTATTTTATTATAAGCACACACAGTCAATCGTCAACAACCTTATTTGATAAAATCTATACCTACTTTCCATGTTAAGTTGCGTGGCGTGACCATTCGCGTGAGATGCCTGCGTGCGCCAGGAGAAATTCCTTAGTTATATAGCATTCGAAGAAGTATCTATCTTGTTATATGCTTATGACTCCATGTAACTATCTAATGTGACATATTTATAACAAGCACAGTTCTTGAAATTGTTTACGTAGGCATTATTTCCTGAACATGGTTCATACAGAATGTATAACTTTCACCTACATAAAAAAATAGTGGCACTCCGGGAGTGCCGACAGAAGTGAAAACTTGAACAAAATCGCCTTGATGGAAGAAAGATACTTGTAAACTTATCTAAATAAAGAGCACAATCGCGTTTACAAAAAAAATACTTCCAAAACCTTTAAATTAAAAATACTTGCATAGAACATTGATCTGTAACATTATATAAATAAAGAGCACAATCACGTTTACAAAAATGAGGTGTCTCTAGTTCAATTGTTTTTTTCCATCTCAAACATGTCCAACGCGCCTAAAGAAGTTTTCACTTCAAAAACTATATCGGCTACAAAATTAATTGAGTTATAATAATTACAGCAACATTTTTCATCAAGAACACTCCTGAATATTCACGTTAACAAATCGTGTGATTTTTCATAAGCGTCAAACATTGCTGTATTTTCGTCGCATTATGTAAGTTGTACATAAAATGTGGCATATAAATTGAAAACGCTTAATTAACGCGATCGGCGATCCGTTAAATAGGGTAGACCTCGGGTGCAGTTTCAAAGAGATTGGCTCGGCGAACCGAGCGAACGCCCCGTGATGCAACCAACGTCAACGTTCTTTTTCCTCTGTAATAGTACCTACACCATCATTTTTTAACGCTTGATCGATGGCGTTCTAGATTTTCCATTCAAACGGCAATTGTAAAATTTTCCGGGAAAATATTCCTAGCATTTACGGCATTGAAATCGAAATATGCAGCGGTATCGTATATATAATCGATTTGTATTCTAATATTTCGGAGATTGTTAGAGTCCGACCGCAAACGGTATTTTTATTCGGCTGAAAACGAAAATTGCCGAATATGGAAATTTCAGTCGAAAAAAAAACGAAAACGAAATTACGTCGGACTTTAGTGATTCTTTGGTGCCTGTGGTACGGACAGCATTCCATTAATTTCTTTAGTCTGATTCACGATCAGGAATACTCAAAGCCAAACGTACATTACTTTACATTGATCTAAATATAAAGCAGAATACGTGGTTGCCATATTATCTGTTTCTGCCCGGCATGGAACGGAACTCTTTCGGATCAGGAATGTTGCAGACAACTAAACCTGGTCGGACTATATAATGAAGACTAGCCGCCGGGTATTTACTTTTTGGAGTAGTTACCTAGGTACAATAGTTTTAACAACAAAAAATTGGCACTCCGGGAGTGCCGATAGAAGTGAAAGCTTGAAAAAAAATCGGCACCGCGGTAATCAACGCGTTGATGTCTTTTACTCCACGGTGTCGGTAACAGGTCGCGAAATCAATGGTTTAGTCCCCTCTCAAAAATGCCCAACGCGCCTAAAGAAGTTTTCGCTTCAAAAAACGAACTTCGTTGTAGTAATGCAAAAACATTTTATTATTTAACATAGGTTATTAAATTAATTCAAACACATTCTTGTTTGTTTTGACTTTGATGTCTCGATGATAAATAAAATGTTTTATATTATTTTGTTTATGATTGAGTAGGTACTTACCTATTTTCTCAGTTATTCATTCGCTAATTAATTAGACCTATCCAATAATTTTATTAGGTACTATTTTATTGATAAATTTATACTACACCCACAGTATAACACGTTCGATAGTAATCTGCGCTCAAAAAAAATCTAATAGACACTCTTGGTAATTATTTGTGTCGATAGATATCTTCTAGCAACGATATCATAATATGACGTGTGAATAGTAACTCGTATTGGCGTGAAGTTGCCATACGCGTGCCTGATTTGCATACATAACTAACAGACGCACGTACACTGGTTACTAACTGCATGTTATGTTCATCCTGTGACTTCCAATACATTATTAATTTTCATTTCTGTCACTCTCAAAAGCACAACGGAAGAAGTATGTCTGGGAGAGTGCACGATTCATAATTTATTAGTTAAAGAGGCCTACTCACAGGACTAAAGGAAATTGAGTTTATTGACTATGTTGTGTCGTAAAATTGAGAAACCATCTCTTTGTCTATAAATCTTAATACTGTAGGTACTATACACAATTTGAAATGTAATTAATTGTGGCGAACATTAAACAAAGGATACAAGGAACAGGGATAGGTTATATTCACCGCAGGAATTTACAAATATTTGTTAGACCCAAAGTAAATAATGTGAATTTGGAATCTTCTTTATTGACACATTCTGTTCTCCCTAAAATGCCGTTCAAAATGTAATCAAATATTTATTGATTCCGGTAATTCGTTGAGCGGCAGGCCGACGTGTGGGGACGAATGGAGGAGATGGGAATTATTGATGAAATACTTATAGGTACCTATTGTGAGGCAGTTACCCTCCGCCATAAAATCGATTACTTAAGTGTAACTTTTTTTTTTTTTTTTTTTTAACAATGTTTCGGTTTTCTTTTTAAGTATAACAAAGCAATGAAAGTGTAAATGATTTTCTTCGGGAAAATATGAATTGTAGGTACTCACAGACATAAAAACAGAGAGAATTACATACTTCAAATTACTGGTTGATTAACAGTTTTGTACGTGGAATAGTTGCTGTTTTAAAATAATTTTAGAATGGCTTTTCCAGCTGGCGAAATAATGTAGGTATTCTGACTCAGAAAGGGGTAAGTAGTAAGCCAAACTGGGCCAAGTCAAATGATCCCCGCTGTTCGGGCTTCTCGTGTGCAACCGAACACGAAAACTACGGCAGAAGGGGTGAACCAAAACCATTCATTCTATACCCAAACGTTCAGTTCGGGCTTGTAACTTTCAATCATTCAACTGTTATCTTTCATCAATCTGTACAATTATATCTGTAGTTTGAGGATCTAAAGCGGCCCTGAAAGTTATGAATATGATCCTTATCCTAACAACACTTTGCCAGCGATTTTATCTGCGATAGATTCTGACTTTCCCACACAAACTTTCATCCCCTATTTGACCCCTTTTAGAGTAGAATTTTCGTAAATTCTGAAACAAGTGTTCATATTTTGAACCGAAAGCCACTCATTAATTTAATAAAAAATGGCGGATTTTCATACAAACTTTGATTCCTTATTTTACCCTCAAGGGTATTGAATATCCAAAAATGTTGAACCACATGTTACATGTTTCGTAGTTTTCAACCGAAATCCCAAATCCCAATTTTCATTGATTATTCTTTTATACTACGACTTATCTTGTACAAACTTGTTATCATTAAGCATAACGATGAATGAAAATTAAAAAAAAATAAGGATAAATCACTACGTCGATAATGTAGGCTCAAATACAGCATTATTTCGCGAGCGCTATTTTGAAAATCGATATCAGAATACATACGCCGTACAGAGTTACCTAAAATTCACCGAAGATAGATCTTAAAACAGAGCGGTTGCGGTTTATAGTGTAAGCATTGCGGAGTAAATTGCCACTCGAGGTACTATCCCACACTTTTATGGGACCAAAAACATTGACAGTGCACTTTATCGCTCCTACGAGCAGTACCTAATTCAACTTTTTAAAATATATAATATAAAATAGGTTGTATCAGTTGTTATAGAAGTTATAATTTTTAGAAATTAATCTAGTACTCGACGACGATAAACGCTTTTGCCAGTATAAATTGAAAATTCTAAATCAAAACCAATTTTCTAATATTCCAATTTATTTCAACTTTGCATGTTTTGATCAGAATGTATTTCATTTTGCGCTCAATTTTTCGTTAGTTTCTGTATTTTCACTTAAACATAAGTGTAGTAGTAGTGTTTTTCTGTGTATAACATAATAGAGCGGTATTCACACGGATATTGGCTCGGAGTGGAGCGGCTGCCGTCGTCGCTGCAGCGCCCGGAAGAGAGCTATTCCCACCGTTTACGAGTGAGCTCTGAATGCCCATCTCCATTGTTGCGAGGACATTACCGAGTGACGCCCTCAGATCGGCCTTGTATACATGTACGCACAGCATTCTAAGTGGGGTCGGGATTCGGGTCGCATTCACCCAACACAATCTGCGTATTGTTACAACATGACAAATGACGAAACCTAATGTTTTTTATCGGTAGAATAAAATGCGGGTAATTTATTATCATTATATACTACTCTGCAGTTGTAGCTTATAACTGTGGACTATTCACAAATCAGTTGTTCATAGATTCTGCATCATTCATTTTGAAAAATTCAAACTCATATACTTCAACAGTAGGTACACCAGATGTATCCTAACCATTTTTCAACTCCGATAATTTATCGAATGATGGTATAGGTAGGTACAGAAACTTCAGTGAAGGTCTTTGATCCTCACACAAAAGACAAAGGATTTGATCTCAAAAGAAGGTCAAGGTCAAGGTAATCACAGAATAAAGCACAGGCCAGACTGGGGAGGAAACTAAGTTCGTTTAGTTTTCGCTCATGTAAACATGTGGACATCGACGCGAAAACTGTTACCATGGATTCAGTACATGATTCTGAACCCCGTAACTTCTCCTGCTCTGGGTGGAGCGGGGGGGCGTGTCAGACTTTAACTAATTAAAACCCACCCGTGTTCCTTCAGGTGCCAATGTTGCCAAGGGCCACGGTATCCCTTTCGGACTTTCCCGGCAGGCATCGGTCCTAGCGGACCCTGTCAGTTGTGCTGACATCTCTTTTAGGCACGCGTGAAACACAACGCGCCGTCGACCCGGGCCTGGTCTTTATCGGACAACGAGCTACCCATTGCCAGGAATCGGCCTGGGATTCCCGACGCCCAGGGCGTCTCCTGCGGCGGCTAGGGGAGTTAGGACGCGAAGTTTGCCTTTCCCTCACGCGTTCCGCCTCCTTTGCGAGCATTACTGCTTCGCAGAAAGAGGTGATGTCTTCCCATGCCCTCTCGCTCCGTACCATGGCCTGGACCAGGGCCGGACGCGAGAGATCACCGCCGCCGATCGCCTCCACGAGGGTGATTCTGAACCCCTCCGCTGAAATTTTTCGTGGGTTATTTTTTTTTTAAGTTACTTTTCCATACATTTTGACCACGTAGGTATTGCTCTTTTCTATGAAACGTCAGATTTTTTGTTTTAAATAACCGACTAAAAATTTCAACGCAGGAATCAGGTTCGGAATCATGTACTTGAATCCATGGTAACAGTTTTCGCGTCGATATCCCTGCCACCCTGTATAATATACACTGCTACGATATATACTCGTAACACCGAATCCTAGCTAGCCCATGCGTTAGCACTACTAATAAAAATGAATGTGCGATTATCTCCAGTCTAGCAAATGAGTGTAATAGATAATTCGGTGCTTAAATAACGTTAATCTTTATCGCGAACCGTCAAGATCATTCATATGCATAATGTCGGTGTAGGTAGCGGGCATTAGGGTGGCCGGGCGGAGGCTGGGTTGCGCGCTTGGCTAAGCATTGTAAATACTCTCCCGGTCACGTAGCGCCGCTGCAAACTGTTGAATATTAATACAAAATAATATTCACCAGAAGAAATCCCGCTCAAACCCAAGCTCTATCCATCCCTGAAAGGGCGAATCCCGGACGCAAATCTGGGAGCGTTCACTTAAAATTTAAAATATTTAACTGAACTAACTACCCTTCTCTACATATGCACTACATTATGGACAATGTGGCTGATGATACATACATATTTGTTATACAAAACTTCGTTCGGTATCAAGTTTCAGACGTTTCCGTAGAAATTAGAAGACAAAGTGAAAAGTGGTCCATAGAAGAAATTAGTAGATCAATGCCCGTACTAAATAAATATCGTCGTTGTAGTGCGAGAAGTCACTAAGTGACATTTTTAGCCAAAATGAGTTAATGATGTCAGTGTTTTTAAACCATGATCTACCTTATGAAAAAGTAAAAGAGCAGATTTTATTTGAATTTTATATAATACGAGAGTGTCAGAAGTACATAACTACTTGTTAATTTATTAACTAACGGTACTTGAGTAATTTATGTAATTTTTTTTTAAATATTTTTTTCTCCTTTACTGAGGCTACACTGTTCATTAATGTTACTTAGTTACTTTTCGTATACAATCGTCAATCAATCGTTGTCGTCAATCGTCGTTTTTCGTAAGCTTTCGTCTGCAAGAAAATCCGTGGTTCTCGTCGAATATACGTATGAATTTTTTTTTTTAGTATGCTTAAATTAACTATCTTACTTTTTATTATATTTCTCAGTTACGGGTAAAAATATTTACATAATTTACTGAATATTAGAGTGCAGGGAAAAAAATATCAAAACTTTGTTCATAAAAAACATTTTTGTGACTATAAGCGTTAATGTGTTATACCGATTATAAGAACAAAAAAAACTTTTAAACACGGTTATCTCGAAACTAGCTTTTTGCAATTAATGATTTCTCGCACTACAACGACAATATGTGACGGACAAAATGAACAAAAATAGTAAGTCTATTAGGAAAATGTCTCAACTTGAAGAATTCAGCTTGTAAAGCCACGTTTCTGTTTCAAATTGTTAGCAACTTAGTAGCAAAGCAAACCAATAATAGTTCTCCGAATTGAACTCCATGAACTCTTAGGCCGCTTTCACATTAGGACGTTAGCAGCGCGACAGTAGCGTGGCAGAAGCACATGCCTTCACATTCTAAGAACAGCCGCGCGTTAGCAGCGCGGCGGCCGCGCCGCAGTTTAGATCAGTGTGGCGCACTTCATTTAAAAAATGGACTATACCTAATCACGTGCGCTTGCTGTCGGGGCAGGTAATAATAATAACTTGGTTTACTTGTATAGCTATATTTATATTTCAACATTCATATTTTTTTCTTCAATTAATAGTAATAATCTTTATTTCTCTGTCCACAAAGGTTCATATAGTTGTAAACATAGAGACAAGAAATATAGTGTTTTGACAAAAATGCGTAAAATATGATCCTTTGCGAGAGGCTGGCGTCTATACTAGGAACCCTGTGTCACGGATCACCAGGCTCTCGCCCCGAATTTAATCTAATTAACATTACGATGGTCAATTTTCAAACTCAAATTATTTATTGACGTAGGGAAAAAAATAGACATGTTTAAATTAATTAACCAAAAATGACAAGTATTAATAAAAATAACATCGACAATGTCAATAGACAATAGTCGCATAGACAATCAAATCAAATTGAGTTTGTATTCCGACACTTGCAACACTGGCTCATCGCCGATTAAGCGAAAGCGATGGCCGCGCCGGCTGCGCGCTGCCGCCGCGCTTCTGTTTATGATAAAATATGAAATTCTGACTGCGCGACGGTCGCGCGTCTTTCGCGCGACTGTCGCGCTGCTAAAGTCGCCTTAATGTGAAAGCGGTCTTATTACTCATGGTGACTCACATGACGACAACCTATCGCGAGAAAATCATGTGATCATTAAAAAATCACATGGTTTTATGTAACATTTTCAATTTTATGCTTGAATCGGTACCTGGAGTAATTAAAAATTATAGCCCATCACACCAATACCGCAGACTAACTAGGTATAAAATATTCCGAAATACCTAATTAATTATAGTAGACGTGAAGGAAAATGATGTTATTAAAGTACTCGCTGTCCCAGTATCAGCTCAAATATTTTGTATAACATGCACTGTAAACTTTAATTAGGTATTTTACATATTAGCTTATTTTATTAGATGAGGAGATTAAACGTGTTCTTAAACAGTTTTGGTTACTTTCCTCTTCTATTATTATCAAAGACCAAAAAATGATGTGGACATTTTCATTGTCATAGCACATTTCAGTTAAACGCCAAGGGATATCATTATTTTCATTGTGTAGTTTTATCGTGCCGTCGGCTTAAAAGGGGTCTGTGTTTGTGTTTACTCAGATCAGACTCAGCATCTGTTCAGTGTGAGGGTGTCAGGGTAGTAGGCGGGCCGCGGGTGGCACACGGGGGGCGCAGCGTGAGGAGGGAGGAGGGACAGGGAGATACACCAACATCCACAGTCCACACACTTCAATGAAGCGGCTTGTCATTAATCCACGCTTTTGTGAACAATTATTACCATGATAACTAGGTATCTAATTATGTTTGAATTGTCCTCATGTTTGTTCATTATTATTGAAAATTGATCCGATTAATGATGTAATGAGTAAAGAACACAATTGAACTAGCGATAAATGTGTTGGTCAAATTCATCGTTATGATAACAAAAACAATACACGTGTACAAGGAAAGCATGGTTAGGTTAATTACTCAACTACAGCTGTTCATATCCTAATCTGTTAATTTTATAATCACTTTATGGTTTCCACTTCCGTTCAGGACACGGATATGTATTAAAATTTGAATAAACCTAACGTCATTCAAAACTTAGGTGATCAATCAAGTCAAGCGGGTATTGAAAGTTGCACTTAGCTGGATGTATTTTTCCTCGGAAACTGTTGCAGCTGCATTACTGCTCTAATTCTTTGTTAAGCAGCGCATAATTTTATTACTTACTACTTACTTATCGTCGCGTTTGTGGAAAGCGCTAATGCTGTTCAGTTTACATCTGCTAAATATAGAGGTTTATTGAACTCTTTGAACTCGGAGCAAATAGCCGGGAAAATATATCTAGAAATATGTCGAGCCGTTATTCGAATCACAGGCTTGAAGTTGAGAATAAGATATAACGACTAGAAATAACCGTTTACATTCCTAATAGTTACTTTACGAGGAGTTACATCCTAAAATTCCCGTTTTTTTTTTGTTTTCTGTAAGCGGGAAAACACGTTGATTACTTCATGTTATATTATTGGTATGATAGCAGTGATAGCCTAGTGGTGTGACCGTCGAACTGCCAAGTCATAGGTCTCGAGTTCGATCCCAAGGCACGCACCTCTGACTTTTCGGATTCATGTGCGTATTGTATAATTAATAATTATCACTTGCTTCAAAAACGGTGAAGGAAAACATCGTGATGAAACCGGCATGCCTGAGAGGCTTTAAAACTCTGACACCAGTTTAGTCACTAACCACACGAAAAGAAGAAGAAGGTATCATATTTTTAATGATTGGTCATTGGGTGTGGTTTTTGTATTAATAATAATAATGTTATCATTACATTTGCATAAGAATAGAAAAGATGCTTACACGGCTACTACTTCTTTATCTTCGGGTAGGTACAAACAATTTATTCTAATAAAATACACTGCAATCGTTAAAATATTTTTTAATTTACGATCTGAAAACTGCATTCACAAGAACGAGTACATTGAGGAGCAATGAAACATTTAACCTACGTAGAAGTATCGTAAATCATAATTTAACGATTTCTAAAAATAACTGCACGAATTTACTTCATTGATCGCTATTTTACAAACATTGCTACGTATTCTTAATACTTTAATTTCAGCGACTGGCACGTTTCAGTTGCCACTGTGTTGTTACTTACATACGCAAAAAGACATTACTGCTATTTTAGAACAATACAAAGATATCCCAACTAGCGGTCCAGATCCAGATGTATAATATTGTTCGAGATGACGCATGTTTTGAACAAGTGTCCCTCCGTGCGTTGCCCGTAACTTGTGTCGTGTTCAATTACATTTAATCGCTCCTCGTATAATTGCCTAATTGTGAATCAGCCCGCGCCTCGTCCTATTCGAGCATTCAAGTTTTAAGGATAGCTTTTTATCAAGCAGTTTTAACGACACATATTTCTATGGTTGATCGACTGGACTTGTTTCACACACACATGTTCTTTAAAATTTTCATTTAACGTAGGTATTTCTACTGAGTGAGTGAGTACCTATCTACGACATGATGCATAAGGGAATAGCCTGGACTAGTTTCAGTAATTCAATTTCAGATTTATTCAGAAGGAAGATCCTGGATATACATATTTCAAGTCGCATTGCACATTCAACTCGAATAAAATATGGTTCTGTTTACCTATTCGGAGCCGCCTTTTCTGCTACTGATATCTACATGTACTTACTAAAATAATGATACATGCACTGTTGCATTAAAATTTCTTTCCGTATTAAAAGTTTCCATTAAAAAAATATAAATTATGTTTGTATTTGAATTCATGCCTTTTTAGATCCAATTAAGTTATTGTTCTAACAATTTATTGATGTAACTAATCTTTAAAGTCTTACACTTAGTTTTTAGGGTTCCGTACCTCAAAAGGAAAAAACGGAACCCTAATAGGATCACTTTGTTGTCCGTCTGTCTGTCAAAACCCTTTTTCTCAAGAACACATGGAGGTATCAAACTGAAATTCATATCAAATACCCAAGTCTACTGTCCCTTGGAGCTGTGAAAAAATCAAACTTCTAAGCCAACGCAATCAAAAGATACAGCCGTTTATGCTGCAAATTTTCGACACTAGCAAGTGAACCAAAACCTACAGAGTACTTCCCGTGAACTCAGAATCCTGAAATTTGGTACGAAGCAACGTCTTATAGCACATATAACGGAAAAATTGCGAAAATTATAAATTATTTGTTACATCGTATAATAACAATATTTTTAAAATTTTTAAACTTACTACTCCTTTCCTCATGAACGCAGTTTGTACGGAACCCTCGGTGCGCGAGTCCGACTCGCACTTGGCCGGTTTTTCGATGATATCACCACAAATTGCATGTTCCTATGTTCCTGATTCACTAAAACATTCCATCGGAAACAATAATGAAGGAAAATGATACATAATGCACTTCTAACTTATCCATAAAGCATAATAACAACAACAACATTAAGACTAAATAACACATTTCACTATGATAACGTAAAGACTAGCTTATTCTGTATTCTTCTTAGTACCCATTCAAACCATTATACACGTGGGAGTTGCAAAATTGATACATTCGTCCTGAGTAGCAACTGAAACATATCCCTCCCTGTACTTACTTTTACGACGGGTTCAGAAACGTGGATGCTGCTTTCAGACTCCAATGTTTTTCTCAAACTCAAAACTTTATTCATAAATATTATTATCTTATGAACGTAATAAGACTGCGACGTTATCGAATTACTTTTAAATAACGTTTTGCCAATTGTAATACACTATGCTCTTCACATGTAGCGCCTGCCATCCATACGATATCAGAATTTAAATTAACTTAAATTGTCTTTGTTTACTAAACCTTTGGCTATACTTTTAGTAACAGCCATTTTGTAGGTATATTTAGAAACGATAATATAAACTCAGCCTAGCCGTTTACAAACATAATTATACAGTTTTCGAAGCAAACGAGACTAAGCAGCAAGGCGGTTGTGCGAGACGAATCGCAGGCGCGCTCTATAAAAAGTCAGCTTGTTTACAAGACTGCCGGATACAACTGGAAGGTGGCCCACCACATGTGTAGTGCTTTGCTTATTCTAACCTTATTCCAAATATCCACCAAGGGGTACACAGTAGCATCCATCTTGTTTCATCTGTAATGTTAACACACCATTAATATTGTAGTGCATATTTGTATTACTTCAATCAGCAGTCAGCACTTAATTATCATTTATTCAGTAGCTTCTTCAGGCTACCATTCGTCCTCTTACATAAACTTTACGCTATAAAAATCGAATTGTAATAATTTAAATAAAGTTGTAGCCGTTGGGCCATGTGACTAGAATATGCATGAAGTTAGTTGAGTATTACTAACTTGTCGTATAAATACGTAGCCTCTTTCGCTGCTACGGAATGAGTCACGACTATTGTGTCGTCGTGTTACCATAAATAGCAACAAGATCTGAGGGTGCTAAGGCAACTTGACACATGTACTAAATCATCGTCCGCCTCGGACCGGTGTCGGAGGCGATGTCACGGTTGGAAAATTAGAACTCAAAAACGAAGTGCCCTTCGTTCTCTAGCAGAAGAGCTGAGACACTCCGCTCCGTCTTGCGTGTGTCGTCTCGAGTGTCTTGGCACAATGACTTTCTTCTCTATACTATTGCTTCATGTTGTTTCGTATCGTCTTAAAAATAACTAACAGTCACATGTTACTTTATTGGCTGGTAAGCTTGTGACACTATCATTTAATAAGTATCGCCACACTTTTGTTAGACATTATTATTTTTCTTCTCCCCAAAATATTGCACACATTATTACTTTGCCCAACGTAGATAAGGTTATTATAACAAGACTTAATTGGCGATAAATGTTAGTTTATTGGCGATTAACTTAATAATTTATGTTACAGTGTCTTGTGTGATATTAGGTAGGAGTTTTACTATCCGCCAAGGAGTCTTTGAAGGTAAAAGAAAGGAGTTTTAATATTCTAAACTGAACGAAGTAGGGACGTTAAAAATCGATAAAAGCTATACAACCGTCATCAAAGGGTCATTATTAAAAATGCTTTTATTATTTCTACCGCCCGTTGACTGGTTTCCTACTATTGTGACATTATCAGTATCGCCTCCGGAGCTTTTATCGAAAGAAATTGCGCGTTGCTTTTTAAACAGAAACGGACATCAAGTTCAAGCTCAAATCGCTCGTTTAATACAGGGTGGCAGGGACATCGACGCGAATACTGATACCATGGATTCAGTACATGATTTTGCTTTTAGGACGTTTTGATACGGAGGGTTCTGAGACCCTGCGTTGAAATTTGTCGTCAGTTATTTAAAAAAAAATCTGCTGTTTCATAGAAAAATGTAATATAGGTACCTACGCGGTCACAATGTATGGATAAGCTGATTTTTTTTTGCATAAGCAACGAAAAATTTAACGCAGGGCGGTTCAGAATCATGTACTGAATCCATGGTAACAGTTTTCGCGTCAATATCCCTGCCACCCTGTATAAAATTATCTCGCAAATTCTAGTGTTGCTCTTATTTGCGTGAAAGAGGACTTCGGAGATGCAAAAATACTAATTACTATGTCTGCAGCCAAGCAGCCAGGTTGCCTAAGCGCTTAAACCTAAGCTAATAGATAGTAAACCCTTGGTGTTGCTGGTCTATGGGTGGTCTGTTTCTGTTTCCACAGGTACCATTGAAGAAACCTATAACTAAGTAATTTGAAAACAAAATCCCGTGCACACGACCCTTTTTTTTGGTAGGTAACCTTTACTATAGTGGCCGAGCGCTGCAAGCAGAAATAGTCCTTACGGTGTGTAGGTATGGGTTTCTTCGATGGTACCATCGAAGAAACCTATAACTAAGCAATTTGAAAACAAAATCCCGTGCACACGACCCTTTTTTTCGAAGGTAATCGTTACTATACTGGCCGAGCGCTGCAAGCAGAAATAGTCCTTACGGTGTATAGGTATGGGTTTCTTCGATGGTACCTATATCATACAAAAATATTTCCTTTTTCTTTTCCACGGTTTGCTTTATGATTTTGAATTTTCGAAAAAAGATTCGGAAATTACCACCACCAATTCAACATTCACATTAGGCATCTACTTGTTTACCTGAAAATAAAACCTTTTTATCGAGGTGAAAACGAATAACGATAACGGCCGATTCTCAAATCGAGCCCCTAGCCTGTAATTGTTAAGGCGACACAATGGTAGAATTGTACTATTCACTAAATGTTATAAATATTTATTTTTTTGGGAGGGAGGAATTACACCGTATTGTTAAGGGATTTGAATTTAGAAGCCGTTAGGCAGTCTTTGTGCGATATCGCTTAATTAATAGTATGCTTTGAGAATTCGCATGAAAAGAAAATAAATAATGGTAAAATAGAAATACTTTTTGCCATGGAGTTCTTGGAGAGATAAAAAAGACACCAAAGGAAAAGTAATTTCAAGAAAATATTACACTAACTTTTTACATTTATATTCCAAAAAATTCTACATGGGTTCGAGGTGTCGCATCATTATTGATGAGGTTCCGGTGTGCGGAGGCCTACGCGTGACGAACGTATCAATTGGGTATCTACAATTGCCAGTATTCATATTTCATACTTACTAGTTTGAGGTTCAATTCAACTATCAAGGATTTCTATTTTCTAAACTTACCTATTACCAACACTTATCGGAAGATTGTTTTAATCCAACTAGCCAAGCTTTAGATTAGTTCACTAATTCTTGACAGTGGAGTTAGCAACATTAAGTGTCTTCACTTTTGTGTACATACCAGCACAAAAACAGATTTGAAACTTTACAAGTTTACAGTAGGAGACGGTATTATGAAACTTTAACAAGATTCTTGTGGCGTTACTTAAGGGCACGGCGGCTGTAGTTTGGGTTTCAATTTCAGGGTCTGTAAAGTTACGATGTGATACAAATATAAATTATTTTGTCTTTTTATTTTATTTTATTTATTTGGGAAAATAAACGGCTACCGGTACAAATTACAGTATTAAACAAAATTTGAGCTACAGTGTGAGTAAATGTATGTAATGCGATGTGCGCTTACAATTTGTCGAATTTGTGCGGTACAATAAAGTTACATGTTTAAATGATAAAAATTAACACAAAAGAGGCATGCAAAAAAAAAATAAAGAAATTATAAAGATACAGTCTAAGAGGTAAAAATATTACGGCACAATATACAAAATAGTTTCTCGAACAAAGCCTCTAAATTTATCAGTTGGAAAAGCGAAGATGTCAATAATATTTTGAAACAATATTATTATATTGACCAGTAAGAGGATGACGTAGGGGTGCTCGCAAGCCTCGTGGTCTTGTTTAAACCTGGGAGTGCAAAAATTACTGAGTGATAATAAATGCTAATTCTCGTAGACCTGATGCTGAAAACCATCGTCGTATCGACAAATTTGTGTTTTCACCAGTACGTCTCGGCACTACCTATCTCAAAACCCAGGCGTGAAGATTATGTATTTATTTCTACAAGAACCGGGTACAATATAGTAATCTATGGGGCGTTCTCGGGATTTGCTCGCTACCTACCCGCCTTTAATCCCTCTCTCCCGTTAATGGTTGTTTGACTGTTGTAAATATAAACAACTATTACTTTGGACTTAGCGCTTTACAGATTTTGCATAAGCTCACTGAAAATTTCAAGATTGCATGTACTTTAACTTCAATAAATTGGTTTTAATACTTAAATTGCCTTAGTAATATTATAACGTACTAAATGAGAGAATTGCAAATTCTCTCGTCGTGAGTAGAAAAAAAATAGGGAATAGTAAAAACCACCCGATTTTTCTGTCGTCGTATTGCCCCTGTCTCTGCGGGGCAACGGGCTGCCATAGCATTATCAACCTTTGATGTTCCCACTGCTGCACGCGTAGCATGAAAACCGTAGAAACGGGTTTACTATGGATTAAGTTCTATACATTCTACCACAACATATTGTGTACAAATTCGATTCGAGAGGAAGTGGGCTGTAAACTACCAAACGGGCCCAGTGCGGTTGGTAGATGTCACATGTCTTCGAATTTTTGGTTCAAGGACATGCCGGTTTCCTCACGATGTTTTCCTTCACCGTTTTGAGAGCAGTGGTGATGAAATTATTTACACAAAGTAAAGCGCCTGCCTGTGTTCGAACTCACGACGAAACTCGTATGACCTCGTTACCACTGGGCCACCATTGCTCTCGGGCTGCCATACTTATGTAAAATGCTGTGTAGAACAGTGTACGTTACTAACTCATGTTTAATAAGTTACTTCCGCGTAGAGATTCCGTAGTCATTCTTTCAATACTAGCGGAAAAGCACGGCATCTAATACAGCAGGGTTGGAACGAATTTGTGAGAGACATCCTATGCATACAGTATGTTCGTACGTAGGTAACAAAAACATTATTTCAATATGATAATTTGCGACGAGGTCTGTGATCGAGCGAGCGCGGAGTTCGCCGGCATTCTATGCAATTGTGTCCAATGGCCACTTCCTAATTTTCTCGTATCCGGTGCTGCGCTACGTAGATAGGAGGTACTTGCTGTACTGTTCTGTTAAATTGCTTCAATGTAGCGTACAACCTCGTATAACACTACTAAAAATTTGCTTACTATGCATGATAAAGTAACTGGAATTTACGTTTAATATAGGGATGAAAGCTCAAAACGTTATGTTTAATGCCCAGGCCACAGTTTTTAGCGGCGACGAGCTACCCTCTGGCCGAGGGTGTTCTCTGTTAGATTTCATTCGCAATTTAATTTTGTTACCGACCGACAGGCTTTTGGGACGTAAAATAAAATTAAAGGGAGAGAGCGTGTGTATTAAAAATAACAACAGGCTGTGCAGCCGTGTTGGAAATTCGACTTTAACTCCTACTAATTTGAATACTTAATTAAAAATATACATGTATAGGTTTACACGCGTTAAATGTATTTTAACCTGTATATATAAATAATTGTCATTGTAACAATGGCATCAACTCTATGTAACTGGCAAGATACACAGGCAGATGTGTTGTTCAGGACTCTCTTTGAGTAGTGACTATGGCACTTAATATTTAAAAAAATTAAGAACTTATCTCTCAAAATAAAGATGTGGTAAAAGTCTCTGATCCTATGTTCACTAGGTTCTACACTCTGCGGCCCTGGCACCATGTGAATTTACTGCTTGTGAAGGAGCCAGTGCAAAGCGGCTCGTGTTTTGGCACGAGTTCTTCGCGTCAATATTTCGATTCGCAGCCCAGAAACGTCAACTATAAGCGGGTTTATTTATTACGACAGAATTAGTACATAAGCTACCTAGACCGCGTCCCTGAGATAAATAGCTCTGAATTCTTTGATGATCAATGTCGTTCTGCTGACACATATATGGGTGGTTATAGGTGAATACTGAACAGTTTCTATAGCGTTGTTTTATTTGTTAATTTCAGCATATGGTGGGGACGGGTATGGCGACCCCGTTCCCTGCGGCGGCGGCGGCTGCGGCAGCCGCTGCACAGTTCGCAGCCAACGGTGACGCGCTCGCGGGAGTGAAGGCCGAGGCTGCAGGCCCGACGGCGCCGCCACAGCCCCCGCTCGTGAAGAGCGAAGGACCGCCACCGCCTGCGCCGCTACCGCCGGCTAACTTCTCACCTCAACCGCCGCCACAGACACACACGCAGAATTCAATAGAAAATCAAAATAACAACTCAGTAAGTTTCATTCATTATTTTTCAACTAAACAAAATGCGAATATTACTCGTACATTGGCTACAAAACAACAACAAACGACAACAATAAATAATAACTTTTAAAAACGACATTGTTGGACTCCCAGGTCTACTATATACCTGTCTGTTTCTGGGGTAATGTACATCCAAGCTTCATTCCCTTGTGCTCGTATTTATGGATAAAGATAACAATACTTTTTGTATACTTGCCTGAGCTTGTAAGATTGCAAAGAAAGAATGATTAATAGTTAGACTACCTAAGTACCTGTATGTAGACAGTGTTTTGCATTATCCAAGACTTTGAAAGGTCCTCAGATCCGGGTCTATTTACTTACATAAAGAGAGGAAAAACGTATAAAAATATGACCGGTTGAATTCACCGTTTCTCGTTTGGGGAAACATAATATCTCATGTCCTGCTCAGCTGTGTGAAATGGGGCGGCTCACTCGTATGTTGTCGGAGAGATACAGATGATTTTCGATAACTGACCCATGTCTGTAAATACTTTTACTACCAAACTGTTTCTACGTCAACTAGCTATAAAAATATTTCATAAAAATATTGGGTCGTAGGCGTAATGTCTACAGATTTTTTTCTGTAAGTATAGTTAGGTACCCACAGACTTGATTAGAGTGGTGTGTTTGGTTCACGGTCTCTGGGGCATCTAGACTCATTTCGTTCGTGGCTAAATGTTTTGTCTGTGTATTAGTAAGTTCATGATTAGTTCCAATGTATTGATCGAGGGTTTACCAATTAATTGAGAAGTTCTGATCAAAATTGTTGGTCCTGCATCATCTATAATAAATATTATAAAACAAAGTCGCTATTCGCGTTTGTCTGTACGTCCACGTCGTTCTTCTAAAATATGCAACGGATTTTCATGAGGTTTTCAACATAATTTTGAGAACGTATTCCGGAGGGTTTATGTGTATAATACATTAATCTTGCGAAGCAGGGGCGGGTCGCTAGTTTGATAATAAATGACTCTTCATCATCAGCCTATAAGCAATCCACGGCTGAAATTTCTCGCCACCGTGTTCAATCCTCGACCATGGTGATTATGGAGAAAATCACCTACCATTGTTAGTTACAGACTGCTCCTAAACATAGGTAATTTCAAGAAATTCCAATAGTTACATAGCCTGAACACAGGCTGCAGTGCTCAATTCTATTCCTGATCAAATACAAACATAATTACTAATGTCAAATATTTGCCATCCCCAGCAAAGCGAAGGCGAATCAAATGAAGAGAGCACACCAGTAAGTGTGGCGGCGGCGGTAGTGGCGCAGCAAGCGGCGGCCGTGGTCGCGCAGCAAGCAGCCGCTGCGCACGCGGCGGCCGCGGCCGTCAGCGCCGCCGTCGCCGCCGGCAATGCCGCCGGCACGCCCGAAAAGACACTCGTGCCCGTCTCACAAGCATCGCAGCCCAAACGGTTACACGTCTCCAATATACCCTTCAGATTTAGGGACCCTGATCTTAGAAATATGTTTGGGGTACGTATTCACTTTCACTTTTATACCTTTCAAAGCATGGCAAAACCAAACCAGTTATCGTTGTAAACAACCAGCTATTTAATTTCTAACCTTTTACCTTTCAGCAATATGGCACAATACTTGATGTAGAAATTATCTTCAATGAACGTGGCTCGAAGGTAAGCAATATTTTCAGCCATTGAGCTGAAAATCAAGTGGCTCATTGAAATCTGTTAATACACAGATTTCATTGTGGCCACTTTTTAAAAGTGTCTCTATGTTCAGAAACAAAAACAATTTTTTTGTATTTAAAAAAAATACAAACCTCTTCGTTTTTTTGGTACCTAACAAATTAATTCGAAATTAAAACAATAATTTTTAAAGATCAGTTTAATACAGTGTTTATTTTTGTTTCTTTACAAATCTTTAAGTAAATTAAAGGAATAATTAATAACTATAATATTTTAACGAGGTCATTATATGTTTCCAACTCTAAACAAGGCAGTAGAGCAAGAGTGAGATTCCCTTGACTGATAAACTCGTCGAGTATGTTCGTCAAGGTTAACCAAGCAGATATTATTGCTCTTGTTATTTACTTATAAGTCTCACGCACTGCTACCGCAGTACCTCGAATCATCAACATGCTAGGCAAAGCCATCTGCCAAGGTGAGACCTGACGAAATTATACTTTCTTGTTCATTTTAAATTCAGAACTGGACATTTAATAACCTCGTTAAAGCAAGTCATGGTTAGAATTTACAAGTATCTATCTGTTTGATCAAAAACACCACATTTCTGAATGAATATTAATAAAAAAATAAAATGAAAATTATTCCTTTAATTTATATGTATACCAATCTTGCACTTCATAGCTATTGACCTGTAATACTTGTATTGTTAGACTTTACCACATTTGGACTAATAGTGGAGTGTCTGGAGCGTTAAAAACATGAAAACCTCGAATTTCAGTTACAGTAAATGAATTTAAAAAAAAATGGAATGTTTAGCTAATAATAATATATATAAAAAGTTTACTTATAAAAAATTGTGATCTTGATTTGAAAAAAAAAAGAAAGATTTTAAGTAACCATAATTTTTTTTAAAATCAAATTCAAATATTATAATACGTATTAGGCTGTAGAATATTTTTGTATATCAAAATTAAGTTAACGTATTTATTTATATAGAGATAGTAATTGGGAAAAAGAAGTTAATTAAGGAAAATTAAATAAATAAATACACATACATACATAAACTCACGCCTTCTTCCCATGGGGGTAGACAGAAACTAACGAACGCCACCTTCTACGATCCTTACATACTCCTTTTGCCTCGTTTACGTTCATACATCTGGTCATTAAATAAATTATTAATAAAATATTTGTTTATTTTAAAAAAATCCATCTTTGTCTATATGAAATATTTTCTTCGACTTCATTTATTTGAATGATAGGTGGAGTATTGAAACAAATATTTCTAGCTAGCGGCGTCGTCAATTATTAAGACAGAGAAATGAAAATGGTATCAAAAGATGCGTTAGGTACTGAAAGGGCCACAATACTGCAAAAAAAAAAAAAATTTTTTAAATGAAAAAACGATCATCAAAATGGTGTCTCCGAAAGGGGTAAACATCTATCCTTAATTGTATCCTATCGAAACCAGAATGGCATCTATATTACTGAAGCGATCGAAGAAGCATATTTTGGTAAACATTGCAATTTATAGTATAAAAAACAAAATCCCACCTCGATCTTAAAAATTCATTCACTGTGACAAAAGTTCGAGGGCAAAACCCCCAGGCGGTCCACTATAAATTAACATTGATAAATGACTACCCATTAATGAACGATATAACGGCAAGCAGAAGTGCAGTAGCTAAGAAGTCTTACTAACAATTATTAGTTATCGCTGCCCAAACCAAAGTAACTACCGATTTTATACAAATATTTCCTAATAATAATATGTTCTAAAGTTTTACTTCTCTTCAAGTCATGCGATTTGATTAATTATTCCTTGCTTAACAGAAATTTGAAGGCAAATGGGCTTAGTTAATATAATCATAATTGTGTTTTAAAACAAACTTCTTTCTCATAGCATATTGGTTTTAATGTTTGGTGCAGTATCTCTAATTGCATTGTATATTATCATTGAATAATAATGTCTATTATTCTGATTTTGAATAAATCTGAACTATATTTACTTGATTGCACTAACGACATACTTATTGTCTAATTTTAGTAACTTTCCTTAAGGGTTCAAATGTAATAAGAATATTTCATAACTTTCATAAAATGATGTGACTGAAGTAAGTCATTGGTGCAATATATTGATATTTAGCAACATTAATTTTACATTTCAAATATACTCAAAAAACAACTCACTGTAAATGATAATTCCCATGAAATTTAAAGAGTTATTATCGAAATATTTTTATAATAATTGATTGGATTGAACGCTTTTTCGTGTTTACTGCTTTCCTTGTGTCAGTTTGGTGACCGCCCCTAAAGTAGTCCATGCTCGCTCATGTCAAGAAGTATTTTACTCTTTTAAATAATAGCTCCAAGTTATTTTTTCTTCAATGCCTCACATTGGGATATGCAGTATTAGAGAATGATGCATCGTCACTATAACAGCTGATTTCCTAAGTCATATTTTCAGGACAGCTCTATTATTCATCACTAATGAGGTTGTTACAATCGTCCAAACTGCTTCGATCTTTATATTGTTGTATTTTCTTATATCTTTATTACGTTTATGACATGATTCTATACTGCTATGTACAAACCTTTTAATGCATCTATGTTGTAGTTTGGATGATCAGTCATTCTGATGTATTTAGTCTATTAGATTGACAGTGTACTTACTATTTTCTGTCCACTATGTTATTAATAAATAATACAAAAATTCGTTCAGTCATATGCTTCCTAACAAGGGAATATAATTTTTATTAGTTTTGGGCATGTATATTTTGCTGAACCCTGGAAACACAATGTTATATAATGTAACGCAATGACTATATGATGTAAGTTATTTTCCTAGAAGTAACTTTTAGGGTGCATCACTTAGTTTGGCTTTATCTCGTATAACTTCGGTAACATTTCGTTTTCATTTGGGAAAATTCTAACCGGTTTTGGCTATATAACTCATAATTTGTTCTTACAGTTGCTGTTGTGTTTGCAAATATATATTTAAAATTATTAAAAAAATATTAAATCATTATGTAGTTAAGATAAGACTTGAATAATTTTAAAACTCTTCTTATTTATTTATATATTATTATATTCTATTATTGTATTAAAAATTTATCTTGAAAACATCCAACGGTATGAAAATAACAATAAATAAGAGATACCATCATTCAGTGGTAAATAAATGTAAACTAACGAACCGGTTTAGAATGCTCCGAGTTGAGACGAACGTAATGTCCCCGAGCTGTACGTCACTTGTGTCTTCCTCGTCCGTCGGATCGATTGTGTCTGTCAACATACTGAGAGCTTGTTGCACTGTGTGCGTTGTGTTACAGTCCGGTCGGGTACCGCGGTAACGCGTTGGACGGGCCCTCGCCTCTTCGTAAATTATTATTTTTTCTTTCTCTTTCTCTCTGCCCAGATTTAATGTTTACGTTAAGTATTTGCACTCAGAATGGTAATAATAGAGCTGTCATTTGCTTTTATAAGTGTAAGCGTTTCGTACAATCAGCAACTTGTTTGCCACTTTCACAACTCGTCTCTTCCACTGTATTGTGTGCTGTGCTAGCTGCTTTTTGTATCTATGGGTTATCACCATTTATTGAAAGTAAGTAGTTTCATTTGTCTGAGCACGATCTATTGATTCAATAATATTGAACGAAATTGTATAACGCGTACTGAATGCCATTTACGACAATTTTGACAGTAATTTGTGTGATTCACCTATTGTAATTAATTAGGATGTACCAGGTGTATATTTATCAATATCTAATAAATCTAAGTATCGCTTATGTTTAACGTGTTAGTTTTGGGCACTGTAAAGTACATGCACAATGTTATATTGTAAAATAATATAGGTATGATTCCAAAGTTAGTTTATTTTTACTTAATAATAGTATTTAAATGTAAAAATAAGTACTGTATCGATGTTTGGTTTTTGTACTGTGGTTGCTCCGTAATGGAATACCAAGTCCGTTTGGGTATACCTGTGTTCCTAGATCCAATTAGTTCATCTTAGCCACTGCATGATCGGTGAGTTTTCTGTCTAGAACAAATCGCAGCTACCATCTCACACAATGACTTGTCATTTTGATTAAAGTAAGTAGTGTCTATGAATTAGTGTCGAACAATCCTTAAGACTCGTTGTATACAGTGATTCAAACTCTCCTACCAATAGTACAGACTACTAGGTCGAGCGACGTTACATTAATTTATTACTGTGATCCAAACGCTTATGTGTACCCATACAGCTAGAATACGCTCAAAGTATCAACGTAATCGACTCGATAATATTTTCTCGATATTTCACTAGAATATTTAAAAAGAATATGCAATGCATAAATGTTAATTTTTGTTGCACGTTGTTTTTTGAGCGACGCTGTTTTTAATGCATGTTTTGTCTGTCTTGCATGCAGGGATTCGGTTTTGTAACATTCGCAAATAGTGGTGATGCGGAGCGAGCACGAGAGCGTCTTCACGGCACCGTGGTTGAGGGCAGAAAGATAGAGGTGTGCATGACTCAATGAATACCATCCGTAGCACTATGTAACTTATAACATCCCGCTCCTACGCCCACCGCCCACCGCAACCTGCGCTCGTCTGCTCTGTAGTTACTGTCATGCTAGCGTGCCGCGCCGCGGTCCCGCATATTAGCACTAAGTATGCCCAAGTCTAATCCACAAACAAACCTTATTTATTTTATCCCTTTACTCTCTAGACGGTCATTTAATATGCCGATCGAAAGAGAGAGTGTCTCACAGAGAAATGTAGAACGAACCGTATCGTCACAATGCCGCAGAGGTAAGATTGCTAAACAAATTTTAGTTCCATTCTATCTATTCATTTTAAATTTAACTAGAAGCGCTGAAAAGTGGTCTTGTAGACGAGTCAGTCTGCGCCTGAGAAGAGAGTGAATGTGGTTAAGAGTGGAAAAGTATGCTCACTTTAATATTCTTAAATATCCCTTATTAATGTCAAAAGTAAATCCCAAGTTTCCTTTATTTTATGTTCACATATCAGATGTCTGCGGCTAAATATTAAAGTTTCAAATAAGAATTCTTTTTGTTTCTTAATAGTTCATATTATTTTTTACTATCTGTACGACATCTGGTATCCAATTGGCTGATTTTCACATTAGAAGTTTGTTCATAATACTTTTTACTTTTGTATTCCTGTTTTATAGAAGAAGCTGAAGTGGGTTCGAATCTCACAAAAAATCTGATTTGCGAGTTTGAATCAAGCGCTTCTTGAATACTATCCATATCCTTGCAGTTATAATCTATTCTGTGAAATAAAAACCTGTTTTAAAAATTCATAACTTTTTTGATGTATAAAGTTTATTTAAAATCAGCCAATGTTTTTGTTTTTGGTATAAACCCAAACGTATTCTCATATAGATTTTACTTCAAATCAGGTTAATAATGCGACAGCGAGAGTGCAGACAAAGAAACCTCCAACCGTTCCTAACGGTAAGTAACCCAACGATCGTTCATGAAATACATTCAATGAGTTAAATTAAAACTTTCAAAATGAAGTTATAAAATTCACACATTACTATTAATAACAATACCTTATTGTATCACACCTGTACAAATATAATGCATCTTGGGATTTTCTCTTTTTAATCCATCCAGTTATTCTGGCTAGAAATGGATCAGTTCCCACTTTGGGTGAGAGAGCTGAACTTGTAACATCGGTGTTGTCCATGTCAATGTACTTACTTATTCCTACATGTGGCTAGTTCCGTTGTCTGAATGCTCCTAGGTGAATGCTATTTAGAGAATGAGTCCACTGTCCGCTCCGGAGACAGTCTCGCCGAGCACTCGTCACCCGCGGTACATTTGAGTCGCCTCATACAGACAAGAACTTCACTCAGTATTACAGACAAATATCCGAACGTTGCAGAAGGCTGTCTCCGGCGTCGCATTGCCTGGCGAACTTAACTCACTGTATTAAAACGGATGACACCGTCAATTAGACAGCTTGCTAGATAACATAACACAGTTTTGTACAGCTATTACAAGACACATGAATGTTCATACCTTGACGTTTGCTGGAATGAATGCAACTTCCGTAATGCACTATATTCATCTTTCAATTTTGTAGTAGAGAATGTCTTATAGGTATGTTCTTTGTTTTAGATCTAGCAAAATCCTCCATCTAACTTGTGAAGTTTATATATAAATATTATATTTATTTTGTTCTAGTGTGTGTCCAGTGGCCGGAAGGTGAGAACCTTCATTACGATTTTGGTATGATATTTAATCTATAAACTAAAATTAAGCTTTCGCGTTTACATTACCATAACAATCATTCGAGCATGAACCTCCTTCACTCAATGTGGTGGGATTACTCGGTTATTAAGATTCTTGTCCCTATCTGTCGAATCGAATCCAATGAATACTAGCACCCTCTGCGGTGACTGCAGCCCCGCCGCATCAGTGCTGGCACTCGAACCCCACGCCCGCTCGGACTCAATAGCGTGGAGATGAGCCTAACGACATCGTCACACACATCACGAAACAATGTGTAGCGAACCGAGCGGGTAGCGTGTAGTATTGTGTGGGCTCGTGTTGTCGCGCGGGGCCCCGGACGCGTGTGCTCACGCGGTGTGTGCGCAGGGCTGCGGGTGTCGGGCGTGTCGTGGCCGTGGCTGGGCGCCGCGCCGGCCGCCGCGCCCGCGCCGCCGCTCGTGCTGGCGCCGCGCGCCGCCCAGCGCCGCAGGTAACGCATGCCCCCCACTCCACTGCCGTGTGTTGCATGTAGCGCTGCGCCGCGAGCCGCGCGCCGCGCCGCCGCCGCACGCGCACGCCCCGCACGCCTCGCCCCACGCGCTCTCGCACGCCGTGCTCAACCGCGCCGCCGCCTACGCCTCGCAGATGCACGCCTACGCACCGTGAGTAAACGCACCGCACTACCTCCCCCCTCCCACCGAGACTATAAGTCGCTGTCGTTCACACGAAACTTTATAATCTTGACCGATTGTACCACAGCATTTATATCTAGCTAATGACAAAATTGATATGGCCAAAATTAATTAGGTTAAATTGATTAAATCAGTCTTCAAAACAGCAATATTTTAAAGTCCACTAATTCGCTAACGATGCCAAATTATCCTTATTTACTGAACACAATTCTTAGTCTGAAACCATAACTCAGATGAAACCGATAAACTATTTAAAAAATGTCTATGGCACATTACATTGGTCAGTAGAACTTAAAATATGATGATGACGTAAAGGAAAAATTTAAAATTGAGGCGGTACAATCAGTCTGATTTCAGAAACCAAGCAAAGTCATGGCACATTATTTTAAAAGCCATGAATTCTCTACTTCAAGTAGAAACAGTTCATTTGTCTCTGGTGTCCATCAGAATCGATTATATTCCTAGTCTTTGGGATAAATAATAATATGCAGTCAAAAGCCGTTTTAATTAAAAGAAGCTTTGACGGACAAGATATCGTCGCGAATGCGACCTATTTTCGTCGCTGCCGTCGGAAAAGTCACTCAACGGAGTAATATATTCCCGTTGATTACAACCTACTTTTCTTTGATGACACCACGCCGCGACAGGTGGTAAACACACACACGATGTGCCGAAGTTTTCAGCATTGCGAAATTACAATATGACAACGTCGATACTTGATATACGAGTATCGATGTGATTTTACTAGTTTGAGCGCATCAGAATATGCGCCGTACCCTCATCCACCTCCAACACTTTGATATCGGTCATGTAAATACAAAGCTGTATGGACTTAACATTACTTAAAACATGAAAAACCACTTTCAAGCAAGGTAGAAAGATACAATTTCCTCGTAACTTTTTTTAGAGTTAGATTTCGTTGCATATTGTTAACTCGCCCATAATTATGCAAACACATCTAGCCTAGCATTTCCCAAGTTCGTTGGGGTTGGGTTCCATTCTAACCGGCTACAGCTGAACACCTGTATTCTATCATGTAAATTAGTTAAATATTAACAGAAACGTTTATACAACAGGGCGCAAGTCTCTTCCACGTTCCCAGACACCCCAATCCCTTGTCCCCGATTCACCTAACTTTGGTATGAGTTATTTTCTGTTTAATAAATTAACTACACCAGCACATCACGTAATTATTCAGTGTAAATGTGTAACTAACAATAGTCACGTTAATTCTAACTGGATTGTTCGCTAAGCTTATAGATAACTATGTTTAATGCTTATCCCAAACGTTGTAATATTGTGTTGATTAGTCGACTAGTAGATGTCGGTTGTCTAGTTTCTTCCTTAATATTTATATGCACTAATAGCACTTGAATGAACGTTACTGTTCGTTGCACTAAGTAGATTAGATTTTTTTATTAAGTACATACTTTTATTAAATTACAATTTGATATTAATATGAAATCAATTTGCAATAATATTACAGCTGTGTTAAAAAATATAAATGTTCTGTATAATGTTATTTTATTTCGCAGTGTGTATTACGACCCGTTCTTAGCCGCGGCCGCAACGGCTGACTCGAACTACAGACTGCAGGTAAATAAAGTTTTTGTTTTTACTCCCTTTTCCAATGTCAGTTCCATTATTAATTAATATTTGAGTACCTAATGATTGAGTGTACTGACTAGTCTGCTGACACCGTGTCAATAGTCGAGTTGAGTGAGGGCCAGGAGGTGACAGTGCGTGTGTTGTTGCAGGCCGCGAAGCCGGCAGCCGAGGTAAACGTCACGCCTTTAGAGTTCAGTTTCGCTCGATATGCGACTGTATCTATCTCTATCGCTTCCTGATTCATGTTCCACCACGCTAGTATAAGTTCGATATCCATCATGGAGTGAGTGCTGGGATTTTGTTTGCTCCTTTATTATATTCGTATGGTCCTATTGGTTGGTAATCCACCGTAATGCAGGGTGCACATTGTGTTTGTGGTAACCAGATGGACTTGGCACACGCGCGGCCGGTCGGCTCGCGCGGTTTGCTTTCTGTTGAGTTTATCCTTGTTCGTTGGTATTGTGGTGGGTGATTTAGTTTTAGGCATATGTTGAGGCTGTACGTTGAATCTATCTGATGCTAATACCATGCTGCGAGTAGAACATTGAGCCCACAAATGTAATTGCAATTATTAAGTACACTAACAATCACCGATAATAATATGTAGCTAGATTTAGAATACTTCGACGTTTTGATTTAGTTTGGATCGATTCCGTCATACTTGTTTCTTTAAATGCATGTACATGTTCATCGACCACATTAACATAATCGTCTGCATCTCATTCTAAAAGTCGACAACTGAAGTCGATGGTTTGTGCAGAAGATATAACACCAAGCATCATAGAACGTGTGCCGGCAGAGTTGCATGTTAATCGATTTTTATGTAAATAAATAGTATTTACAAACGTGCACAATCTTTTTCTTGTATGTAGTACCTACTTTCTGCATCGTTTTCGCTTTCAACTTATGGCTACGCAGATCGCTATTCAATGTGACATGGAAATCATCTTTGCGCCATTGTGTCGTCTGTGGATCTCCCCATACCGGTAAGATTACCTATGCGATCGAATACACCCGAAGAGCGACCGCGAAAGCCGTAAATCTTCGACGGACAAAAAAAGGTGATCGTCTTCGTGCCTTTGTGGGCTCACTGTTCGGATAAGAACGTTCTGCTGCGGGGCGAGCAGATCCTATAGCGCGTGTTGATCAGTGGTGTGTTCCGCAGGCGGCAGCCGCAGCGGCGGCGGCGGCGGCGCCCCTGCTGAAGTCCCCGCTGACGTCGGCGCAGCACGCGGCGGCGGCGGCGGCGGCGGCCAACTACGGCGCCGCCGCGCGCGCCGCCGCCGCCGCTGTCAACGCCGCGCCCGCGCAATCGCTCGCGCCGCTCGGTGCCACGTCAGTACCCACGTCCACCTCCAACACTTTGATGTCGCTCATGTAAATACAAAGCTTTAAGGACTTAACTAACATTACTTATAACGTTCTATATCCGACACTAACACTCGACCCTCTTTTAAGCGTCACTATTCCCGAAGTAAATCTATTTTAATTGAATTGATTAAATATACCTCAACAAGTCATAAAAAAAAAATTGAATCCCTAGTGAGTATCGCTCATGTTAAATACCTGATTTACGCGATAAGATATAAACTTGACCACCAGTTATTGAGACAGTACACTATTTTTGAGTTATCGCAAACTATCTCATTAGTGTAGTTTAATATGTGTAGAACAGTAGACATAGAGGTAGAAAAATTGCTTCTGCTCTGCACTGAAGTAAAATATAATTAATTATTATAATGTTGTCTAACACAAGAAAACATGTTGCGTATTGCAGGTACGGCAGAGAATACGCAGATCCATACTTAGGCCACGGTATCGGACCGGTGTCGGGATACGGGGTAAGATCTACATTTGAATTTATCGGCGCTTAGTTTCCCTAAACACGCGATATGTACAAAGTATACTAACATTGATAATATTTAACTTACAGACTGCAGTGTACAGAAGTGGATACAACAGATTTACGCCATACTAAAGCCAGTGGATCATGAAACGATTAACTCGAATATTACCTTCGTCACCTTCATCTTAACATGACAATGAACTCTCTTTGTAAACGTACAAACATAATTCATAAATTTAAGGATCAATAATAAACGCTAGCCGACTACCGTATAAGTATCTAAGCTTGGGTAGCGAACTAAAATAATGTGTAATGAGCGAGCGTCGTTGAGTCGTCGAAGCGTTCGCTGCGGACTCCGCAGCCGCGCCGTACACAACTTATGAAATACCAAAGTCATTAAAATTTCTAACAGAAATACTTTATTAAGTTGAACTTTAATATAAATGATTTGTGTACCTAATGCTATACAAGTGCGAGCAGCTAAAGTGAGTGCTTTCGTTCTATTTAGATATTCTAAGGGTTA
This sequence comes from Agrochola litura, assembly GCA_949152395.1. Taxonomy (NCBI): domain Eukaryota; kingdom Metazoa; phylum Arthropoda; class Insecta; order Lepidoptera; family Noctuidae; genus Agrochola; species Agrochola litura. Next base: position 14,080,644 of record OX424502.1, read on the forward strand.
CTATAATTTTACTAATTACACTGAAGTGAATTCATATTACGATTAGAGTACCGTACTGTCTAGTGTAGATGTTACACTTGTATCATTGACAATAGAAGAAATATTTACTATAATGATATATTTAGTGAGCTTTGCACTTGCATATCATAAAAATTGTAAATACTAAACGGGAAACACATTTTATTGGGTCACAATAATTTTTTTATTCAAAATTTCCAAAATGTTGTTTCCTATACATATTCAGCGATCTTATTCTAAATAATAATATACTCGTTAACTTAAAAGGTAATTCTCCACTCATAATTATTACATTAGAGTTTTTTTCGAATAAAAACGCGTGTGAGTTAAAACGTTAAAACCGTTATAAATTATTGAATTCAATCATTACAGTAACGTCACAGTTATTATATATTATGTAGACATATACACAGAGACAATAGAAACTTCAGAACATCTATTTTGAACTAACAAGTTATTTGGTGCGATATTAATGTGGTGCCATTTTTGGTTGTTATTTTTTACACATACGTTTTATATTTTTTCTAAAGTTACCTTGTACCAGATTCAATTTATGTCACATAGTTGTGGCTATCCCTGAGAACGTGACCAATGACGCAGTTATACGGTGTTCACAGTCGTGGCCACTTTTACTGCTCCGTAAACAGTGTCTCCGGGCGTTTAATATGCGAGTTTGAATATTGATATAACAGTGTCGTCAGTCGGTAGTACTAACATTGTGTCGTTTTGGTTCATACATTACGCTTGAAGCTTACCTTGTCGATAGTCCCCGTTACTTTCGTCAGTCCTGTGCGGTGGCGAGCCGCATGAGACGCCACACTGCAGTTCGCTTCTCGTACGGATTCTAATCTCTGACCCGGGAGTGTTTACTTGAGGTCCTGTTAGTTGTAAATCGAATAATCGGTTGCTAGTTTATAAATAAGCTAATGTTTTACAGAATGTAATGTAGGCGAAACGCTTTAGCTGTAGTCTGTAAGGGAAGAAGGGAACTCCGTCGAGTTCTTACATATCATTGAGATTTTCTCCTTGTATGTAGTTATGTTTAATCAGTAACTCTATTGTCTTTTAACAATGTCTTATTTTTACAGTGCTATTTTAATATTTTTGTCTGGCGTACGGACTTTCATTTTATAGAACAAACACGCATACGGGTCCAACCCTTTTAGAAGTTGTAAATTTTAGATCTAACATTTGCATTAGGATTTTAAAGTATTGTAACATCTATGAATTCGCTCAACGTTTATACCAAAGCACAAAAACCCATCGATTCATACGTATTCGGAGAAGTGTTGCATGACATTAACCTCTTTTCGATAGATTTAATAGTCTTTCAGTAAGAAAAACTTACGAAATCTATAAGTCGTGGTGTAGATAGATAACTAGAACAAAACTACAGACTTTTATTTTTTACTTCATTTTGTTAAAAGTTTTCATTACTTACACCTAAGTAATTTTTTTCTAAGGACATATCTACATGTTTGCCATCTAGAGTAGTTTAATCTTAACGTAGTTCAATGACTATATACATAAATATATAGATCTGAATTGATTAATTCATAGTTGATTGTCAATCTTCTCATGTTGTTGTAAATTCCTAAGGAATATGGTACACATTGTGTTACAGATGTGTCTGTATGAGAGGTTGCGTCGACGTCGACGTATTTAGAGCTTTGTCCGTTTATTTTTCAAACCTTTACGTAGCAAGTAGAGATAATGTACCGAATACGTCGGGACTGGTGCAGACGCGTCGCTCCTGCCCCGCACGCCATCCTCGCTGACATATCAACACAGACCGTGTAGTGCAGAGCTCGTCTGCGGGCACGGGGCGCGCGTCGCGGCTCGGTGTCGTCTGATGATGATAGCTTTAATTAATTAAAGGTGTTAAGGTGATGTTCTCACCCAGTTGTGTCATCTTGAAACCAGAATTAGATTAACTAACTCAGTTTGTAGCATTTCCATGACATTAATATTGTTTGTCTTGCAGAATTCTAGTCTTCGCGCACAATCTTTTATTAAAATAATAGTAAAGGTGCTTACTCGTAAAGGTTTCATGTGATATTTACGGAATTAGTTGTCGTCTCTTTGTCTCGATTCGTATTCTATTTTCTTTCCGTACGATATGTAATAAGCGGTTCGTGTCATATTTTCCTTTTACTGATTATTATTCTCACCTTTTAGTGCCACTGGCTTTATATAATAAGTTATATTTACTTTTATCGTACGTTATTGTAGTCTCGTTGCAGCTTCGAACAATATTTTGTGCTTTACTGCTGAATACTCATGCGTGAATGCGTTATTTTAAGTAATTCTTAGGTTTGTAGGAATTGTCTGATTAATGCAAGATTTTGTATCTGAGTACAGAAAAAAGTACATGTGATTCTATTTGATTTTATTGTTTAGTTTTAGTATTTTTTATCAATGAAAGTCACAAATATTTGTGAATTGTGTATTTTTTAATCATCAAGTTTTATACAAGTTAACAGGACCTGTTTTGGAATAATTATATTAATTACAAACATTGTATTCGTGTCTATTCGTAACTGTATAATTTAATCAAGTTTTGACCAAAACCTGTCTTGTTTGCTTCATTCTAAAAGATACATAATTTTTGATTATGTTATTTTAAGTCTTTTATATATGATTTTAATGATAATGTAATAAATCACAAAAGCAAAATACCTAAGTTTTGTATAAAGTTACATAATATAAGCCAAATTGTTGTTACTTGGAGAAAAATCAGAATTTAAATTACATATCTGACAAAATGGTTAGTGTGCTACAATAAGATTGAAAAAAAAATAACATCAAGAACAATGTATTATAAATATTATAATCATAAAATTAAGGATATGTATTTTGTAACGCGATTTGTTTCTCAGTTTTTATGAGATGTTAAATTAAAGTTTCATACTACTCTCTTGTTTTATGCTGTGCACAACTTATACGATCGACGGCTTCGATACTGTATTCATTAGATCTAAAGCGAATTGTTATATTGTGCATAATAAATCATATCAGTAGTGGTGTTAGCTAGTTGCGACGTTCGCTAGCGGCACTGAAGGCAACTACCGCCACAGAGCCGGCCGCCCGCCCGCGCGGCGAGCAGCTCGCGTGCCTCGCGTGCCTCGCGCGCCTCGCGCGGCCGAGCGGCGCCGGCTGCTGTCGACTGTATATAGTGTTACCGGCGGGTCCCCCGCCTCATGTTGTGCGTATAACCTGTACCCGAGGGTTCATATTGTTAAAGTAGCCAGAGTTAATAAGTATCACTTGTTCGTCAATTGCACTCGTCAAAGCTGTTCCGTTGGTGTTGTAGATTATTCAGGTATTAGCGGGGTAGTGTTTGCTCCCGTGTGTCAAACATTAAAATCGTAGACGTGCCATGACACTCATTGTAACGCACGACATCGTCACACATCACGTCTATGATTTTAATAGTTTCGATTAACCCGTACATAGTTAGATGATGTAACGCATACTGATTGTGAAATTAATTAGTTGCTTGTCTAGTTTGTGGCTTGTGACATTGTCACCAAAAAAAATTACTATAACTAAGTATAATGTGAAAATATTTTACGTTCTCAATTTCAATTAATGCTGTTGTAAAAATATAACAGTTAATAGCATAAAAATTACTGTACGACATACATTAGTTTATACATTTTACCATCTTATTGATAGATATTGTAAGATGACGTTTTGGTGAAGTTGCTAGTAGTAAAAGCAATCAGTATGCGTTGCAGTTGCATAGTGGGCCACAACAATGCGCGTGCGCGCTAGTCCCGTGCACACTGTCGCAGCCGGCCAGTATTTGAAATATTATAACAATACCGTGCTCAATTCCTGTATCTGTACATTGTAAGTATAATGTTGACAAAATGTTTTTGAAGTTTAATGTAAACTACAATAGATTTGTTACATAATGAATGTCTTCCGTTTGGCACATTTTATAGATCCCTACTTTGCACATTTTATTAATGCACAGATCTACATAAAGAATACTAGTTCAATATTATTTAACCGAGTTTTTTCAAGCCAAGTGCACAGCGAGCCCCCTCATATACGATTTGTGATACCTAAAGTAAATTAATAATACGAATTTTCCTTTTTTGTGTGGCAATTTTTAATGGATTGCAAAGCTGATTTTCTCTTTTAAATTGTAAATATTTTTTTTTTCTAATGAAAAATATTGAATGAAGTGAATCATTTTAAAGCCTTTGGCATTGTGTACTCATTTACGTTATAAATAAATTATAGTATAAAATACACGTATTTTATTTTCCGCATCAGCTTTATTAATTCCCGTTACTGGTTTACCACATATTTGTTTTACAGAATGGCAGATTTAATTGCTCTTTTATGAATAATACTGATTGGGTGACAATTATATTATGGCGATAAGATTGCAAGGCTCTCTGATAACACATAGAAGGTAATGATTCTTTAGTGTGAAATAATTAAAACAATCGGAATGGTGAGATTATCTGGTAAGAGCGATAAGGGCTGTGGTTGCGTCGTTCAAGCAGTGTCGGGCCGGCGCGAGCGCTCCTCAGTGGTTCGCTACTCTGTTATGTGCTGTGTATAATGCAAATTAATTTCTTGTAAAAATAATTAATTCAAAATGGTGTTGTGTCCGCCGTTCAGATGGGCTCATCGAGCGAGGTACAAGTTCACTGTACCTGCTGAAATTAATCCTGATGAACGCCGTGAAACGATCTTTGTAAGTAAAATAATACTTGGTACCTCTTGTCTGACGCTTAGCGTTTGTTTATATTTCTACGATTATGATGACGAACTAAGTACCTGCAGGAAAGCAAAAAGGTTTTTAGAAATACAACCTACTTCCTCTGAAGCAACAACCACTCTACTCTCATTTTGACGTGACCTAAATAAAACATTATGTAGGTTAACTGTGTTAGTATTATTTTCACCTAAAGGTTACGCTTCCCGGTCATACTTCCATACAAACGTAGTTTGGTGATTACTCGTCTGTCTGACGGTGTACGTTCAAAATTCAGAATTACCCATATCAATTTGTCTCGTCATTACCTTGGCCTGTATGGACGCAAAATCGAAAAAAAACATTGGTTTGGAAGTTATGAGCATCCATGACCTTCCATGGAGAATGAAAATGAAAAAATAAAAACCGTACGCCATAGATAATTTATTCAAAAGTTCAAATAATTTTATTTTAGTAGAAACATCCACAAGTTTTTCTATAATATCTAAACGCCCAAGTCTGTTCATGAAATTTTACGCGCTCGTTTTAGCATTTCACTAAATAAATATTTAAATAAATAACTTTACTAAATAGCATGCATATTAGCCACGCCACCAACGAGTTTGGCCAGCCGATTCTTAATGATTGGTCATAAGGATCGTAGTGTCTACCTACCATCGTAATTAAACCCACAAATACTTATTTCAATCAACTGCTTAATTGTTAAAAAAAGGGGAGAAAAGTACTTCCACCATGAGCTTTGGTAGACGTAGATTTTTACGTAGATACATAGCATATATGAAGAAACCTTGGCAAAATCGTGGTTACTAAAAGTTGATGTTCATCTAGTGTGCCTACCAGCACCTATGGATACCAACGGTTAGAACAAAGGACTTACAAATAAAAAAATCTAAAATTACCTTGTTGGTTATCTGAAAGCCATCTTAAATAACTAAAAATCAAACGAAATGTTTGATAAAATAATGTGATAAAGTTATTCGAATCACTGCAGATAGCAATCATGAAAAAGTAATGAGGGATTAAGTTTTTATCGATTTTTAGATTTGTTTATTGTAATTGGAAAACTAAATCTTCTGTAGTATACTTATTTAATATTGTACCGCCTATTTTTGCTAAGTGTATGATAACTTCCATTATTTTATTCGTCTAACAACTAAACCTTTTGAAGGAAATTAATGTGCAGTTGAAAGGGTCATTTTATATAATGCTAGAATCATCACAATTAGCAAACTAGTTGTTGTTTATTGGTACTGTACGACACAACTTAGATGTAGCATTTAAAAATTTGCAGTCTTTCATTTCAATTTTACGAATGTATTTGGTTATATTCGTTTGCGTAAAGATCATTTTCACCTAAAGCAGTAATAAATATTGGTAATTTTGAAGGCGCACTCAGTACGGATTGTGATCGGATTTACGAATTTTACCGATGCTACATCTAAGTTGTGTCGTACTGTACTGTATAGGTCTGTGGTCGGCAAACCGCGGCTCTTTGGCCTATAGAGTGCGGCTCTGTACAAATGTCGATGAGTGCGAGCGTAGATACACGCGGGGGTCGGGGTTTGGGTCATTAAGCAAGATATCAAGTTTTATTCAAAATTTAAACTAAACTTCAAAGATTTATTTCCGAAATATTTTCAGCAAAAATTGACAGAACATCAAAAAAATAAATCATTTTGGCTGTCGATACGAAGTCAGCGGCCGCGAGGCGGCGGCGGCAGCGGCGCGTTTCAATATATAGATTTAAATGGAACTGGTCTCGAAGGCAGCGGCGCGGGGAGCGAGAAAAATTTCATATAAAACTATGCATCTGAACGCGCCGCTCTCGTGCCGCCTCAGTCTCAATGTCAGCGATTGCGGGGTGGTGGTGGCCCGCTCCGCAATCGCTGACTTCGAGACCGAGGCCTAACTGTACCTTTCCTAAGGTTAACTTGTTAATAAGTAAGATGAGAATATGATGAATCATATTATTATCAGCCGATATGATGATGATGATGAAGGCATCCTACTTCTTAGCAAGTTAATTTTAGGAAGCGTTGTGGAGTGAAAGAGAATGGGAATTTTAAGAAAAGTGTAATTGAGGCAGTTTGGACCCACAGAAAGGATTGGCTCTCATAAGAAATCTTAATCGTTATAATATTGATATTTAGCTCTATTGACTAATGAGTTTGCCGACCATTGGTATAGGTTCATTTTCATGAAATGAGCACTTACGTAACCAAGTCAAGACTACCATAAGTCATAATCGCTATGTGAAAGCAATGATCGTAACAAAACATCGCGATAGCAAAACAGTGTTTTTTCAACGATAGACAAAACTGTTTAGAGTATATTCGCGCACAGCTTCATTCGTTTATGGGGCTAGTCTTTTTCGCAAATCATGTATACTTTAATGTAAATCATATATACTTACTTTGATGTAAATCATATATCCCTACATTGATGTAAATCATATATACTTTGATGGAAATCATTATACATTAATGTAAATCATGTGTACTTTGATGTAAATCCAAATCATAAATATAAACATTATATCACGCCTGTTTTCCCCGAAGGGTTAGGCAGAGATATACCTACCTAAGTATCTACAATATGTAAAAAAACCTATCCGATCCGAAAGGGGCACATTGATACTGCAATAACATTACCAAAAAGTTTTTTTTTTTAAATTATTTTTGAAAGTTATAAAGTTATTGCTATTTTAACTGCTGCTGCTATTCACATTTTTTGTACCAAAATGACCCCAAGTCCATTAAAAATTTGAAATTTTTCAACAGGTGTCATAACTATAAGTTACATACGCGCTAAACGACGGCCGCTCGCGCCCCATGTACCTAATAATCCGGTAAAATGCTCCATTGAAAAAAATGTGGCAATTTATTTTTCCTGATATTATAAAAGCGAAAGTTTGTGAGTGTGTGTGTATGTTTGTCTCTTCTTCACGCTCAAACAGCTGGACAAATTTGGATGAAATTTGTCACACAGATAGTTTATAACCTGGATTAACACATAGGATACTTTTTATCCCGATATTCCCACAGGATCGAGACTTACGCGGGTGAAACCGCGGGGCGCAGCTAGTTACCACATAAATAGAGTCTTAGTACGATACCTAACAACATCCTCACGGATCGGACAGGGTTTTTTACATGTTGTATAGTAGACCCACATTTCTTCTAAGACCTAGACATCTTAGTTATGTGTAACGAGGGGAAATGCCTATTGCTATCAACCGAGCACAAATCCAGACCCCGGGTTGTTACTGAGAAATTCCTGAAGGAAAACCCAGGTAAAAAAAATAGATAGGCTTTACAAACCCAGGTCCTCAATGCTCAGCAGTATTGCTTGCGACCACTAGACCATTATAATATTGTAATTATCAGAAGAAGTTGGGAACTTGTACAGTAGTTAGGACTCGGTAAATACTTTCCGTGCGTAGATAATCGTGTAAAGTCATACTAATATTTATTCACTGAAGGTGAATGGATAATTTTAAACTCTATCTAGATTTTACATCGTTACAGTCCCGATAATATCGAAGCAGCAAAATGAAATACCATAATCTACCAAATAAACCAATCTCTATCACTAAAAAGTAAGTACCTATGGACAAACATGACGTTACTGCAACGCTTATCACCTTTTTTTTTTTTGTGTGAAATTATCAAATATCTTCTCCCGGTCTGGGCGGAGCGGGAGGGCGTGTCAGACTCTTACTAAAACTCACCCGTGTTCCTTCGGTTGCCATGTTGCCGGTGGCCACGATCTCCCTATCGGTTTTCTTCGCACCCCCGGCAGGCATTGGCCCTAGCGGACCCCGTCAATTCTGCTGACATTTCTTTGAGGCGCGCGTGGAACACAATGCGCCGTCGACCCGGGCCTGGTCCTTATTGGACGGCAAGCTACCCATTAGTCACCGTCCGCAAGCCCGCGCCTACGGTGGCCGGAAATCGGCTCTCGGTTCCCGACGCCCAGGGCGCCTCCTCCTGCAGCGGTTAGGTGCGTGAGGGCGCGAAGTTTGCCTCTCCCTCACGCGTTCCGCCTCCTCCTTCGCGAGCATCACCGCTTCGCAGAAGGAGATGACGGCCTGCCATTTCCTCTCGCTCCGTACCATGGCCTGAACAAGGGCCGGACGCGAGAGATCACCGCCGCCGATCGTCTCCACGAGGCCACGGCGATGCTCCGCCCAAGCCGGGCAGACTTCCACCGTATGCTCCACCGTGTCCTCCGGATGATCCACACAATGGTGACACCCGGGCGTTTCCTCCTAACGCTTATCACCTAGACCCCAAACTACTGCTAAACTATGTACTTAGGCGGTGCACGTTACGCTACGGAAAGGGTTCTACAACAAACTACGTCCTACGATAGATGTTACGTGCTGCGATAAAAAGTTACATGCCACAACAAACACTACGTGCTACGCACAGATATCTTGGTCCTTCTATATTAGTAACGTGCTACGACAGTGGTTACATGCTTCGACAATCGCTACGCGCTACGACAGACAGTGCGCTATGATAGAAGTTATGTGCTACGAGTGCTACGACAGACGTTACTTGCTACGACTGATGCTACGTGCTACGATATTAGCTACATGCTACGATACACGTTACGCGCTACGATAGAAGTAGGTACGCGCTTGGACTGACGTTACGCTACGCAGGTAGGTAGCTATGGCACGAGTCTTGACGTTTAGGCTATTACCACAGATTACCAGATAAATCACTCCATGTACAGACGCCAGCACATCAAGCTACTACAATCTGTCAAATTTATTTAATAGATTTTCAACTTTATAATTGAAGCATAAGGTTCAAAGTTGATTGGGAAAATTTGACAGTTTCGGGTAGCTTGATGTGCTGGCGTCACTGTACTTATGCGCGGTAACTACCTACCGGCCGCCGCCGCCGGTTCGGAACGGAACCATTTCTCAGTAGGTTGCCGACAGCCGCGAGGCGCGTACTTACGCATATATTTCGGTCGACCTGACGTACTTAGTTTCAAATTCTTATGATATGGCTGGTTCTGGTGTATTATGTGCAGTTGATGGATGTAGATCCAGCAAGAGATGACATAAAAACTTATCTTTTTTCAGTTTACCTGCTGATAAAGAAATGCGAGTACCTGTCTAATTTGTTTTACTATCGTTTTTTTAAATAGGTGAATTGTTTAAACTTGCATATTTTGTGTTTTATTGGTAGGTACGTAATTACTTCTACCACGTAATCTGTGCTTCTACTATGCGTCTGAGATAAGAATAGAAAGGTTAATGACCTCCATTTATTTATTTTAAGCAAAAATCTACTTTGTGCAAATTAATGTTCAATAATATTTATTATTTGTTTATTGTCCACAAGACAGGAGACGCAGATTGCCCGGCTAAAAAAGCTGCCGAATACAGGTACATCAACTCGATCGATTATGAAGGCGCCTAAGAGCGCCACATACTTGTGTATATTTTAGACGTAATTTATTATTGTTATTTTTCTAGTTTAGTATGGATAATAACTTAATTACCGACATAGATAATACATTTTTAACTGTATCAAAGACATGTGACGTTGAGGATTGCAGACAATATCTTTCCGATTATAAAAAGTCACTAACCGTACTAACCCAAAACATTCGTAGTATTTATAAGAACATAGATAGCTTTAAAATTTTCCTTCATAGACTTAACTTTGATTGTGATTTATTGGTACTAACCGAGTGCTGGCTAGCTAACCGCATCGATAACCTTCCAGTAATACCTGGTTATAACCTATTACATACCAAAAGAAACCAAAATCAAAATGATGGTGTAGTGGTTTTTGCTAAGGAATCATTACAGGTAACAGTCGAGGAACCTACTCTACAAGACTGTATGATTAATTGCTTAGTAATCAAAATTGGTACAACCACAGCGATAATCGCTATGTATAGGTCCCCTTCCGTTAGAAACTTGGATTCTTTTCACACTTCCTTAAACCAGATTTTTCAAGCACTAAGCTCTTTTAAGAATGTTATACTAACAGGTGATTTAAATATAAATATTGGCTCCGAAAACTGCGATGCAGGGACCCAAGATTATCTTAATATATGCTCATACCATGGTTTTCTCCCAGCTCACCTATTGCCTACTCATCAGAGCGGTTCCTGTCTCGATCATATGATGATTAAAACAAGCCTTTCATATATTACGCTTGTTACTAACGCAACAATCACGGATCATCATGCTGTCCTACTTACCGTAAATTTAACGCTGCCTAAGCTAAATCGTCCCCAGACCAAAAGCAAATTAAACACAAATAAACTCGAATATGATTTATGCAACCTAGATTTTAGCCTAGTTTACAATACTGCTGACGCTAATTTGGCTTTATCGTACTTTATAAAACATGTCCAACAAGCAATATTACGTAGCACGACAGTTTCTACAGTGAATAAGAAACTTTATAATATTAAACCTTGGATTACTCCTGGACTAATTCGATGTATAAGACACAGAGATAAACTTCATCAGAGAACTAAGAGATATCCTGATAATCTAATAATCCAAACCACTTATAAAAGATACAGGAACTTTTGCAATAATCTCCTAAAGAAGTTAAAAAATAATTACGATAAAAATGAATTAAATAGAGCAGGTAACAATAGCAAGCAACTTTGGAAACATATCAAAAACGTCACCAATATGTCTAAACAGCGTGAATCAAATTCGAGTTTACTGCTTACTAATCCTTCACCACTCTTGTCAGCTAACAATGTTAATAACTTCTTTGTCAATGTTGGGAAAACTCTTGCTGAACAGATTCCGAAACATTATCGTGACCAATCACCTTTCCAAAAATCAAGCAATAACTGTAACACGAAATCTTTTGCTATGCTGGACACTGACGAAGACGAAATAACCCGAATCATTTCTGGACTAAAAGATGACTGTGCAGTTGGATGGGATAATATAAGCAATAAGATCCTTAAACTCTTTAAGCATATTTTAGTACCTCCCTTAACGCATATACTTGGAATGTGTCTATCCCAAGGAATTTTCCCGAGCTTTCTTAAAAGAGCAGTTGTAGTCCCTGTCTTTAAATCTGGTAATAAAGACTTAGTAAATAATTATAGGCCAATATCGTTACTTCCCTCAATATCAAATATATTTGAGAAAATTATAAACAGTAGACTAGATAAATATCTAGAAAAAAATCATATCTTATCCCCTGCACAATTTGGTTTTAGAGCCAAATTATCCACAGCCGATGCGGTGCATAGCCTGACCGATTATATTACAGAAGAACTCGGCAAAGGTAACCAGACCCTGGGAGTCTTCCTTGATTTAGCCAAGGCCTTCGACACAGTGTCTGTTTCTGTTCTTCTAAACAAATTAGAGGCCATAGGAATAAGGGGAACGCCGCTGAAACTTTTTGCGGACTACTTAGATGACCGATACCAATGTGTTAGAATAGATAATATCACGAGCGATGAGCAGAAAAGTACTGGTTTTGGTGTTCCCCAAGGAAGTATTCTGGGCCCTACGCTATTCCTGATTTATATTAACGATTTGTGTAATCTGAATATTAAAGACGGAAAAATTATATCGTATGCCGACGACACGGCGTTAATATTTACCGCTAAAACCAGTAGCGAACTGTTCGAAATTGCTCAGCTAGGTTTTAATATTGTGACTAATTGGCTTCAAAGCAATTTACTAACATTAAATGCTGACAAGACCAAATACATTTACTTCTCCATGCGCAAGCCTCAATTTAACATTACTAACCCTCATCTATATGCCCATCAATGTGGAAACCGTTCAGTCAACATGTGTAATTGCCCTTTTATCCTCAAAACGAGCAGCATAAAATACCTCGGTGTAATAATGGACGACACACTGTCTTTCAGAAAACATATTGAAAGTCTAACTAAAAGAGTGCGCAAATTAATATATGTTTTTAAAAAATTGCGAACATTTGCAGATTCAAAATTAATCACTCAAGTTTATTTGGCCCTATGTCAATCTATAACTCAATACTGCATCACTTCATGGGGTGGCGCACCAAAATCCTATCTACTTCCTCTTGAAAGAGCTCAGAGAGCAATTTTAAAAGTAGCAAACTTCCATCCCTTTTTCTTTCCCACAGATCTGCTATATAAATCCTGCAACGTGCTGACTGTTCGCCAACTTTTCATTATGCACTTAGTATTAAAACAGCATACCATGCTTACCTACACTGCTGACAATTCTAACAAGAGAAGGAATGATATAGTATGCACATCTAATGCGACCTCAAAACATGTCTTTGTAGAAAGATTTTTTACATTCTTAGGCCCATTTCTGTACAATAGATTAAATAGGAAACTTAGTATTTATAAATTAAATTACTTTAGCTGTAAAAAAAATATACTTGAATATTTACTAACCATAGATTATGCACAGACAGAAGATCTACTTGTTGTCTGCAAATAGAACCGCTAACATGCTATTTTACTTTTGTTTACCTAATTTATATTTGGTTTATACTTTATACTCATAGTTTAATTTATTACATTAAGTAAGTATTTATGCACTTCGTAGCCTGAAACACAGGTTTAACCTAGTTCAGGTAAATAAGCAACTGTGCTCTATTTTAATTATTAAGTTACCTACTTATTGTAAATGTGCACCTTTTTATAAATAAACGATTTATTATTATTATTATTATATTATTATCGTTATTATCTTGTTAATGTTATTTTCAAATGATTATTGTTTATTTAAAGGCGTGCAAGTGTTAGAAAAGCGTGCATGACGTGCACATGCTTAAACATTAAAAAGCATTTTATTTTATTTCATAAAGTGTACTACAAATACCTACTGACATCTTTATCGAAAGATGCAGCCCTAGCAGTTCACAATAACTTGTAAGGTTAGGTACATTTTCGTTCGCAGCGTTTAGCGACTCGAAGATGCAGGCTATTATAGCAGTAGGTATTGAAAATTTTGTATGAAGTAATTTATCTGGTAATCTGTGCCATTACTAATAGTAGATTGTTATACGAGGGGCTAAAATAACCCATTGTAACGAGGTAGTTTTACTCCCGAGCTTTAGCGAGCGTAAATAGAAACCGATTTTTCAGTACGATTGCGAGAAAATAAAATAATCCAATACAATATTAAATTGTTTATTTTATTTAAATGTACAATTTGTACAATTCTGGATATTTAACGAGATGTTTTTTCCGGGAACTTAATTTCAGTCCTCTGTGATAGTTCTCACTAGATAATTACATTTTCACTGTTGTAAATTATATTACGGTCACCAATTCAATTCGTTTTGTTTGATATACTCGGTTTTGATCCGTCAAAAAAAGACTCGAAGTGAGAATTTACGAATCCAACACGAACTGTTTACGCATGAGTGTACAAACGTCCATACAATTACTAGGATGGCCAAACCGGATCAGAAACGAACACGAATCCAATACGAACCGGCTAGGGAAGTCCGCAAACGCCCTCAATCATCGCCAACAGATGTTGGAGTTGGAAAAAAAGACTTACCTACTAGGTATTCCTCAGAACCATTCGCCATAAAACATAGCTTTCTTTTACAATTCGCTGTAGTAGACATAATATACAACTAGCAACGACAGTTACCTACTACGAGACAAAGACATGCGATAAATGCATTATTTTTTAATCACTATCAGTGACCGTCATCGATTTTAATTCCAACAAAATTTTAATAATGTTTTGATTTGATTTCACTATCGTGTCATTTCAGATAATACCTGACGGTACCACAGATACTTTTCACAGCAATTATCATAATGGAATAGAATCGTCGAATAATAATGAAGATGAGTCTGTCAATAATGAAAATAGAAAGAGTAGTAGTACCTCCATCAATGGTGTAGTGGTAAGAGATGACAAGAAGATCAGTACTACCTTGAGCACACAGAGTAGAAATCCGTCGAGATATAGTAGAGATTCAGACACTGATTTTGATGATCGCAAGAGCAGCGCTGGTCGTAAGACTATATCGGAGCTGGTGCAGCAGCAGAAACGGACGAAGAGGCGGCGCCGCAAGAGCGGTGTGATCGCCCCCCACACGCCCACAGACCCTTCGCGCCTTAATGATCTGCAATATGACAAATACGAAAAGGATAAGACGTAAGTTAGCTCACACTCTTGAATACTATTTAAAATGACATTGAAATTTAAAATTTAGATTAGATTCTACGATCAGAATCAAGGCGGGTATTACCTGCTATCTTATTTATACCTTTATAGCTTGCATTTAATTTATTATTGTTTATAGGTCAGCTGAACAAATAAGAAAGGCTGTTATGGCTAATGACTTCTTAAGGAACTTGATGGATGATGAGCGACTTGCAGCGGTAGTCGAAGCGATGAGTCGCCAGGAGTTCCCAGCAGGCAGCCTCATCATCAGGGAGGGGGAGAGCGGCAGCCATCTTTTTGTTTCAGCAAACGGACAGTTTGAAGTCCTCAAAGGCGGACAGGTTGTAAAAACCTTCGGACAAGGAGAAGTATTTGGTGAACTTGCTATTCTCTACAAAGCTAAACGTTTCGCCTCAATACGATGTAAGTCGATTTTTCTATGGATTATAACTTTCGAAGCAAACAAAATACCTACATTATATTCTTCTTAAATTAGGTATAACAGAAGCACAAGTATGGATGTTGGAGCGACGAGTTTTCCAAAAGATTATGGTACGCAGTCTACAACAAGAGCAAGATGCCAATATGCGTTTTCTGGCTTCAGTGCCTCTACTTCAAGGCATTCATCCTATCGAACTCTCGAAAATCTCCGAATTCCTCAAGAGGGTATGATCGACATAAATATATATCAAATAAGCATGACAAAAAGAGGAATGCGGTCTCATGTTTACATATTTCAGGAATTCTTTTCGGCGGGTACGCCGGTTGTGCGACAAGGCGACCGGGGTGACAAATTCTACATCATTCGGGGTGGTATGGTGGTGGTGACGAAGCGGGAAGGCGAGACTGGCGAGAAGCGTGTGGGGGTGCTCGGGCGTGGGCAGTTCTTTGGCGAGCAGGCGTTGCTGCACGAGGACCGCAGGCTGGCCACCGTCACCGCACAGCCGCCGGGAGTCGAGTGCCTGACGCTGGAACGAGGGTAAATAACTACTGATGTTTTAAATGATGATCAACTAGCTTCACCTTTTTGACTGACCGACTCCTTGACAATTCAAAAGTGTCTGATTGGTTTAATTGATATAAATGGTTTTAGTTTGATGATCTCTTGATAAAAATTTGCAATGTGGTTATTTCTGATTAAGTTATACGGTTTTTACAGACGTATTCATGTCAGGTTCGCCTGTCTAAGTACATATTTCAAACTCGTACAGAGATCTCGATTTGTGACGTTGTCACCGCGCCGCGGTATGTAAAAATATGAACGTTACGTACTTTTTATCTATAGGGGTTAAGGGTTACAATTACATGCATAGAAACCGATGTCAAGAAATTCTAGCTCGACTTCTTTCGCGTGAAAGTCGTAAGTAAGACTTCACACTATTCTAAATTAACAGACACATTTTTATAAAAGATCCCTGTATACTGCATTTGCAATGTATGTATAATAGTAGGTATAACAAAATATAAAAAAAAGAATCACATGAAATATCAATAGTTAAGAATCGAACTAACAACCAGTTTGAAAAGAAATCGTCAAACCGCTAAGCTACTAGCTTTGTACATGATTTATTGCTAAGCTTCATATAGGAAAAGCGTGATGATAATCATTTAAAATGTTAAATTTGCAATATTCGATCCCTTTGGGTTCGTTTTTTTTACAATTTGCGGTATACTATAGAAGAATACGAACAAAATATTGCTCATCCCTCATAGCAAATAGTGTGTTAATTTATAGCCTACAGATTGACCAGACTTTCACTACTATGCAAAATTTGAACAGAATCTATCCTATAGTATTTGCGTGATGCTGGAACATACATTCAGACAAACAGACAAAAATTCTAATTCTATATTTCGGTATCGTGCCCCGACCTCGTAGCAATTATCTTTTTTTTTTAATATTCTATATACAGTTTTGTCTACGCTACGATTTTATTACAATTATTAAACATATAGATTAGTTCGTAGTTCAAGTTCCAGGTCCTTGAAGTCTTAAACAAAGTAATAGGTAGGTATCGATAAGAAAGTTTAGGAAAGATCGGTTGATTTGATTTTTATTGTTTTTGAAAATCCTGGGGTTATAATTATAATGTTACTCGTTTCTTTAATTTGACAGACCATTCACGGAATTATTAGGCGATTTAAAAGAACTGAAGAAAATTCGTCATGATGTGCCGAGACCATCGCAACAAAAGAAAACTTCGCAAGTTAAAAGCGGTAAGTAATGTAAACTCTGTTTCAAATTATCTATCGAAGAATGGTGTATGAAACGTGAACAGAAAGGTACCACAAGGGTCAATACTAGGCCGGTTCCTTTTCACCTTATTTATTTCTGATAATAGCCCTGCTTAAAACGATGTAGGAGAAAAACTCGCACTTACACCTCAATTACTAAGTATGCAAAGGTTTTAAAGACGCAGGTGGCTACAAGAGTTCACCCTCACACAAGCGGAGTAGGTACTGGTTACCTCGACACCGGGCTGCAAACAGTCCAAGGAAGCTATGCCATCCCTGGATAGTAGGCTAACCAGGCGTTTATTACGCCTGGACAGGAACGGCCTGCACCTGGTGTCGGGGACCATCACGGGACCCTGCTCGCTACACAAACACTTCCACACAATAGGCATAACGGACAGCCCTCTGTGTAGGGCGTGCGTGGAGGCTGAGGAAACCGCCGCGCACGTGCTCTTTGAATGCACAGGCGTCACCCAGATTAGAACAGAAACCCTCGGGTCACCCAGATCTTTCCCAGATGTTCTGAATAGACCAGGAGTTTTAATTAACTTCTGGAGAGAAGTGGGCTGGTTGGAATAACCACCAAACGGCCGCCATGGCCCACGCACGATGGTCCACCTGACGGCCTAAGTGCGGAAACCAAACCCATTAGATAGAAGGTTTTAAAGTTATGTTTTAAACGGAGTGATTATAACTTCTACTTGGATGACCTTAAACATTAAAATGACCCGTACCCTAATTGCGTAACTTATTTTCGTAAACAATTTTGCCTAATTTATTTCATTTTGATAGTTCAACAACATTCATTGCGTTATTTACGTTGTTGAGCAGACTTTTTTTTCCAACTTATGAAGCAATGGATTGGCAATCTGTTTCAAATCGAAACAGATTGTGTAGTATTATGCAATTAGGGTAGGTACTGGTTGGACATTTGATCAAACAAATTGGGCGAAATTAGTTAATTTCGCAACCTAGTTAGGTTGCGAATCTTCTTTAAGAATTCCGGAACATGATTATTTTCAACACAGATAAACGTTTTAAGGCGGATTAGAACCTAAAATTATCAATGACCTGGATATTTATTATTTTGCACGCGACAAATAATCGATTTTATATTGATGACTGCATGGACTATCAACTATTGCTTTCAGAATTCGAATACGTGGAACTCAAAAACTTGGAGATTGTGGGCACCATGGGTGTGGGAGGGTTCGGTCGCGTCGAGCTGGTGCAGTACAAACCCGACAAGTCCCTCACGTTTGCTCTCAAGTGCCTCAAGAAGATCGACATGGTGCAGCAACAGCAGCAGGAGCATGCGTACAATGAGAAACATATCATGATGTCGTGCAAAAGTCCGTTTATTTGCAGGTATCTATATGTTTGCTTTAGTACAGCTGGTATATTTCTAAATACTTTGACAGAAATAGGGCAAGGTAATGTTGAGTGCTGTGCCCGTTATGATTTATAAATAACTATAAATTAAAATATGAACAGAAGAATAAGAACAACAAAAATGCCACTGCGTAGTGCGTACCTAATTACCTATATAGATATTCGACAGGAAGGAAAGAAAGATATCTAATATATTTATAGGCACTAATCGTGACGCACAGAGAAAAAAATAAACCACTCAACCATAACAAAAACAAGTTGGGGGAAAATATGCGTCACTTCCATGCAAAACGGCCATCCGAAGATCTACTTAATAGAAATCTTAAATTCATTCACTGACAAACAACGCGCCACTGGGTCTAAAAGTATGAAATTATACAGAAAAGTACCTTTTACAATGAAAGTTAGCACTAAGGAAGGACTTTAGGAAATTCATCCCCTAAAGGGGTTTAATAGGGAAAGATTTTTGCCGATGGGAAAAACCCACCGGACACATGGCTTGACATAATAAAAAACTGAAATTAAGTTTCTACAAAGTATCCTTACTACACAAATAAATTGAAATTAGGTACCTACTTATACGATTTTGATTAAGCATTGCCATTCCCTCGCATGTTGTTTTAAGTGTTATCTAATTTCTGTTCAAGATTTACACGAAAGAAAAATATGCCGTATAGAATGCAAATATCACTTCTTGTCACCCTTATCTAATGTGCCTTGAGATAACTGGGTTACGTACGCCTGACGTTACACTTGTCGAAATTAAAAATCAATTAATTACAGCAACTACTTACGTTAAACGAAAATGAAATGATTATTATCAATGATTTACTGGAAATTGTTTCGCTTTTTCAGATTATATCGCACATTCAAAGACAATAAATATATTTACTTCCTTATGGAGCCGGTGCTGGGTGGAGACGTTTGGACTATCCTTCAAAAGCAGCGCTACTTTCCTGAGAACATTGCTCGGTTCATGATGGCTTGTGTCGTCGAAGCATTCCTATATCTGCACTCTAAAGATATTATTTATAGGGATCTTAAACCTGAAAATTTAATGCTCGACAAACAAGGATATATTAAATTGGTACCTACCTACCTAAATTTATTAATAACCAAAGAGATAGGTATTTAAGTTTGACAATGTGGAATACATGACCGATATATTTTTGTAGGTTGACTTTGGATTTGCCAAACGGATTTCACCAAATAGCAAAACTTGGACGTTTGCTGGCACACCCGAATACGTAGCTCCAGAAATAGTGCTTAATAAGGTTTGTTTATAACTAAAAGCCATCTTTTGCAATTATAAATCTTCTTTTTATTAACTGTTGCACTCGATGCAGGGCCACGATCGAGCTGTGGACTGTTGGGCATTAGGAGTGCTGATCCATGAGCTGTTAGTTGGCAAGCCTCCGTTCCGTGCGGCCGGTGGGGACCACATGAAGACGTACACGCTGATCCTGCGCGGTATCGACGCCGTTGCGTTCCACCCGCGTGTCGCCAAATCTGCTCAAATGCTCATTCGCAGACTGTGCCGGGCTGTGCCCGCCGAACGACTCGGATACCTCAAAAACGGAATAGCAGACATTAAAAGTCATAAGTACGTTCAAGGTTACATATATCTTCATAATATAGTCATCAACGCGGCTATAATGTACAGGACAAGGACATGTAACGAATTTATATAAATTCATTTCGTGTCTCATAGACACTATTACAAAGAATCCGAAACAAAGTTCCTATGTATTGTTTGACTCCAAAATCTTGATAGGTATTCTTATTATCATGTTAATTTTATGACATCGTGATTTGTATTATTCATAGTTAAACACACAGGTACCGGCAGCGGTAAAGTTAAATGTCCCTTCGAAATCGTTGTACAAGATTGCTATGAAACCTTTATCATCAATGAATTTAAGAAAACTAGACCTAGACTGACCTAGACTTTAGTCTAGGTCACTTATGAAACTAAATGAAAGTATATTTTGATCGCGAACCTGCACTTCTACCAAAACTTCGTCTTATCATTAATTATGACTGTTCCACTGTGCAGGTGGTTCCTGGGCTTCGACTGGGAAGGGCTCCTGGAGAGGCGACTGAAGGCTCCTCTGATACAGCCTGTGGCTAGCGACCTGGATCTCGCCAACTTTGAGAAGTACCCCAAGGATAAACTGCCACCAGACGAAACTTCCGGCTGGGATTTAGATTTCTAAAAGTCTTTTAAACGACTTACTTGAATTCTAATGAATGTACAGTCTATTTAGTACTTACCTACATATATTTATGGATGTATTATCCACAGTAATTATAAGTGCATCAGTAAGTAGATTTAAGTGATCATTATATTTTATATATTTACATAAAATGTATACCTCTTTTACTAATAATATTTATTTTTCTTTATCCATTATTATGATAAGGCCAGTTAATGGTGTATCTCTACCGCTAGACATTAAAATACAAACATTAGAAAAAAAAAAAAAAAAAAAAACAGCGACTTCCAAAAAACACACCACAAAACGAAAAATAACTTTAATTTCGGAAGTCGGTGTCTTTGGATCTATATTTTAGTTTTTGCAACCGGCTTCCGAAATTAACACGTTCAGTGCCGGGTGCCCTCCTGGAGGGTTCACCTAGTCGCATATGGGAAGCCTGGAACCCTCGCGGAGGGGTCATTTTAAATGTAGGTTTTTCTTATCGAATACAGCATTATAAACCGTGAAAATAAAATCTGATATATATTTTAACAAGATTTATTAGTATATGCGTTGGTTTTAAAATCCAAGCTCTTTTTTTTTGTTCACGGTTACTAATGTTCACAAAACAATTAAAAGTTTGAAAACTACGTATTAGTGACAAGAAACACAATTTTCCTTCGTTTTACAGTGTTTTATAACACGGTTTTAAACCTAATGCCGTTGACCATCCGCGATGGTTTTAACTTTACCGCAAACGTAATGCCGGTAACCCTCTCGGAGGGTTCACTTCCAATATGTATTTCAGCATGGTGTATGAGTTCTATGAAAAGTGGGTGGAGTTGAAAGTGTTATTAAAAAAGTTTATTATTTTTCACTTTTTGCTCCAATTCGTAAACCTACCACTACTTGCTATGTAAACAAAAGTGACAGTAAGTGTTATAACATGATACACAAATCGGATTAAATAACTACGTATTATCGAAGCTAACTCAAAAACTACCCAAGCAAAGTTAATAAAATTTATATGGGACCACCGCGCAAGCTTCAAAATTGGTCCATAATTAACGAATATACATTAAAAAAAATACATACAGATAAACATAAAACCTCCTCCTTTTTTGAAGTTGGTTAAAAAGTGCCGGTTGATCGATCATCGGTAGCAGGTAAAGCAGGGCTATAATGGCGTGAGAGCATGCGAAAAGCCGTGGAAAGAGAATCAGGGTCAGTGGGGAGAATAACAGGCGGCAATGTGTGCCAGTGAACTACTGCGCGCGCGCAACACGTCGCCATGTTTATGCGAACCACTGCCATTTGAATATCGAGTGCTAATAGTCGTTATGTATTGAGTGCGTAAGCTACGCACTTGAACCAAAAACGTATTTGAAAAATGGCCTCTCGATGAGGTCACCAATCATGAATTTGGTTGGCATGAAATACCAATAGTAAAAATTATGCATAAGTACGAAATGAACTGTTTCGGGGTTTCCCCTAATGAATTGCTTTTGTTAAAAAGAGAAAGATAATGTTTTATTATCTCAGAAATACGTGAATATAAAAAACCAGACAACTGCGAGTGAAATACGCGGGGAGAGGGTTCCGTACGATGAATATATATTACACCATGTTTTGTTCCAATAATTTATGAACCCTTTAAGAATTTTTCCTATGAACAAACTTAACATTGTAGTTGAAAAACATGTTCCCATAGATATGCCACACGGTACAGTTTGCAAAACCTTTTTTTTATTATTATTTTCCCTCTAAAAGTGACTCCTTAATTCAAAATTCATTTATTTTCAACACACATCTTGCTCGTAAAGTGGCTCTTATTGAACCGCTTTTAGGTACATAATGCAGTGTTTTTCCGGAGTCATTATGGAACCCTTATAGTTTCGCCATGTCCGTCTGTATGTCTGTCTGTCCACGGCTTAGCTCAGAGACTCTTAGTAGGTACTAGAAAGCTGTAATTTGGCATGGGTATACATATTAATCACGCCGACAAAGTGAACAAATAAAATCAAGAACAAAGGGTTAGGGTAGCTTCCCTACACGTAAAGTGGGGATATTTTTTAATAAAACCTAAAAAGCTTATAAAAAGACAAGGTGTGATGATGTAGGTACCTATGTTTTTGAATAGGTATGAATAACATGGTTTCGTAAAAAGAGGTTTTGCTCAAGTACAAAATAAAAGCTAGGCATGCAAAACTGGGTTAAATTATAATTAATTTTAGACTAGTAGAACGATCCGGTTTCAATAAGAGTGCTGAAAACTTTCAGAACTGAAACAAACAGGTCAAATTTTTGATCTATCTCACATTATGAGTGCTAGGTAAGAATATTTAGGTAACAATTTCACAAATTTGAATATATTCTAGTCTGGTACTCTTGTAGACAAATTATGTGTCATACATACTACAACATGAGAGCATTGATCTCAAAGCTGCATATAAGTAGGAGCAACTTTCAAATGTTCCACAAAACAACCAGTTACTTAGTAAAAGAAATAAAAAAGCGAGCATCTGCGGTAGCAGGTCAATCACTGCTTGTGGAATAGAATGCTGGCTTGTAACATAGTAATGCTGGGGAGACGACACGACGAGATGCGATGCCCTCCAGCGCCGGTCGCCGGACGCCGCGCCCGGCGTCGGGGTTCGTGCCGGCTCAGGCCCAGCCTCGAGTCAGTGCAACGCCAGCGAGCCGACACACTCCGTACAGTTCGAGCGGCATGCGGCACTCCGACCACTGGCGGCCAGTCGCTAACGTAGTAACCGGCTGTTATCACGCGCCGCTCGTGCCACGCTTTAAACGCGATGCAAATTCACACAAACTGATCAAATAATAAAAACTACAAAATGCCATAAACCCAACACAATAAATTTTCAATATAATGGGAAGCGGATGAACGTAAAATTCTCAAACTAGTGACATTCGGATGGTGACCAGTGATTGTTTTGCAGTGGAATTAAAATTATTTTGGAGGTGAGTTTTGTTGTGAATACCGGCCGAAGTGGAATGACGCTGAGTGACGTAGTCCATTTACAAAATAATCATTTTTACCAAATCAATATCCCGAGTCGGATAGTTAGTCATTTAACATTCTTCACAATACCCTCGTTGTTAAACTTGGCGTTAACACCAACAACCACACATTGCTTACTATATGCTAGTCATTAAGTATTCAAATAAAGTTTGGGCCTAAAAAAATACGGTTGGTCTGAACTAAAGTGAAAATATTTCAAGCATTATCATGAGCCTAACATGCCTTTGATCAAACTACTATTATCCCTCAGTGCTCTCGTAATTTCGTGAAGCGTAACATGTTATATTAGATATAGGTACAATGACACTCTTTACTAAAATGTTACTACGGCTGTTAGAAGGGTGACATACCTACTTACTAAATATTATAATAATCAAAAAGACTTTCCGGCGTTATAGGCCCAGACCCAACTTCTGCCAGTCCTCTATCACATTCATGCTGGGGCCACACCAACGGGAAATGCCGTTAATTATCGCGATGATAGACTTTATTCCGACGGGTTAAGGTCCATCACCGTGAGAATTAACGGCGTTTCCCGTTGGTGTGGCCCGAGCATCATAAAGCTAAAAGTAGTTATAACCTCATATGATACACGAATAAAAATCGCTTTTATACATGGCTCGGACTATCTAGCCTACTTACTAAATATAATATTTATGTTTCATTAGAATCGCCTACACGCAAATGGTAGCTATCGTAAAAGCAATAGTGGACAGTGAGAGTGCGTGATATCACCGAAATAGTTGTCATCAAGGAGGTATGGAGGCGGTATGCGCGCGCGCCGACGACACGGCGTGCGAGGTGCGCGCGCTGGCGGCAGCGCTGCACTCCATCAACCTGTATTGCGCCTCCATCAGCGCCGCACTCATGTGCTGCTGTGCTCCGATACACAAACACTACAGGTATACACGACGTATCAATACTATCGCCATATACCAACAATGTTGTAAAGCTTAATTCCGACTGAAACTTAATCCTCAAATACAAATCCGCCTTCGTTTATCACCGGTATAACCGGTAATCGGATAAATCATGGATGAGAAACGATTGAAGTGAAAACATATCGATGTACCTACATAAAAACTGTTTCCTTATTTATTTTTAAATATTTTATCGCGAATGCTGTGAGCCGCTTTATTTGGTTTACAAATAAGGAAAGATAATATAAAACTCGGCTGTTGAATGAATTTGAATGTTTAATAAATACTTTTTGCTATTTAAAAACAAATCGTATATTATTTTAACGTTAACCAAATACCCACCTATTCATACGCTGCTATTTTAAACTACATGCTTTTGACTGCAATATATTCTTTAGATCAGTGCCCAACTTTATGCCTAGAAAAATAACACTGTGCCCATACACACCAACCATTCCAGGACAACCACCTCTTTGGTTCGTTCTCTTTACTGGGAGCTAGATCCTTAACATCAAAATTCAACGCAGGCACTCAAAACGATGGCGTGGACAAAATGTACGTGGAATAGCCAGCCTCATTCTGGGAGTGGCTTGGTGTTGCGACGCGGCTGCGGCGATGCTTCGGCCCGCGGACACCGTCCGGCTGGTGGCCGCTCTGATGGCCCCCTGGTCGTGGCTGGCCGCGGCCGCCTTTCACGTGGCCCTGTGGACTCGGCGCTCTGCAGCCCCCATCCTCTACCTCGCTATATACTGGATGCTCGCCACTATTTCTGCGGGGACAATCCTGTGGCAACACTTCGTCACGGGAGCTGCATCTACTCACGTAGAACTATACGTTCAAGGCGTTTCGATACTGATGACATTACTGATATTCGCAGTTGACTGCGTTTGTTTCTATGACGAGGTAATTTATCCATCATACTAACTGCAATATTAATAGTTTCAAAGGATATAGCCAATTAGATAGTAAAATAGGGATATCTATTATACTTTGCATAGAGCTTCAGAGCAGAATTGAACTGACCATGGTTTAAGACCAGCAAATGTATGATGTCTACCTAATTACGATAAAATTAAGTATACCACAATTAGTAGTTACTAGTGATGTGCCGGATATCTGTATCCGCGAATATCCGAGGGAGAAAAAAGATCTGTATCCGTATCCGTATCCGTTACTTTTGGCGGATCTTGAACGGATCTTTTATATTAATGCATTTCATTACGCATATGAAATTTTAAAGATATGTAGCAATGAAATACTGTTAACTTCAAAACAAATAAGTAAAAAAAAACATAGGTATTTATTATAATTCAAGTAGAGTAAGTACCAGTAAATTAAGTTATAAGGTAGTAATTAAACTATCTTTGTAGTGAGATCAAACCTCTAATATTTGTGCTATGCTTATTGAAATAATTATGTGAGCTAGCACATCAATTAAATTAATAAATAAATAAAATAAAAAAAATAAAAATCGTTTATTTTCAGGCGTCGATTAAAACTATGTTGTTTTCAAGAACTTAAAAAATATACGTCATAATTAATATTGAGTAACGGTAAATTGTATTTCAAAAAGAGTAACTTGGCAGCTTTGTCCCCCAAAACTCAGTTACGATGAAGATCATAAATAATTCCTGCTGAACCTGAAGAAACTTGAGATCCGTATCCGTATCCGTATGCGGATCTAGTAGACCCTTATGTTCCGTATCCGTATCCGCGGATCACATTTTTTTACGATCCGGCACATCAGTAGTAGAGTAGTTACATATTATTACAAGCCAACTTCATACAACAACAAAAAGGTACCATTGCGGATGGATCATAATGGAACATTATACATAAGCGGTGAAATTGAATGGGGGTAACCATCAGGCCTTGGCACGTCATTCCATTTAGGTATCAGCAAATAATAAAGATTAGACAATGTCATGCCTACGTTCGGATGATGGCAGTGTTTACCATAGTATGAGAGCATAGTGCGTGGTAGTGAGCACGTATCTCACGCATTATTTTAGTTAAACTATTCATAGTAGGCTGGTGTGCTAATTGATTCTCGGAGCTATGTAAACTGATCCATCCATCCCCTTAGTGCTAGCACTTATCGACTTAGCACAAATATAACTTGATAAGCGTTCCGCTTCCGTTTAAGCCCATCATCCTACGAATCAGCAAGTCTTCGATTATAAACACCTTACCGAGCCGTAATATGGCTTAGCACTTAGCCTCTTATTCCTCTTAATATTCATATTTTGCAAACAAATATATTTGTAAAGGATCTTCTAAAATATTGGTTCTGAAAAATCATATTTCAGCCAGACTAGTTATCATTAATTAATTCTTTTCGAACAGGAAAACATCAGTCAGTCATTCACCGCTCGAATGTTTCCATCACTTAATGCAAATTTAGATATTGAATTATCACATAAACCTATGACTTATTTGGGTGTATTATGTGTAGATATATACTAATGTAAATGTCCTCCATACTATTCAAATTAATCTATAACACGGCTCGTCGCGGCTAAACTAGTTAGCGTAAATGTATTGTAGGTACATACTCTAACAGAATGAAATTTAAATATTGGTATCTTGAATTTCGTCTAAAAATCATATTTCGGAGATAGGTCATGCTAGGTGTTGATGATTCGCTTACGACTGTAGGATTTTACAATTTATTATTGCTTAATTGAAGACATTATTTTAAAAACCATCTTAGTCAGTTTTACAATAGAGTAAAAAAACTTCTTCACAACTTCATATTTAACTTTGGTGGCGTAACTAACTCATATCATGAAATTTTTGACAAAGGTGGTTTTTGAAATAAAGTCTTCAATTACATTACAGTTATAAAATTATGACTTCCGTTCCGTTTGTAAATTCCTAGCGTGTCTTCAATAATAGACACCAAGTTAATAGTAACGAGCATGCCGGTGATACATAGGTATGTAACAATATGATGTGCGTGTTGGTCGCATATCATTATTCTCTAGTAGCGCACCGTTACGTGCTATGGTGGCACTTTCTCTTTAATAGAACTAAATTATATGACAGATTAATAAGCTTAAAACTGTGAGCACTGATATACAAGCATAGGTACTTATATGGTGAATGAGTCAGGCCGGGCCACCGCCGCCGGCGCCAGCCGTCGCGCAAGGAGCACATCGGAGGAGACGATTTCCACAATGCGTCTGGCGCCGCTCTCAGATGGCATTTCCCATGAGCGCACGTGCGGTCAATACGAACGAGATTTTACGTGATAGCTATCAAAGCCCTCTCTCTACAAGATCACGCGTTCTATTATAAAACGTTGATGTTTTGATGTGGGAAAGCTGGAATTTTGTGGCGTTGTTCAATGTAGCTGAAAATTATTTTGACGTATTATACTTTATAATCTTGACACTAAATACTTATATTTCAGGTCATGAAACGATTCAGTAACGATCTTAAGTCAAGCATCCCTAATATTTGTTACAAACATAACGACACACACTTCTATTCTAAAGTCACGTTCTTTTGGCTAAATTCTCTATTGAAAAAGGGATATAAATCACCACTGGAACCACATTACTTGGGAGAACTTCCAGAAGAGGAACGCTCGGTTAAATATTATAAAGAATTTGTGAAAATATATCAAAACCTAGAAGTACGTACCTTCTGCCTACACTGATGTCATCGAATTATATATTTATATATCTTAGTCAACACATTGATTTTCTACATTTCAGGATTCTAAAGCAAAAGAAGCAAGCCCCAGTCTGTGGTCATGTTACATTCGTAAAGTATGGCCTAACTTTTATATTGCCGGAATATTGAAATTGTTTGGCGACTTGATCGGTGTAGTGCCTCCTTTAGGATTGGGCATTATAATCCAGTACATTGAAGATCCGACTAAAGTTCATGACTCCAGTGCACAAGTGACTCTTCAAGAATTCTTTAACAACGGATATGTAATGCTTCTCATAATTACGATGGCACTAATTAGCCAAGCATTCTTATCTCAGAATTCAACACATTTAGTGACGGTTGAAGGCACAAGACTGAAGACAGCTCTACAAGTTCGTTCATTTGTTACAACAACTCAGCTTTTGTTAATGACAATGTTGTTGCTGTGATATTTTGAATATTCACTATGTAATATAAATAATAGTTGCATTTTATGCAGTTTTTTATTGACAGAGCATGGTGTACGATAAGTGTATGAGGCTGGCCCCGTGGTCATCGACGGATTCTGACGAGGACGAGGAGTCCCGCCTGCTGCACGACACCGAGGACAACAGCTCCACGAGGAGTGGTCTCATCACGAATCTAGTCTCGCAGGACACGTATAATATCATGTCGTGTGTTTGGATCTGTCACTATATCTGGGCCATACCTTTAAAGGTAAACTGTCGCTTTTGATAGAGGCAGTCGATTATAACTTCTCAATATTTTTTATTACTTTTGTTTATATTACAGGTTGTCGTTATATTGTATTTATTATACACAAAACTGGGTGTGAGTGCAATCATAGGCACCGCTGCAAGTGTTCTTGTAATCACGCCATTGCAGTTTTATATCGGAAAGAAATTATCGGACAATTCAAAGGATATCGCAAAATGTACCGACCATAGATTATCGAAGATGACGGAAATATTAAACGGCATAGATGTTATCAAACTTTATGTTTGGGAGGATTTGTTCAATGAAAAAATTTTGCAACTGAGAGAACTTGAACTGAAACTCCTTAATAAGGATTCTGTTTACTGGAGTTTCTTAAGTAAGCGCATAATTTCATTATCTTACTCAATGATTACCAAAAATTATTTTGGAGTAATACATTTTCAATATCATTTCAGCTTTCACAACTCAAATATCGACGATAATGATAACAGTTATCACTTTTACCGTATACTATTTTATAGAAAATAACAGTCAGTTAACGGCCACTAATGAATTCGCCGGATTAGCGTTTTTTAATCAACTCACTGTTCCCCTTCTCATACTGCCTGTAACAGTGCTAATGGTGATTCAAGCGATGGTAAGGAAAAAATATTAATATTCATTTATGTAAAGTTGATGTATTAGTTCTAACTAACCAACTACCAGTAAATAAAGAATATGCTTTTGTTATCTAGGTTAGTACGAAGAGAATTAAAGATTTCTTGGAACTTCCCGAATCGAACAATATTAATGAATGTAATGATATTGAGGATCAAAAGAAAACGACCAAAGAAGATATGAACCAAGAAACTTTCATTATTGATAGAAACGGAGTTGACGATACTTATATAATCAATAAAGATGAACCCGACGGAGCTGAATGTGCTGATCAGTTTTCTGATGATGAAGTATTCACAATGCCAACTCGTAGAGCGGATTCGTTAGTTAGGTTTAGAAACGCAGCCTTCACTTGGGGCAAAAGGAACGACATGTTGTTAGAAGTAGACGATCTAGAAATTCCAGCAGGTGAGAGTCGATTACCTGTTTTATTTAACGGTTCTTGCCGTGCCGTGGTGCCTGTTTGTAGACATGACATGAATTGTTGCTGATTCTCAAATAATTTAAATGATCATTATCGTAACAGGAAAACTGATTATGGTTGTTGGTACTACCGGAGCTGGGAAGTCTTCGTTGCTGTCTGCGATCCTCGGAGAGATGTATCTGGACAGAGGTGACGTCGTTTATAACAAGTAAGAATAACAATTTTCGCAATACAGCCTTTATCGGAATGACCGCTCTGAAATATACCAAAGGTGGTATCGCAGGGATTATCTTAGACCTTTCTAAATCATTGAACTGTAGCAAACTTGACTGGAAAGGAATCTATATTAGAATATTTTACCTACATTAGACACAAACGTATTCTCTAGTACCTAATTACATATACGCTGTCTAGTGTGTTAGTCGACCAACGACTCTCCTGGGACGAGAACCGATGTTCCTATCCATAAACGAAAATAGCGTGGCAATTTAAAACTATTTACCTTAATTAAAATAGTAACATTGTACACACGGCTACACATCAAGCTATACATTTCCAGTTTATGATGATCGCTCATTGTACAGGATTTCCGTACAATGCGAGGTCAGCTTATACTGGAAATGTGTAGCTTGATGTGGAACTGTGTGTACGTATCTTCTCATAGCTAAATTGGTGAACGAGTGACAAGTACCATCTATTGTACTAAGGACATCGCTTCAATTCAAACAATTTTATTACATACCTACTGCAATTACAATAAACGATTAATACACACCATAAAGGCACAGATTTTGTCTTGTCATAGGTATTTTATTAACTGCTCTTAGATAAAATTGTTTACAGCGGAATCCGTAGTAATATGTTACGATGGTTCATGACATATATATAGGTAAAACAGATCACAAAAGATAGTCATTAATAGTTTCTAATCAATTTCAATCATCGGCACCTCTGGGGTGCCCCAGGGCTCAATTATGGGGGTACTTTTTATTTTGTTCATCACTGCTTCATTCATTCTCGATGTCTAATGTATGCCGATGACATCAAAAACAGGTCGTGCAAAAGAACACAAGATTGTCTGCTTCTGCAGGAGGACCTTGATAGACTTTCTCAATATTGTTCATATAGCAAAGTCCAGCACCCTATTTGCGTAATACCGGCTATTTCACACCGCAAGGTGCAGAACTCACGCTGGTGCACGGGCGCCTCTCCGACTTATTGTAGATTAACACACTTTATCTATTGGGATACACAAAAAAATTTCGGCAAAAAATGCAAGATCCGACTTCATAAAATATATAATCACACAACACAGCTAGATAAGGTGTGAGAAATTAAATGTGCTTTATTATTTAATAGCATTTATAAAATATGTATAGCATATACAAAATATAATATAAACTTATAGCTTCTTAAAAAATATAAGGTTGAAGGCCATTTTCAAGTTGTAGTAATTATCGTCCGTTTATCTACAGGAACTGTTCTACGTGGTACGCGGGACAACCGCCGTGGTTGCTGGAGGGGTCTGTGCGCAACAACATCGTCATGGACAGCTCGTGGTGCCAGAGGAAGTACGGGCGCGTGTTGAGAGCGACCGGTTTGAGACCCGACCTGCAGCTTTTACCAGGCAAGAAAGCAGAATGGATGTTGAACAGATTTAGCTTTATTATCAACTTATCAGGCAACCTTGTCAACGCAATCAGCGTAGATCATAATCAAACTGCAAACGAATGAATCAAGACACGTGTATACAGTTACAAATGAAATCATTAATCTGGAACAATCGAACAATGATGGTTATTATTATGTGTATGGATATGTATGTAACGTACTACATACATTTGTGTATGACGTGTACTGTGTGTATAGTAGGATTCATTATGAGACCGGCTTGTTTCAAAACAGAGGGTGACGCAACTCGGTTGGGCAGCCGCGGCGCGCCGCTGTCGGGCGGGCAGCGCATCCGCGTGTGCGTGGCGCGCGCGCTGTACTCGGACGCGCAGCTACTGGCGTTGGATGAGCCATTGGCCGCGCTGGATGCGCCACTAGCGCGCCACCTGGTCGCCCGCGGGCTTGTGCCGGCCACGCGCGCCGGACGCACGGTCGTCGTTGCTACCAACAGACTTGAACTTCTCCATTATGCTGATTTGGTAGGTTTCATCTCCAACTCCTGACATAGAGAGCATTTAGCAAAAGCATAAACAGCCTATAATGTCCCACTGCTGGGACACAGGCCTCCGCTCTATGAAAGGATGTGGACTATAGTCTACCATGCGGGCCCAGTGCGGGTTTGTAGATGTCACGTCAATGTCTTCGAATTTTTTGGTTCTAGCTAGGACATGCCAGTTTCCTCACGATGTTTTCCTTTACCGTTATGAGAGCAATGGTGATGAAATTATACATATTATTATGAACAAAGTAAAGCGCCTGCCTGGGTTGGAAGTTTTGAACCGATGACGTTACAACTCGTAAGCCGGGGCCGTTACCACTGGACCACCACTGCTCTTTGGGAGGGCATTTGTTGAACAATAATTCTAGAATAGGGAGTAGTTTAATGTTATAGACCCGACACAACCGAATCATAGGATACATCAAGATTTTTTTATTTTAGGTAAGTACCTACTTACCTTCGAGATTTAAGAAACAAATCAAGCTGCGGCTAATGTCGGCAATTAGTGGCTGATTTTAGCAAGATGTACAAAAAAAAACCATTTTGTGTCGTTTTGTATAAAATCGAAATTGAATCGACACATATTCCGATAGGTACCTACTTACCTAAGGCAAGAACCAGACTTGGTTTATTGCAAATAAACTAGTATAAACGAAGTAACATTATAGGTAAAAAAGTAAAATAAATTACAAAAAAAATCAACCGACTTCCAAAAAAAACACTGCAAAGCGAAAAATAACTTTAATTTCAGAAGTCGGTGTCTTTGTCATTAAACGAAAATTCAACACTAAAGACACCGACTTCTGAAATTAAAGTTATTTTTCGCTTTGCAGTGTTTTTTTTGGAAGTCGGTTGATTTTTTTTGTAATTTATTTTACTTTTTTACCTATAATGTTACTTCGTTTATACTAGTTTATTTGCAATAAACCAGTTTTGAGATATTTTAAGTTCTTTACTCTGACCTCAGCGCAGCATTTTTTTTTTTGTAAAATGTTTTTATTTTTCACTTTTTAGTTGTGGTATGTATCTAACCCGCACAAATTGAAATACCACTCTACCTGCTATGTAAATAACAGTGACAGGAACTTATCATATCATCCACATACTAAGTGGGAAAAAATACGTATTATTGAACCTAACTCAAAAACTATCCAAGTAAAGTTAATAAAATTTATATGAGTCCTTTACCTTTCAAACAAAAAATAATTTAAAAAATCGGTCCATAATTGACGGAGAAATCGGTGGACATTACGCTACGAACATATAACCTCCTCCTTTTTGGTCGGTTAAAAATCCGTATTTATGTCTTTCGCTCCGTCGCGTGTCGTTCAACCGCATTTTTAATTACATGTCATTTCGATGTTCCTAGATAATAGCAATGGAAGAAGGTCGTGTGGCCGGCATTGGGCGCGGCGCAGCTTGTGAAGGCGCGTTGGCTCGTTGGGCGCGGCTGGCGGGCGAGGCTCGCGCCGCGGCAGCCCGCGCTGGCGCCGGCCCGCCCGGCGGCACGGCACGGGAGCGGTCGCGACTCGTGCGAGCGCTAAGCCGGGCCCGGTTCCACAGCAACTCTGAAGACACCACGGTAAATGCAACTTGTAGGTGATCTTTATCCGAAGGGTCGCTTTCCCCCAAATATAGGTAGGTATCAGAACATGAAATGTGTCAAAATAAGATCGCTAAACGGTTTACTCAATCAACCAACACTCATTGAAATGTTTGTTTTGCGACCTACAATTTGTAGGTGCCTATCTAAAATTAAAGCCAATTAACCAAAGCCATTTTTAGATATAAAGACAACCAAAATATTTGTAGAAATACCTACACTTACTGGAACATGAAGTCATCTTCGTTCTATTTTTAGATACGGAAGGCGCATGCGACTACTGTGTGGTGTTTATCTAGATCTAGAATCTTAAAATATCAAGCAATTGTTACACATACCTAATATGTCAAATTTACAGCACCATATCGACAGTGGAAAGACACTATCGATATGGTGCTGTAATTTTAAAGTAAAAAACTTTAAAATTCATTCCTGAGATTTCACATTTTGGCGCTTTAGCCATTTTACCTTTCCACTGTCGATATGTACTTAAGCCAAGCGCACAGTAGGTACCGCCGCAACGGGCCGCAGCGCAAATAATTTCGTGCGTTGGTTCATAGAAAGTTGTGTGCAAGTGATGAAGGAGGATTTTTTTACAAAGCGTTGCGTTGCGGTTGCGATCCGGCCGGACCTGCATTCTTTTTTTTTTGAAATAGCATCTTGTAGTTCACCTCTGAGGTCGTGACTACTTAACCGGGCTATCCAGTAGCTGCCTTAAGCTAGTAACTTAAAGCCTCCAGCTAGAACATAATACTAATTATAAACTAGGCGACAGCTCGCTAAGGGCACCCCCTGTGGGGTACGATTTACGAACTTCGGCTTAGGGCATCGCTGGGGGGAGGACATCGGGCCTGCCCTAATTTGCGCTAACTTTAATACTTATTTTAAACTGCGCAGGTGGGCATCAGTGAAGCAGCAGGAGCTCACCTGCTGCCAGAAGTCTCGACGTGTGCAGGCGGCAGCTGGCGCCGTCGGGTGTCCTCTCATCCGCGAGTACCTCTTTCCAGACAGCTGTCCTCACCGCCACCATCCATGTATAACTCAAAGTAAGTTCCTAGAGAACCTACCGACAAGGTGATCCTATTGAAATTTTATCAGCCAACATGGGCAGGTAAATGAAATTGATTGACTGATGCCAACTCCAAACTCAAATTTATCGCTACAAGGTTATTCCGCCGTGTGGCCATAATCGGAACTAAACCCGCTATCTTGTTTTTTCTTCACGACATGGCACAAAATATGTTCACCAACAGCGCCCCTCTGCATGTCAACGGCATTCGAGCGCCAAAAGACAATTTGTAGCAATGTAGTTGGCTGACCATTCGCTGGAGTCCGGGTTAAGAGTCCAAGATTGCAACCCATGAACCTTAACCCTTCAAACCTTTTTAGAAATCGTACAGGTGGTTATAATCCTACAGATGGCGTCCGGATATCCGACGCGCTGTGAGCGCAGACGAGTCTAATGCTGCTTTACACAGAGAGGCCAGCTATCTACGCCGGTTACTGAAGCCCAGGACACCACGCAGTGTCAACAGGTGCTTTTCTTTTTTAAACATGTCAAAGTTAAAATTAACTGTAAGAAAGATGTTTCAGCCAATTCTCGTTAGTTCTAGAGTTGACCCTCTTTTTAGGGAAAGGCTGGGCCGGGACGCCCTAGGAAGACATATACTGGCCTTATTGGTGATGTTCAGAAAGGCCAGATGCGTAGTAGGTACTCGCAACCGGCGTGCGTGTATGACCAGATGTATGAACGTAAACGAGGCAAAAAGAGTATGTGAGGATCGTAGTAAGTGGCGTTCTGTAGTTTTTGCCTACCCCCATGGGAAGAAGGTGTGAGTTTATGTATGTATGTTTGCCCTCTTTTTATAATTTGATCATGGATGGTTTGAATCCAAAATGAAAATGAAAAATTGACTAAAACATTGATAAAAAATTTAAAAAAATATGTTCCAGATGGACACCAAAAACTTTACGACGGCTTATAAGCTCAGATTCCGAAACCGCACCAGAAGACAACCAAAGTAAAGGTTTGTAACGCTTTACTTCGTAATTTAGCTAGTAAGGTTCCAATTCACTACATCTCTGTTCTTTCTTCTATTCTAAACTGCTTATTCTATTTTAGATGTCGTTGATGACTCCATAGTGGACACGACGCCGTATAGTTCTCTGACCTCCAATGGGGTAGAAACTAATAACACTATCGACGTTGATGAAGACTCCAACACATCGCATAAACCAGAAGTTAGCGAGGTGAGTGTGCTAAGGTTCAACTTACTTTTCCAACAGTCCATTTAAATGATCGATTTTAAAACCTTAAGTATAATCGATGTGCCATCCGGCTGGCCCGAGGATACCGCACGGTCTCCTGCGAGGCGGCGAGCCTCCTTGCCGGAGTACCACCATGGGATCTGGAAGCAAAGGTCCTCGCGCACATTTGGGAGTGGCGCGAGGAGGCGAAGCGCCGGGGCTTAACTCCGATGCCGCAAGAAGTCGCGGCACAGCGGACAGAGCTCCGGCGGGATCTCATGGCGGAATGGAGAGTGCGATTGTCGCAACCCAGCGCTGGGCACGCCACAATTGCGGCGATAAGACCCCTCTTTGAGGAGTGGCTAGAGAGGCGCCACGGCGTCCTCACCTTCCGCCTGACGCAGGTACTCACCGGACACGGCTGTTTCGGGAGGTACCTGTTCAGGATAAAGCGGGAGGAAACGCCCGGGTGTCGTCACTGTGTGGATCGCCCGGAGGACACGGTGGAGCATACGGTGGAGGTCTGCCCGGCTTGGGCAGGGCATCGCCGTGTCCTCGTGGATGCGATCGGCGGCGGTGATCTCTCGCGTCCGGCCCTGATTCGGGCCATGCTACGGAGCGAGAGGAAATGGGAGGCCGTCACCTCTTTCTGCGAAGCAGTAATGCTCGCGAAGGAGGAGACGGAGCGCGTGAGGGAAAGGCAAATTTCGCGCCCTCGCGCCCCTAACCGCCGCAGCAGGAGACGCCCTGGGCGTCGGGAATCGCAGGAAGATTTCCGGCCACCGTAGGCGCGGGCTTGCGGACGGTGAGCAATGGGTAGCTCGCCGTCCGATAAGGACCAAGCCCGGGTCGACGGCGCGTTGTGTTCCACGCGCGCCTCAAAGAGATGTCAGCAGAATTGACGGGGTCCGCTAGGGCCAATGCCAATGCCGGGGGTTCGAAGAAAACCGATAGGGAAATCGTGGCCCCCGGCAACATGGCATAGGAAGGAACACGGGTGGGTTTTAGTCAGTAAGAGTCTGACACGCCCTCCCGCTCCACCCAGAGCGGGAGAAGTTATTTGATAATTTCCCACCCAAAAAAAAAAAAAAAAAAAAGTATAATCGATGTACGAAAATCAAGAGTCATCCTGATAATTGTTGGTCACACAGCATTGCAATATATGTAGGTATATAAATCGTAAATTTGATCATATTCACTTATTTGTTCATCAGTGCGCGATATGGTGGGAATACGCGCAAGCATGTCGCTGGTGGGGCGGCGCGTACTGGGCGACGGCAGCAGCTGCGCAAGCGCTGGCGTTGGCTGCAGACTACTGGCTCACGCACACCACGACACAGAGCGCGGGCACTGAGCTCTCTGATCAACAGGTTTGTAAAAACCTGTTATTATTTTTGATTTTTTTTTGTCTAATTTGGTGGTATAATGGTGGCGGTGGAATAAAACCAACGTTGGATGACAGATAGGGAGTTTATTCACTTTACTTCAAACACATGACAGATTTTAGCAAACAAAGTTAGACTTAGGTTAAACCTATGAGTGGTCCTAGGGATGGACTGCGGGGCTATCCTATCCCTTTACCTCCTAGCTAGGCTATTCCTGAGGGCGACGGGGCCTCCGCTCAGGTCAAGCGTATGACAACAGTGGTGACTGCGGGGCTATCGACCACTGTGCCTTCTAAGTAGCGAATGAATCTTTCCTCCGAGGTGGACCGTTTATATAGTCGGCTTGACAGATTAGTGTGCGTCTTCACCATCTCATGCTTGTATGTGGTTGTAACCTTCGTGGACGTCACAGACACTTCACACGTCGAATGTTAGATGTCGCTAGTAGTCTAGGTACTGTTGCTGTTATCGTCTTATCGATGATTGATCTTGTTTGTGTAGCGATCTACTCGGGTGGCGTAGTGTTGTGCACATAATCGGGTAGATGGCGTAAGGCGTCGTGTTATATTCTCCCCCTCTGGTACTCTATGGTCGTCCCGACTGAGTACCAGCACCAGTTTGTTTCCGCGGCCTTCCTCTTTGGCGTATCGGATAAGTTGGTTTGGATATCACGTTGTGTCTCTTTTCAAACTTCGTTATTGCTGACGTATGATACTTTCCAATAGGTTTGTCTGGTGTTTCTGAGTGAGCAATTTCATAAGTGGAGGTTCCATGTTTCTTTAATATAACATACGGTCCATCTCGTCGCGGAGCAAATTTTGAAGTAAACTGTTTATCAATGTTGCTAACGGGATGAGACTCTATCAAGACTAAGTCTCCAACTTCATAGTTTGGGTCAGGTCTTCTCTTGCTATTTGCTCTCTGGCGTGTCGTTTCTTTGTTACACTCTATATTTTGTTTTGCTAGTTCCAAGTCTTGGGCTAGTTGTTTTAACTTTGGGGTGATTTCTGCGACAAAGTGTTCTGATTCTACAATCGAGCTTAGATCATGTGTCAACTCATATGGTGTACGCAATTCTCTCCCAAATGTAAGGTAAGATGGTGAGAAACCTGTAGTTTGACACTTAGCTGTATTCATTGCAAATCTTATTGTTGGTAAAGTCGATGGCCAGTTCTTATGTTTGTCTTTCACCATAATTGCTATTTGTGACTTCATGTCCCTATTTTTCCTTTCAACCACATTTGGTTCAGGGTGATATACGGGTGTAAATATTTGTTGAATTTCTAAGCAATATGCTAGTTTTTGCATTATCGCTGATATAAATTGTACTCCATTATCGCTGATAATTTTCCTTGGCAACCCATACCGAAGAAATATTTCATTGAGTAAAATAATGGCACAATTTTGACTAGTTGCTTCATTTAGTGGGAATAATTCTACCCATCTTGAAGTAGTATCTTCTATGATCAGAATCCACTTTTCTCCTGATGGTCCCTTTGGCAAGGGTCCAAAAAGATCAATGGACAATACTTCAAATCGTTGACAGTTTGGGGTGGACTGGTATAACCCTGCTGGCTTCTTATTAGAGGGCTTATATTTTTGACATTCAACACATGTTTTTACGTATTTTACAACATCTTTTCGGAGTCCCATCCAATAAAAATTATTTATTATACGTTGCACTGTTCTTTCTACTCCCATATGACCAGCAGTGGGTGAGTTATGGTAAGCGTTGAGTACATTTTGTATTTCATGACGTGGAACTACTAACTTTGCATTGTCGTTTTCTTGTTCTGGCATGTAAAAATACAGGACACCTTTATGGACTAGGTACCCTTTCTTAATGTATTCTGCATAACTTGGTATTTCTTTTCCTTCCTCTAATATTTTTATGATAGTTTGAAGGGTGTCATCTTTCATTTGTTCATCTCTTAACTGTTTTTCATTGTATCTAGGTAGATCTAACTCTGTGCTGCATATGATGCATTTTCCATCATGCTGCTCACACGGTGGTCGAGACAATGTATCAGCTACTACATTAGTTCGTCCTGGAGTGTATTGGATTTTGAACTCGTATGGTTGCAGCTGTAGTGCCCATCGTGCTAAGCGACCAGTAGGTGTTTTGAGATTCATTAACCATTTCAATGGTTGATGATCTGTAATAGTTATGAACTTTGTTCCTTCTATGTAGCCACGAAATTTTGATATAGCCCATACTATGGCTAGTGCTTCCTTTTCTGTGACACTGTAATTGCGTTCAGCTTGTGTTAAGAGTCTACTTGCGTATTCAACAGGGTGCTCATTGTCTCCCTCCCCCTACACTAAAGCTGCGCCAATGGCATACTGGCTGGCATCCGTCTTGATAGCAAACGGTAAGTCGTCACTTGCCTGTTTTAACACCGGTGACGTAGTCAAGGCATTTTTTAATTTCATAAATGCTTCTTGTTGCTCTCGCTCCCACTTCCAGCTTATTTTCTTCTTTGTTAGGTTAG
The DNA here is from genome assembly GCA_949152395.1 of Agrochola litura. Lineage (NCBI taxonomy): Eukaryota > Metazoa > Arthropoda > Insecta > Lepidoptera > Noctuidae > Agrochola > Agrochola litura. The sequence goes on from OX424502.1 coordinate 14,120,687, forward strand.
TGAGTGGTCTAGCAATGTCTGCAAAATTATGAATAAATCTCCGATACCATGATGCGGTTTGTAAAAATGATATTAATTGTTTTAGGTTGTTAGGCGCCTGACGGTTTGCAATAGCAGAGATTTTCTCTTGGTCTGTTTTGATACCGTCAGAAACTATAAGGTGGCCTAGATATTTAATTTCTGAACACATAAATTTACATTTCTTTCTGTTGGCTCGTAGCTTGTATTCTCTCAGTTTAATAAATACTTCTCTTATGTCTTTTATATGTTGACTGAAAGTAATAGATCTTATAGTTAGATCATCTAAATAGCTTAATACACACTTCGCGTGCAATCCTTGTATAAATTTGTCCATTAATCTTTGGAACGTAGCAGGCGCGTTTCGAAAACCGAATGGCATTCGCTTGAAACGGAACGTTCCAAATGGTGATACAAAGCTTGTTTTATCATAATCATCTGGATGTACCATAATCTGCCAATAACTTGACTGTAAATCAATTGTTGACATGTATGGCATCGCTTTTGCCTGATGTAATAAGTCGTCAATACGAGGCAACGGATATCTGTCAGGTTTAGTTATCTCGTTGAGTCGTCGATAATCTACGCAAACTCGAACATCGGTTTCTCCTTTTGGAACTAGAATTACAGGTGCTGACGATGGGGAATCGCATTCCTCGATAACGTCATCATTTATCATATTATCCAGCTTTTCTCTTAATTGCTTTTGCCTTGTTGGTGACAATCTATAGGGCTTAACACTAATAGGAGGATGATTGCCTGTGTCGATTCTATGTTGCGTAAATGGAGTTGGTTCCGTGTTTTTCTCAAAGATGTCGCTGTGTTCAATTAACAATTCATTAAACATCTTTTGCTCATTGTTTGTAAGTAAGGTGCCTTCATCGGGATTTAAATAAAGATCAACAGAATACAAAGAAGTAGGGTTTATTGGTAAATAAACAATACGTGGATCCACACAAGATTGGCTGTCAGCGGGTTCTCGTGGACGTGTAGGACCTGATGGCGTGTCCAATTTGTGTAATGTCCATTTTGGTCGTTTGTTTACTGGTGGACTGTCTTGTACGTCGGATCCTGCCGGTGTTATGGGTAACGGTGACAACATGTCTAGCTCATTAGCCCAACGGATAAACTCCGATACTGCCTTTATTTCCACTGGTTCCTTTTTGACTTCAAATGTCATACGCTTCACTGCCTTCATTGGTATGGCGTCATTGTTGAGTTGAATGAAGTTGTAAATTGTTTGAGGTTCGTCAATAAAATTCCAACTGCGTTGCGGTGCATTTAGTATGATTCCTGCCTGTTCTAGGAATTCGATACCTAACAGCGTACGGTTATCGACAGCTTCTGGTATGACTGACAATGTTATTGGTAGTGTGCGTTTTCCAATACGTATGTCAGTTGTCGTTGTCAACAAGTTTGACGTTTTCACCGTTCCATCTGCCAATTTGATGTCAGTTAATCGCTGATCAAACTGTGTACCTTTTCGTAACAACGTCTTATATAGTTGCATACTGGCAACACTGCGACGGGCAGCAGTATCTATGTATGCATAGCCTTCTTCTCCTTTTATGTTTACCTTTATCGTCGGTATTTTGGCTTGTATCTTCAAGCTATTTTGAACTGTATAAAATGCAACGGGCTTTGGTGGCGTTTCCTTATTTTTGCAGGTACTGCAGTTGCTTCTGTAAACACCAGGTGCTCCACATCCATAGCACGTGATGACTGGCTTCTTCTCTGTTTGAGATACTGCCGTTTCCTTTTGTTCTGCCAACCTTTTGCGACATACGTCAGAAAGATGACCCTTCTTGCCACAAAAAGAACATCTTTTGAGCGGCTTCCGTTCTGATTGTATTGATGACGTTACTTCACCAGCTTCCTTGACCAGGCTCTCAATATGACGACCACGATCCAGAAGTTCAGCAAACGTCTTCACTTCCGTGCGAGCAATCTCCTTTTTGTAGTTTATATTGAGAAGTCCGTAAACAAAGTCCAAATGTTCCTCTTCCTTATGTCTTTTTGCAGGTAATTGTGCGAGTAAGGCACGTTTTCCACACACAAACGCGTCAATTGCTTCAGTTGTTTGCTTCTTAGAGTATAGTTCCAAATAAATTTCGTATGGCTGCATTTTCGGCGCAAAAGCAGACTTAATGGCGTCGAGAGCTTGAGTCCACTTTTTGATGTCGCTTTTTACACCGTTCCACCACGTAGCAGCGGCACCAGACAATAACAAAGTCAAACCTTCCAAGGCGTCCTCGTCACTGATTTTCTCAATTTTTTTGTAAACTGAGATACCGGTTACAAATTCTTCAACTTTATCAAAATTTCGTTCACCGTCGTAATGCTTTGTGCACGCAGCAAAACTTTTAAAATGTCTATTTCCACTTTCGTTTACTTCTGTCACCTTTGTTATGAGCGCAGTGAACTGCTCCTGAGTCATCATCACCATTTCTTGTTTTTTTTCAGACATGTCAATACAATATAACTTCTCTTGAGGGTAGGCTCCTGTTTATCCGCCAATATGTGGGTACGCCGATTAAAATGTGGGTACTCCGATAAAATTGTTGCGGGTAGAAGAAGATTTTTACGTTGGGCGCCAATATAATGGTGGCGGTGGAATAAAACCAACGTTGGATGACAGATAGGGAGTTTATTCACTTTACTTCAAACACATGACAGATTTTAGCAAACAAAGTTAGACTTAGGTTAAACCTATGAGTGGTCCTAGGGATGGACTGCGGGGCTATCCTATCCCTTTACCTCCTAGCTAGGCTATTCCTGAGGGCGACGGGGCCTCCGCTCAGGTCAAGCGTATGACAACAGTGGTGACTGCGGGGCTATCGACCACTGTGCCTTCTAAGTAGCGAATGAATCTTTCCTCCGAGGTGGACCGTTTATATAGTCGGCTTGACAGATTAGTGTGCGTCTTCACCATCTCATGCTTGTATGTGGTTGTAACCTTCGTGGACGTCACAGACACTTCACACGTCGAATGTTAGATGTCGCTAGTAGTCTAGGTACTGTTGCTGTTATCGTCTTATCGATGATTGATCTTGTTTGTGTAGCGATCTACTCGGGTGGCGTAGTGTTGTGCACATAATCGGGTAGATGGCGTAAGGCGTCGTGTTATAGTGGTTATTATTGCCCTGTAGTCTAACCAACTTCAGCGATTTAGAAGAAATAGTATTCCATCAATATCGGGAACAGGTACACACGGCTACACATCAAGCTATACATTTCCAGTTTATGCTGATCTGAGGTCGAGGTCAGCTTATGCTGGAAATGTATAGCATGATGTGTAGCCGTGTGTACAAGCTCCTGATGGTCACTAGAGAGAAGAACCTCCTATTTATAACAGTAAGCGTCGTGTCCAATAGCACCGCTATCTGAATCGAGCAACTCCCTAACAAAAGCCTCCTCAAGTACTGGTCGAGGCTAGCAGGGATGGTGGACTATTGGTTTGGCTGTAACGACTATTATATTCGTTTTCGAAGATTGGTGTTTCACATAATAACTATAGGTATAGGTACCATCAGGGTAACGCATATCTAACCAAATTGAAAACAAAATCCCGTGCACACGACCCTTTTTTTTCGTAGGTAAGCGATAATATAGCGGCCGAGCGCTGCAAGCAAGAATAGTCCTTACAGTGTACAGATATGCGTTTCTTCGATAGTACACCTGTCCTCCTTTTGGGTATACATGCGTGCTGTTGTCTGTGTGTAGCTTTTTATCTTTACACACACTCATCAAGTCATCATAGTTTTCCACAAAAAGAAGACCTTTTCATACCGAAAGGAAAGGCGACTTTGCTACAAATTACCTGTCTCCTTTTGTCAGACATGGAGCGGCGTGCGCACATACGCGATGTGGTGCGGGGGCGGCGCGCTGGCGGCGGGCGCGGCGCAGGCGGCGAGTGCGTGCGCGTCGGCCAAGGCGCGCCGCACCGTACACGACCGCCTGCTGCGGGCCACGCTGCGGGCTCCCCCGCATCATCTGCGCTCAGCACCGTTGGGCGACACGCTGCATCGGTTCTCTGCTGATATTTTGGTTATCGATAAGGTAAAAAAATCCCCGATCTTCTTCAAATATCATCTCAATATAATCTTTCGGCAAATACTAAATACTTATTTTTGACGTCAATCTTAAATTCTTAATATCTGCTTATACTTATAGTACGTCAAAATAGGCGATACGGAACAAAAATGATTTGCTTATCTCCGATGGAATTCAAGGTACATTCGCTGAATCACCATAATTTAAAAAAGTACCTTTAACTTGGTTAATAAATATTTTTATTTTTATCAGCTTCTCTCCCAAATACCGGAACTATTTATAATGATTGGACTAGATTTTCCGAAACCATCACCTTTCACGCTTCATTTATCACGGAAACCTGATCAGTTTGACCTCACTCTTTGTCTTTGTTTCTTTCTTTGGTGAGAAAAACAAAAACTATTTCTTAATTCTCTCTCCTTCAGAAACTGCCGACAGCAATCAGCCGCTGGGCGCAGCTAGCCCTCCTATGTACCGCAGCCGTGCTGGTGAACGCCATCATCGCGCCGTGGACCCTGCTGGCGTCGATACCAGCGCTGTTGTGCTACCTCACCCTGCAGTCGGTCTATCTGAGTAACGCTAGGTACAGTACCGACCAAAAGTCCATGAGCAATCTCACAAAGCAATAGACTGACGCTTCGGTTT